>NESQ01000128.1:0-219711 GCA_003070745.1 Tuber borchii
GAATCGGCTGTACATCATCAAACGGGGCGATAAGATCCGCTGCGATATGGTTCTGGAAGAATTCTACGACGTCCACAAGGAGATTAGTATGTGTGACCCCCTTTCTCTCAGTTGTGCCCTTAGCAGCGATAGATGAGAACAGGTACAAGGCCGTGTCCTTTGACCTCCAATTTGCTTTGGGGTTACTGTTGTAGTCTTGCAAGTAATGGTTGATGTACTTGTAAACAACTTCAGTGACAGTTTTATCAAACTGCTCGAGGAGTTGACGAAGAAAGTCTGTGGAAGCCCTTCTACGTGTATCGCTATCGGAGCCTTCAAGATCCCTTCGAATAAATTCGATTGGATCATCCTCAAACAATTCCTCATCAGAAGCTATAGCAGAGTCAATTTCGGAGAACAATCAAAAGAAAAACAGTTTCGCAGAGGAATAACCAACTTCGTAAAGTCATATTAGGTAGGATGATCTTTTCAACAACTTGCTCCAATACTGCCACCGTGCTAAAATTTTGAGCATGTTTACTTGACCTTGCCACAGCAGTCAAGAACTGCAATGCTTTACTAACCAACTAGATGGTTCAACCAGTGTGAACATGGATGGCCTTGACTATTTGTTGTCTTTTCCGAGACAGAGAGGGGAATTTAATATACTTACAATGTCATATTTTGGCTCAGGCCCAGTGGTGGTTAATAACATCCATGTCGAGTTGACAAAATTTTGGAGCATCTCGTCAAAAACGTCCTCATACTTAGTGGTAAAGAGCTGGAGGAATTCACATATTCCGGCCTTGACTCGCTCCAATGGGCCCGATTCGTCGTCGTCATCAGTCACAAGAAGGGGGTTAGTGAAAGTAAGATACTTGTGCAGTAATCCCATTATTGTTGTGAGGTTCTCTTCAAAGTCTGGCGCAAGATCCTGGCAGTTGAGATCAAAGGAAATCTTGATAATAAGGTTGAGTGTTTGGAAATAGCCATCCAAGGCAGGTTTATTGTTTTGAGCTTGTGTTATTTGCTGGTCGGTAGCCTGGAAAACTGTCAGAAAGCCATTCAACCCAGTCCGTATAAATCAACTCACCTCCACCAGTTTCAGAAACGGAGCCGCAAATTTTTGAAGAACATGGTTGATTTCGGTAAACAGGTCATCGGAACGGAAAAGCGGCCTCCAACGTTTGAATATCGCATGCGCCACCTGAAGAACACCGTTGTTGACTTGCGCATTATCAGGAGTGAGTTTAGAAACAAGATCCTAATTTAGTATCACCGTAAGTTTTGAACCGAAGGAGAGCAGAGTGAATGAGGAACCAAACATCAATCAATGTGTCCCAGCGTTGCCAAAAATCACTCTCTGCAATGACGCTAATAGCCTCCCCAAGCTGGACTTGCAAGGCGGGTGGAACAGTGATCATAAGCCCAACCAAATCCCGTTTGACTGCCACAACCTCGCTCTCCGCCATCTTGTAACGGCCTTCCTCATCCTGTAGCAGAAAATTTTAACACCATGATCTCCCCATGATTTAAAGAACGGGGAACCTACAGTCCAATTCCTCCCAAGTAAGTTTTTGAAGTACAGAGCAGCTGCTAAACGAGTATTCGAAGCGAAGCTATCTGATGCAACAATCTGTAACAGCAGAGGAGCAAATCCTTCTTGATTTTCACTAGCCCGCAGAGAGCTCTCAGCTACACAAAGATTATCATGTCAGCTCCCGTTCCGTTCCTGGGGGAATAAGTTTATTGAGGCTCTGTATGGTAGCCGACAACCCCGCAACAACACTAGATTGCAATGGACCCACCTTGTTTGTTCTGAGAAGGGATCAGCGAAGTGTCCAGAAGCTGAGCGAGAGCCTGAATATTTGCAGCCATGGCTTCGGAGGGAAAGAGGTTTGAAGAAATAAAAGTTTGGTACAAGATCAGATTTGAGGAGTGTGGAAAACAGATGTAAATACGGTAGTGGGGGAAGGTGAAAAGGGAAGACGTGTATATACAAAAACAAAATTTAATGATACCGCAGGGCTGGGGCGGCCAAAAACAGTCCCCTAGCAACGAGCCTCCTTCATCTCGCGCAGGGAAGCAAATCAATTCTATTAATGATCATTGATCATCACCCCCTCCCCCGCGCTCTTACTGAGAACAGTAAGTACCGGCAGGCCCATTAGAGCCATTGTCTTGAAGCAACCCGTAAGAAGAGTACATAAAGGCACGCATAATCCCGCGTGATTTTCAGAGAGCAGTAGCCCTAACCAGACTACACAATTCAACCAAAGAACATCATCATCGGGGGACCCCACACTGCATAATATTATTTACTGAGCATAATACAAGTAATATATTATTATGCAGTATCATATTCAGGCCCCAGACAAAGTTTCAATATCAGTACTCATACCATAGCCCAGATGCCGACTGGCAATGCCTAGCTTCTCTCGCCCCTTTACTTCTCATCATCAAGTACCCCCACAATTAAATAAAGGAAAGAAGAGGAAAAAGAAAAGAAAAGAAAAGAAAAAGGTTGCAGTTGCAGGACATTCATTCCCATTACAAAAAGCCACACCCATCCCCGTCCTGCGCTTTACTATAACCCACGCCTCTCCATCTCTTAAGTTGTTCCCTGGTTATTTTACCCATCTCCCATCCACCGTCCATCTCCAATCCTTCTCAAGGTCACAACAACTCACACAGTTAGTCTCCAAAGATACGGAGAACCGGACGGGTTTGAAGAGAGTTAAAAAACAAAATAGAAGAAAAAAAAAAAGGCGAAAGTAGAGGCGGAAAAAAAGGAAGAAAGGAAAACCACTCACACCATCCCCTGTCATAGCTCTCGACTTCCTCTCCCCCATATCCAGCCAGCTTCCTTCCGAAAATATCACTGCATACCCTACCGTACTACGTCGCCCAGATTTCCACACCCCTTTCCTGCCCCTCCCTTCCCCTACTCCTATAGCCCCTCCATCGTCATCACTCATCCCTTCTGTCCATGCCCTGAAGTTTATATGACCGACTTTGCATATCCATCCATCCACAACTATTACATAACCTTCCGGATTGTGCCGATATCAAAATCTCTCCCATCTGCTCTATCCTGCGAGTGGTGCTCTCACCCTTCTGCGCTTCGTTCTGCGCAGCACTCGCTCACCCGAGTATTTTGGGTCAAAGGTTGGCTGTTTACCGTTTCTTTCTTTTTTGGAACTACATTCGCGGTCATGTGACCATGTATGCTTGGATCAGCCCTCTTTTTTTTTTTTCCTTCCCCGTCCCAATCAGCTTCTCCTTAGGGTTAAAAATTCTTCAACCCTCTTGCGCTTCTTATTCTCCGACTCCTCGATGAACAGCAGCAAAGCTAACCATTCTTACTAGCCACGTAAATGCCTTCAACCCCAGGCTCTACCGACCCACCTCAGCTACAGGACTCTACCAAGGTGCCTTCCGGCATCGCCGGCGTGCTCCGATCGCTTGGAAGATTAAACCGAGGGCCCCCAAATCCAGTTCCGGCAACATCAGCGGCACCCCCGAGCAACGGCAATCGACCCAACCTACATGGAGAACATTTCAATGAGGAGGCAGCGACTAGTGGGCAGGTTTTGGTAAACAAACTCAAGGCGAACAATTCCTTGAACGACCGCATTAGTGCTGCCGAGGCTCTAAGGACAATTGTTGCGGATTATCCGGTTTCAACGGTTACGGAGATATGGACGAATGCACAGGACTTAACAAACGAGGAGAATCCTCCAGAAGCTCGACAGGCAGCGTTCAAGCTTCTTACTGCTTGTGTTAAACAGTACGAACCATCGTCACTTGACCGAATCAAGCTCTACAGAACAGTGGCTCTTCACAGTCGCCCGGAGGACTTCTTTCATCAGTTACAGGTGTTGATTGCACTTACGAATGGTGGGAGGGACTTGTCTACATTTCAGAGGGAGATTGGGGGCTTGTTATCCAGATGGCTAAGGACTTGGTTCAAGGAGTCTACTATCATCCGTCAAACTCGTAAACGGGAAAGAACGACCAGCGAGGTTCTCTCAAGCGAAGAGTTTTGTTTAAAGGAACTTTTTCAATTCACAACGGACATTATTAAATTCAACTTCAAGTCTTTCGAAGAACGCGAGGTAAACCAGCTCCTCACGGATGTCCTATCGATTTGCAAGAAAACGACCAGCAAAAAAGATATCGAATGCTCAATAGCCTTTATCGAAACCCTCATAACTTACGGCTATGTTCCACGTCCTGCGCTTAAGCCCTGTATAGAAGTATTATGCGGTGCCTACGCTACATTGCGGGACCTTACCGATGCCACTTGGAACGCTGTCAGTAACCTTTGCAAGAGTTACATGGCCCATAACTCCATCCTCGTTTTACGGGAGATCCTCGAGGCACCTGCCACAAATCCACCAGGGAGTAGCAACACAAATACCCTCAGGGGAGCTGTTTGGTTTTTAGAGAAGCTTTTGATAGCGAACGAGACAGATGGACTTCCCTCTGTTCAGTTTACTGTTGTCATGTCCGCCTTTCAATCCGCCCTTTCTGCCGACAGCATGCGTCTGGAGTTAGAGATAAGCAGAGCCATTGCCGCCATCTTAAGCAGCAAGGACGTAGTGTCACAGATTGCCTTTGACGAATGGCCCGTCCCTCTGAACATTCTCGTGCACTGCTCTCGCCGGGCAACAAGGCTGATGCATGGGCCAACGCGTGAAGGCCCAGAATCTGACAATACACCGTATCCATATGAAAACGACGGCGTGGGTCAAGCAATATCCCAGGCTTTGATTCAGGTCATTTCCCTACTAGAGGTAGCCTGCCTAAATACCGAATTCGAGCAGACTGAGGAGGTGATGGGTTTCTTTATCAGGGTTCACCCGCATCTTCCGAATTCTGGAGCAGAACTAGTCATCAATTATTATTCCACAGAGCATCTTTGTTATCCCTCCTGTGCGGAATGGTTAGACAACTGCCGCCAGCTGCTTAACGTTTTCTTTAGAACACGAACCAGGCCCCCTTCCATACGAATCAGCGTCCTACACTTGATTAAAGATGTCTACGAGACCATCAGGGACGTTTGTGAAGATGAGGTTTTGCACACCCTGGCCGTTTCAGTTTTTGAGGATTTTCAATATGAGAAGGATTTAAAAGTGCTGGATGCGTTGATCAAGATAGTGGTGGATGTATCAAGTGATACCAGTATAGAACTCTTCAAAACACTATTATCCCTACTTATCGAGTATATCGGCCTCGACGGGGGTCTGCCGGATCCACCACCACAAGGGCAAGGAAGCGGGGCTAGCGCAAGGTCATCAATAAGCTCGACAACAAAGGCCAGGAGCCCACAACAAGGGCCACAAACCAACATTGTCGTTCGTGGCTTAGTGAGAATATTCCTTAAGAATATGGACACCAATGCGGTCAAGTCAGTACTGGTATACGAACAACTTGTGAGGATCTCCGGATCCGCCGACCTAGACCCTAACACCCGGCTAACGGCTATGAGGCTTCTATTTCGCCTGAGGGCTGATTCCGAGCATGCCATTTTTATTACGGAAAACCCCGAGTCGGATCATCTGGCTTCAGTGCTCCATCGAGTGGCTAAAGTAGCTGATGAGGCGGCCTCCATAGCTTCCAAAGGTGATGCGGAGTCATCGTCTTCATCGCGCTCCAACAAAAGCAGCTCGGTATCTCAAACATTCCTCTTCAGAAACCCAAGCCGTTCCGTCGTCGAAAAATATGATCGCCCAAAGCGAAAGCCTCAGATTTGGTCATATCCAGAAACCAAGGCCCTTCCTGAGAAACCTATGCATCTTGCGAGCCCAGTCCTTGTCACCTTCTATGATCCGCCTTCAGATTTTCCAAGGAGAGAAGGGCCGTCTCTAGACCCTCACTTATGCATCAGAATGTCACTCTGGATGGAGAAGGTTATCCCAATCATACAACAGGGCTGCGATTGGGAAATTTACAGCTACGTTCTCGTTCACCTCAGCTCACAATTATCGAACAAGACCGCATTCAGGAATTGCAAAGCACATATTAACATGCTACGCAGTTATGTGTGCGACCAGTTACATACCAACCGAATACCCAACACAGATGATCTTCCCCCTGAGGTCAAGAAAGCAGATATTGCTGTCGTTCTCATCAACTTACTCACTACTCTCATCAGTTATAAGCAGCATTTTGCGAAAAATGAAACCGAGGGGATTGTAAAGGCATTTCAGTTGGGATTGCACTCATGGCAGAGGACAGCTAAGCCATGTATACATGCGTTGTCAATATGTTGCTATGAGCTTCCAGGTTCAACAAGCAAATTCTTGCCTGGGATTTTGACCAAGCTCTCGCAGATTATCACATCCTCTGCAGTCAGTGTACATATCCTCGAGTTCCTCTCCGCACTAGCCAAATTGCCAAAGCTCTATAGCAATTTCACTGAGCCTGATTTCCGAAATATTTTTGGTATCGCCTTCCGATATATTCAGCATACAAAGGAAACAACAGCCCAGCAGCTCATTAAAGCCACTTTTACCAATCGCCCTGGCCAAGGCCAAGCAAACCCTACCGACCTCAATGCCCAAACTGAACAACCCGACCTGCCCCAGTACGTCCTCACATTAGCTTACAACGTTCTAACAACATGGTTTCTTTCGTTACGATTGTCTGAGCGGCCCAAATACGTGTCCTGGATAACGCGAGGTCTCGTCTTACATGATCAATCAAATACCGCCGATGAGCAAAGCCAGACCTGTATTGATATGTTGCAAAGGTTTACCTTCTCGGACATTGACTTGAAGCCTCCAAATAAGATTGACACCCAAGCATCAGGAATAGTGACAAAAAATTGGCTGCATTGTTCTTCTATCCTCTCTATACAGACAGCCCCAGATTCCGGAATCTCAAGGGTTGTCGTTAGACGAGCAGTAAGTCTTTCGATCCCTTATCACCACTGTATACACTCTCCCCTAACGTTTTATGTATAGTCTGGTACCAGTTATTACACTCTAAAACCAGACTCAAGAGATTTGCGCAGTATGTTGCAGTCAAAATGGGCCAATATCCCGGAGGACCTTGGCGGTCTTGCCGATACGGCTGCTGGTGTAGAACAAAGGCAAGATCGGGTCCTTCCAAGCCATTTCCTTTTACAAATAGCTGGGGGTCTGGGGCCGTCAGAAACCAGGCCCATCTTACTTCCAGAGGACGAAAAGACTCTCCGGGCGCTAGACGTTTTTGACAGAATACCAGTTGTTGACTTCCACAAGATCGGAGTTGTATATGTCGGCGCCGGTCAGACGGAGGAGAAAGACATTCTATCTAATGCCATGGGCTCACCTGACTACACCGATTTTATCGACGGCCTTGGCGATCTAATTGCTCTGAAGGGCACAGATATCAATACCGGAGGCCTGGATCGTGAGAAAAACGCTGATGGCGAGTTTGCTTTTTTCTGGAGCGACCGTATTACACAGATCATTTTTCATATCACGACAATGATGCCAATGGCGGATGGTGACCCTCAATGCACCATGAAAAAGCGACACATCGGCAACGATTTCGTCAACATTATCTTCAACAACTCCGGGCTCCCATGGAGATTCGGGACGATACCTAGTCAGTTCAACTTTGTCAGCATAATCATCACACCTGAGGCACGCTCGGGGTTTGTATCATCACGCCTGCTGAGGAAGGGGTCTGAGGATAGAACATTTTATAGGGTTCAGATGGTGTGCAAGGAAGGGTTTTCTGAAATTAGTCCCGCCCAGGAGCCTAAAATCGTCTCAGATGCATCACTCCCAGCATTCGTTCGCAATCTCGCACTCAACGCAAGTGTCTATTCACACGTCTACAACGAAGGCGGCGGAGAACACATTTCCAACTGGAGGCATCGTCTGAGGAGCATCGCCAAATTGAGAGAGCGGACCCCCATTGTGTACCCGGGATCGAGTGGAAACGGCGGACCGATTGGCGGCAATGGCGGTGGAATGAGCCCCGGCCAGAACTCGATCGCCCCGGGGTCAAGGCGTGTTTCAGCAATGAGCGCACAGACCTTGGCCTCGGATCATAGTTACAGAAACTCGGCCCAGGTGAACGGTGACGCAGATCAATCTGAAACAGAGGATCTGTTGATGAGCCTGGACTTTAGCAGATTCACTTAGTGCAATCTTAGTCCTTTGTTCTCCCATATTCCCCACCCCCGTTCTTTTTTCCTTTTTCAAATTCGAGTCCATAATTTTTTTCTCCCCCTTTCTCTCCAAAAATCTCTTTCGTTTTTTCGGGCTGGGGTTGGTGTCATCTCTATTTATTTTTTATTTCATCTTTCCTAGGTCACGTTTTAAACAAATTTGGGGACTCCTGAAAACAACCACAAAAGTTCTGTTTTTTCCTTCATTTCAGTCCTTTTTTTTTATCCCCACAAACAAACTTGTACTATGTCCTCTCTTATTTTTATTTTTTTCCTCCTCTCTTCGCTTTGTGTGTTGTTCTGGCGATGGTGTTCAGGGTCATAGGAAAGGTCCGTTGGTGGGAATAAAACAAAACGGGGATTGATTGTCTATATCTTTCTTTTACTACAAAACTTTTACACGATTATGGTCGGGAGTTCTCTTTTTTTCTTTCTTTTTTTAATGTGATTTCGTAGGTTAAGGTGCGAAGTATGTGGGGGGGGCTCGCTTTTTTCTTTCCTTATCTATATATATTATGAAGTCCGTCCATCGAAAGAGATAGATCGATGGATCGGACGATAGATGGTGAAATGAAGCCGTTGGGTAATCACGATATATACATACATAAACCACCCAAGGGCATCTCTCTCCCTCCCCAGCAGATACATTTGCATTGGGTAACAATTTACGCACTGCAGTCCAATTTCCACACTCCGCGCCCGCACCAGTACAGTACACCATAATCTACCCCTCCACCAACATTCCCACCCCGAGTGACAACCCATGCCCGCCAAGCCCCTCATGCTTAGTTAGGGCTAAACAGCTTGATCTGCGCAGGAAGGGTACGGTAGGGCAAGGCTGGTATGTATCATAAATTATCAATTATGAACTCATGTTTTGTGCTATTATATGTATGATATCGTAAGGCGAGGCGGTAGGGTTAAGGCTGCAGTTTGTTTGACTTTAACTGGAGGGGAAGAAGAAACGGGAGCGGGAGTGGAAGGGTAGGTAGGGCAGGGTAGGGTAGATTATCTATCAGCGGTGAGGGCTTTTTCTTTTCTTTTCTTTGGCCTTAGATTTGGGGTTAGGAATTTATTGTGTATATCACATCGTACCGCATCATGACTCGAATGCTACTGTGACGAGTATTGTACAAACCGTATGTAGGTATGATACTGTACGGTACGATAAGTTCTCGTATAATAATAATAATAATGTTCAAAATATTTCTTCTTCCAAAAAGGACTAGTATTATACGATGACCCCGCATTACGGGAAAAAGAAAAGAAAAAAAAAAGTATTTTATTTTATTTTGGCCCTTTTTTTTTTTTTCCGAGGTTTGAGTACCGTAGTATGTGTGTGTGTGACAATTATGAGTACTTGTAAGTTATGATACCATCTCTCGTGTTATAACATTATTATGCCAGGTGTAGTTGAGTCAGATAGCTTATCGCATAATGGCTATTATGCTATCTGTCTAGAAGTTATCGCGCGCTTAGGGACCGAGACGAGTGAGTTCTCGTGATGAGTGCCGGTATTCTGAGGTAAGGGATTGTTTTTTGGTGACATGAGTATGTACTTGTACTAGTACTCAGGGGTACTGTAGATTGGTTAGGGATCGGGCACTTAACCCTTGTCTTCCTTAGAGATTTGTATGCATTATGGGATCGACGGAAATAGTTTTCCGATTTTTTACTAACCTCTCCCGAGTATGCAAGGGCGGTGGGTATCTAGTCTATCTGTCGCCCTTGCTTCGTTTTACTATATGGTTAGGGTGCCGATACTTGTGGTGTGAGGGCGCGTTTCTTCTTTTGCGCTGTGAGAGACGGGATAGAGAGCGCTAAAAATAGGGCCGGGGGGACAACATAACTTAGACGACAAGTACAGTACATACCCGCCTCTGTCGCTTACGATGGGGCTGGGGTAAAAAGGGAAGGAAAGAAAAGAGGCCAACCGGCAGAGCTTCGACAGCGCCTCCACAAGCAAATTTAGTTTTTTCTCTTTTTTTCCTTTCTTTCGTTTCGGACCCTGGATGATTGTGCATGAGAGGTGACTTGACTTGAATAGCTGAGGTGGTGGTGGAAGGAAAATGGCAAATGACACCTGAATTTCTCAGCTCTCTCTATTCAGCTGGAACGAACTTAAAGTAACGTAACGACGGGACTACCCCCGTATTATTTGACAAAAATTTCAAACCCAACAGTTTCGTCAAAGTAATTTCCCCTCTCCAAGAGTGGATATTGTAAAAGGTAAAGAAAAGAAGAAGGTGGTTAGGTTAGGTGGCAAGCAAAAAGAGTATCGACAAAAGCCCCTCCAATCGTGCGTCTATTATACACGGGCGGAGAAGACAAAAGGGTATCAAAGACGAATAACTCCAGAAATATGAAGGTGATGGGCGTTATATCGAAAAGAAGGAAACCATGGACATATACAAAATAATTAAGAACTAGTACACGTTAAATAGGACCCAAAGAATGAAAGAAACGGCGGGAATTGGTTAGAAAGGGTAGTAATTGGCTGCAGAGAGAAACGAGAAACGATGCCACGCCGAATATGTACTGGTTATTGCCGTTTTTTGTTTTGATATCGTATCCATCCGACGAGGGCGGAAAAGTAGCTCATCACCTGCCCTTCAACCCTCTATCTGGGAAGAATTCCTCGAGCGCCCATTCCCAAACATTGAAACCCAACCGTGGCCAAGATAACCCCCTCGTAAAATAAAGTAAAGTCGAGATATGAGATCCACATCGTTTCGGCAGATAGATCACATGACCAAAGAATGAGTGACTGCTAGACTCCATCCGTTCGTTTCTCCGCCTGCGCCAAAAAGAAGTCGATACGATACAGTGATGAAAAAAGATGTTGGCATGAAAAAGAACGAACAAACCCCCACGAACTCGCGTAAAAAAGGCAATTCACCGCAGTCATCACCTTTTTCCAATAGCTGAATTCTTTAAGGAGCAGTCTCCTTCTCTTTCAATCCACCAATTCTATCCAGGTCCACCGATGCAAACCTTTCCTCCGATTTTTGTTGATATGGTGGAAGACCGTCGTTTTCCAAAGGACGAACAAACCCAACTCCAGCCTCACCAACCTCTACAACCACAACTCTACCGGAAACCCTACGCCCCTGCTTATCCTCTTCTTCTGGGAACGTAATCCGGATTTCGGGAATGCTCTCGGGCGTAAGAGGCATTGGCGATGAGTTATCGATGAGTTGTTGTTTCTCAGAGTATACGAGGACGGAATCACGGGTAGAGATCGTAAGGCCACGGTGATTCTTGTTTGATGCTTCGTAAGAGGGAAGGGTACCAGCGACTTTGCGGCTTCTGCGAATACGGCGGATGAAGAAGAGTGAACCTCCAAGCACCAAACCGAAGGAAACTAAAACGACTAGAGTGATGAGAAGGTGGGTCATGGTATTGTTCTCGTGGGTACTCGGCTGGTCGTCGTCACGGCGTGTAATGAAGGCAGGCATTGCGAAAAGACGATATTATATTATTACTTGTCGTATTTGTTGGCGTTTGCTGTAGGGTATCGTGAAACCAGCGAGTGGACAAGGCTGAGAGTGCTAACAAACAGAAAACAGACAACTTCCGGACGAGATGAAAGAGGGAGAGGAGGTGCTCTGTCGATCAGAGTGTGTACCAGTAACGATCGTGGCTGATTCAGCTGTTTGCCAATGTCTGATCAGTAACCGCGACAAGATAATCGAAAGACGGCATGTTACGAAGAGGGAAAATAGAACTGGGGCGGAGAATGGAGAGCTAGCTGTGGCAGAGCCAATTGTAACTGGCGGGGTGTGGAGACAGGCAAAAATGATGGTGCAGTATGATGCAAAGTTCGGTATGATGGGATAAAGACCAAAGGCAATCTAAATTTGGAATTTTGGGATGTGGCGGTGGTGGACAGCTCAGCTGGCAGATCCAGCCAACAACGCGCAGCGCAGCAATTGAATAAATGAAAGGTCAGCGGAGACTCACTATTACTAAGGCCGAATTGTGCCGAACAAACTTAACGTAAAGTAAGTGGAAACGAACACCGTGAGGCAGACGTTTGTATCGGGAAGATACAGTAAGCGTGAAATTATTTTTGTTTCTTGTTTCTTTTTGCTTAGAGAGTGAGCGAGTGCAAAACAATTCAAAAAGACCAGCGAAAGAGTGAAGCCGGACAATTGGAATTGCTCGTCGAAAGGGAAAGAATGGCGGGGGGATAGGGGACCGAAGTAAGGGTGAAGAGGAAAAGAAGGGAAAAGGAGGAGAGAGGAGGAAGAACTCCAAGGGAGTCCCAGGATGAAAAGGTGACCCTTGGTGGATGAGAAGGTCGAACACAGACTTCAGAAAGGGGTTTCTCGTGCCCACCGCCAGGTTGAGGTTGTACTGGTAATTTCAGTAGAACCAGGGGTGTACTCTTCCTGGATGTTCTCTCTACTTTGTTTGGTAGGAACCTAACGCCGCTTTACCCAATTTGGGTCAGAGTAGGACTTGTTGCTCGCTGCTCTAACTACTTCAGGCGGTCTGTTCGTCTCGGTTCAACGCTGTCAAATTTGCCCATCTATCTGACCATTCCTAATGTAGCCAAGTATCCACATCAAAAAACAAAAGAGATGTTCATTTGACTCTCCACACTCCATCCCGCAAACTAGATTCCGTGTCCTGAAGACCCTTTGGCTGACTGACATTGTCGGATCTCATTGAAACTCCTCTTTACAATGAGCGAGATTCGTACTTCAGAGGTGAGCGTTGAAAGAGTCTGTAAGAAATGAGGATGTAAGTCCTTGTATACCGGCAGCACTGAACTTGACAATTCATAAAGTGTCCGGATTCTTGGCGCTAAAATGCCCCGATTTGCGCTCGTCCGTGCCAATCTTGGCGTCGACATCCAGATACAAGTACTTCGTGAACCGCCAAGTGCAGCAAAAGTAGGTACTTGTACTCGTACCCTAGAAGATGTGTGTGTACGAGTACTGCTTGTATCAACCATGTTCGTCATCCCAACCTTTGCTATAACTTGCGGATGAGATACTTCCCTTTATACCCGAGATTAACCACGGTTTCTCTCCTCCCTTTCAACTCCTACCCCTCTCCCCCTCTCCCCTCTCTCCCTCACGCTTCTTGTTTACCAACCGACTAAACAGTGATTCCGGCAAATTCTAAACTCCCAGGACCCCAGAAAGTACAGATACAATAGGGGGTATCTTACACGTGTGTGCGTACTGGTACAGCCTTGTATGTACGTATGACCTACCTCCCAATTCCAGCGATGTTCTTCCCGAATCTGATGTGTAACTTTGGAATATTCTAGCCGCTGTCAATCTAACCTTCCAACCATGCACAAACGGTTGTGCATGAGAGAGGAAACACCAGGAACTTAGAAATTGAAAGCCCATTTCTAGAGAATGGTTGACGAAAAACCGAGCGACCAACAGCAACAGGAAATGATAATTGAGGAAGCGTTGGTGGGACAGCCTCGCTATATGAGCCGTTCCGACAATGGGGTCCGCGATTGCCCTGAACTCTTTCACGCTGACATGGTCCCAAGGCTGAGTCAAGTGACTAGAACCAGAGGCTGGACACCAGGCAGCAGAGAATAAAACTAAACATCAGACGACGAAAGGAGGGAGCGGCTCTCAGCATATTCATAATCCCTAATCGGCCAAAATACACGAATGCTGTCAAACGTGGTCCCGCAGTTCTGCATGAATCCACGGATACTGCACTGCCTAGACTCGCTACGGCGGAAAATTATAGATAGGCTGCTTTTGGCAAACACTCTGTTTCTCTCAAAAATGATCAGCTACCGTTCCCATGCTCGCCTTCATGATAGTGCAGCAATTGCATTTTTATAAAACATACCTGGTTCCCGGAGACAATTGAAGAAGCGGAAGAAGCTTTTCGGGGGTCTTGTTCCCTCGCATGTCTCGGGTAGCCGTCACCACTTTATCGCGCTGGACCATAGATAATGGCCGAAATTTTCGATTTCGCCGAGAGATGACTACATGTGAACTTCATATCAATGACGAAAGGACGCGCAAGGAACCTTTTTACTCAGATAAAAATGGGAAGGAATGACGATAGTCCAAGGCGAAAAGAAAGTAGACAAATCGGACCGCTTCAAAAGAAATAGGGGAGGGTGACACATCGTGTTCCCTGTAACCCCTCCTTTTCGTTCCCCTCCCTCCATTTTGGTCTTCTTGTTTGGGTAGGATTAACACCTTCCTTTATCTCTGAAAACTAAGATGGGCCGGCAGATATTATCTTACACGAACTCCCCGTGTTCGTGCATGCACTTGCTGACTGACTTCGCGGGTCAATCGAAAAGAACAGGCCCTAGCTCATGGTTGGAAGGAACAAGAAGTGGTGGCAGATTTGTTTACTTCCTAATCCTATTTGTTTGGCCCAACTTCCCTGCCTCAGGCGTAGGATCCTATCCCGTGGCTTCTTCGAATCATTGTCCATTGGTGTCTTAGCATGCCGAATCTGCTGGTGCGGGGGCCCGCAACATCACATACATACATACAGGTATTGTTTCTTTTTCGGCCTGGGTGGGTAATTAATCTAATTGATATTTATTTCTACATCATTATGAAATTTGTCAATTCACCAATCCCCCTTGAGGGTAATATCATCATTTAGGACTAACTTACGTACGTGGGCGTTTCTGAGAGGGGGTCCACCAGCTTCGGGTTCCCAACAAAGGGGAATATTTGGGGTGGTCTGGGCTTCCTCAAAACTGACAATTTTGAGGTTAATTGACAGCTGAGGCGGAACATCTGAAGTTTTTGGCCAGGGAACGAGGTCGTATCATAAACAGGATATCAAAGCAACTTGGATGCCAAGTAAGGGCGAGATGCGGAGTCGCGCCCCGGACCTAGCTATTGGCACGCTTTCCTGGAAATTCCTTGGGCATGCAAATGGCCAAAATGGAACAAGCAGGGAGAGCGTCGAGGCACTGCCCAAAGCCCAAATCAGCTCGGATAAGCGTATCCAGTTGAGATAAAAAACCCTAGATAGCTAGTTTCAAAATTTCATTGACCCCCCAATCACTCCTCTCAATCATTGATGTTTCGGCTGCTGGGCAAAGGTTTTGGTTCGTGCTGAGACCCCGATCAAAAAGGAATGACCTCCCCTATCCCATTTTGACCAGGGTCAGCACGAGCGAACTAATTTTACTGAGCTGTGGGTTTGTGTACAGGAGATCAAAGATCGCCGGCAACATATTGCGCATGCAAGGGGACTATGCAAATCACGAACCTTACAATCAGAGATCTCACTGTGAATAAACATACCATATCCACAGAAAAATTCGTTCGGAATCCACAACCCCATCCAAAGAGACATTCCATGCTATTTTACAATCGAGGTTTCCCTCGGAATACGATGATTTAGGCCAGGTTAATGTGGGCTTCCGGTACCCATACTGCGCTTGGCTACGGTAAATGCTCTGCAGAAGTCCCATGATAAATTTTCTTTCTTTTCTATTTTTCACATTTTATTTGAAGAAAAGCCGAAATCCACCACAGGTCGTTGATCATATTTGGAGAACTCCAATTAAAATCATTTCTAGGCGCCAACATACGGAATACCACCGGGGAACCGGATCCGCGATTTACGCGTTTCGATAAGCGGTCCGCTTTTTCGGAGGAGACTGTTACCGTGCCCCCCTCCGCTCAGAAAACGTGATTAAGGCCTGGACCAAACTCCAACACTTTGCTGTCGTAGAACATTGAATGCATGGCTCTACTCTCTTTTATTTTATTCCTTTCGCCACTATTTTATTTTTTCAAAGAACAAAATGCCTACGATACCAGCAGATAATGAAGAATGATTGACTAATATTATTATGAGGCTCCCTGTGTGACAGGTGTGTCGAATCATAGGAGGATCCCCGGTTCTGAAATCTTGATTCTCGTTAAAGCGCGTCGGGGGTGGCTGACTTGGTGGCGTTATAACGGCAGATGGGTGACAAGTGTGTCTGCGGATGAGTGCACACCCAAAACTCGGTACATTGTGCTGGATAAACGGTGATACCGCTTGGGAATAGTAAAAAATTCGCCCCCTCCTTCCTCTGGGAGACTTTCGCAAATCGTTGAGGCTCTTAGGGAACTCCTCACCTGGAGGACAGCGCTATGAAAAGCTTTCCAAATCGCAATCGTCTCGCTTTTCGGCTAATCCTCAACTGCAAGCTCTTTTCCAATACCCAATTCTCCGGGTCAGTGTGCAAAAAGCAATAGCATTCGCAGAGCCACAATCACTTTTTTTCTCTAATAATGAAAGCCACCAAGCCCGTACTGCTAAGTCTTGAGCTCAACAAGAGGGGTAAAAAAAAACGACACTCCCACCCCTCCCCAGTCCTATGAGTGGAGGAGGTGCGCAAGTGGGGGAGCTGTTGGAGGGGAGGCGCTGGGCCTTGCGCACTGACCTGCTAATGCAGAGCTCGACGAATGCTGAGGTGATCTCGGTTGGTGTAACACACAACCTTCGCCAAGTTGACTTTTTGCGGAGCTGTCCGTCCTGATCGGACAGGTTTTGTTCGACGCAACCAGGGGCCGTGGGCCTTACAGGACTGGCGGGAAGGGTGGGCCCATCGTTTCTCGAACTTGCGGTAGATCTTCAGCCGGACTTTTCAACCTCGATCTTCTCGTTTAGAAGAAACATTTTCCATTCCGACAGCCTCATGTCATACGGTAGTCCATCACGTATTCAAACATGCAGCCAGTGAGTTTTTGAGAGACGATATTAATTTTCACTACCGGTAGGAAGAAAAAGTAGACCCGGGTAAACAAGCTAGGGGGTTTCGTATGCGTCTGTTTTTTTTTTTCGGAAGTAGGGTTTCTTTTGGTGGAAAACACGAATGCAACGATGGCATAGGTCTGATAGAAGCAATCATCTTTCCTGTCTTTCAGCGCTTTTTCATTTGAGCCGTCGGTTCCAGTACGCAGGGCCAAATCGCCCTTTACCCACTCGAGCAGCTCAGTGCCATTCATTATTTTTATTTTTTGTGTAAACAAGATGCGAAGAAAGGAGATATCGAAAGTTTCCGCACGCTGGGCATCATGCCATGCAAAGCGGTGTAGTAGCGAGGGAGGGGCAGGTAAAATGGGAGTGGACTCTCATGAAGAATGCTTACATTACGATGTTGGAGCAGCGGGGAGTCATACTTGCACACCGCTTGACACGTAGGCGAAGACACAGCGCATAACCTTCATCAGCCGCCTTCTCGAAGAGAGGATATTGCCATAATAAACCAATGTTCCCCTGAACTGTGAGGTTTTCCTGACCATTGTCTGGTAAGCAGGGAGTAGTGCTGCTAGAACATACCGTCTTGGCTGTTCCGGTAAACTTCATGGTGCGACGACTGTCAAGGGGTAAAGAGCTCTAGTATAAACATATGATACGGAAAGCGAGGAGAGAGGGGAGAGGGCGATCGATAGATTGAGTGCATTCTAGTCTAATCTATGTCGATGTCGTTGGGCATGAGTATGAGTGTTTATAGTGAGAGGCATAGTACGGTATGTTCTATCGTAGCCTAGCGTGTGTTCATTACTCCACACTAGCGCCCGGAATTTTGATGTGTTTTTGAGGTGCCGTTGGGATGCCAATGTCGATTCTGCAATGGGGGAGAGCGACTATTGGCGATTTTGTATTCCCAAGTAGGCCGATGATTGTGATTCTAACCTTCATTTTTATAGTGTTTGAGAACCAGTAAGTGGGGTGAGCTTCAAGTTACTACCCTTGGTAGCAGAGTTTATTCTCTTTTTTAATATTATTATGCATACTAATTTCTTATCATTTATAAAAAGCTATTAGTCTATTAATGATTTTTAATATTAACATAACTGAACTAGTACTATACTGACAAGCTATAGGAAGGAGAAAGAACTACTTAAATAATAGCAGGCCTATTTCACAAAGTAGCTAGAAAGGTAATCAAATAGTTTAACTTTCAATTAATAAATTTTAGGAGGACTTTCCAATATTGTACTAGGAGATAATATCTAAAGGGAAAATCTTTTCATGATTTGAAAAGTTATATATGCCTAGCAAAAAAATCATTAAAATGAGAGATGAGAGAATGTTTAAATATACTATTCTACTAACTTTGATTAGGATAATAAAAAGTAAAGTTAGAAAGATATTAAACTATTATTAGAAGTAATAATAGTAGATATTTTTTATATTCTTTTAGCAAATATCAAAAAATTTAGGAACTAGAATTATAATATAATAGGTATATCAAATAAGAAAAATAAGTTATTACTTAGTGTTAGGCATATTGGAGCCCATGTATACAGTACTGGATTCCAGCGTATGGACCTCCAGAGTGCACAGACCCTTAAAATACGCAACTGTATTGTCCTACTCATACTTCTATGGCCCCAACATTAGGACACTATATTATGTGAGGTACTTGTCGCAGTTGCGATAGTCCTCAGGATTTCCTCCAAGGGACCGCTCACTATAACACCATATAAATTGTGATCATCCGTCCGACCGGATACTATTCACAGGATATATGAGAGGATAGTCTAGCGAAAATTATGTAAGTCATTCAGACCAAATCAGTCCATGTCGCTGTTACACACATGAAAATAGCTCGCCAGTATTATTAGTAGAGGCTGTGCCACCGCAATAGAGGAGCGTATGTCCAACCTCAACTCACCATGGTAGGAGCAACTAGAGGCATCTATGTTGACTACTCAGGATACCAGAAGAGCTCACGTTCCATGAAGTTGATTACTGATTGGAAAAATAAAGTGAGAATACTTTATTCCTTATCCGGTGCATATGCATATTATGCATTATGTGTTATTATCTGGCTATTCGAACTGATCACTCGATAGTTCACAATGAAAGACTATTGGTATATTGGTTTTGCGACCATATATATGAACTTAGTCTATTAGAACGAAGAGATCGAAGACTATCTACTGGTGGAGTAGGGACACTCTCAGATGAAATAGATGTCGGAAGTTCTCTGAGTTCGAATGGGGCAATTATTCAGGGTCAAACAGTATTTGCACTTCCTTTGACGAAGCTGAAATCTTAGAAAGATACATGATCGTTAGGAAATAAGAAGTAGCGAGAATTTAGTATAAATAGTAAGGGCTATTCCCCGGAGTTTGAGAAAATCAAGCAACGGAGAAGAGACTTTAACAATATAACAAGTTATTAAGTTTAGAATTTGAGAACTTCTACTTTATTACTTTACTTTGACTAAACCATCATTACTTGAGCTTTCCTGACTTCTCTCCGTTACCTCGAATACTATACGGCCTAGCTCTCTCTATTCCTTTGAGTTAGTTACCCCGTAACAGTTGCATAAAGCTATAGGCCCTCAAAGTCAAAGGTGTGAGGAAAACAAGAGAGTGGACACATAAGCAAAATCACTCCTATGAGTTAGGGGATCCAAACGCACATAGTGGAGACCAACAGTTCCACTCAGAACTAGTCAGTAAGGTAGAGACCTTGCAGATTAATAGCCATTGAGATGATTATGAGCAAAAGTCATACCAAAGCCTAATGCATATGCAGTCTGAAGACTCGTAGCATTGAATGGCCTGACGACCTTAGAAGTTGGCCACTTCTTGTATAGTTCGCTGAAGAATATTATCATGCTAGCTGGTCAGGCTGCGTATACTCTACACTCACCTATTACTAACGGTACTGATACACCCTTTCGGTAATATGATCATGTATATCTTCATAATGTAAAGCGAAGGACCAGATAGTTATTAGGGTCAGAAGAAGTTCGCACTTTTCTGTTAGAAGGAAATTAGTTAGCAGAGACTTAGTTAGTATAGTTAGCATATGTAGCCTGCAAATGTTCAGACGCAGAATATAAATATCCAAGTATCTCCCTAGCTTCACAAACATCATCAAGCAACCGGAAAAGAGATTTTATCAATATAAAAAGTTATTATCTTAAAAGAATATTATTACCTTTCTACACTTTTTATCAAGCAATCACCTTACGAATAATCTTTAGATTATACCCACGAGTCTTCCTAGACAATCTCCGTTTAGAAGACATAGGTCTTGCCCGATAATAGACATAATATCAGCTACCCCTAATACTTGGTATGTAAAACTTGCTATATATACTATTTATAGAAGTAATATTATTTTCTAGGTTGAATAGAAGGCATTAGAGTAAAAATATAAGTAATATGATATTTTTAAAATAAGTGTAAATTATAAGAGCTTATATTCAAATATAGGTTAAATTATCAAAAAATAAATACTTTGAAAGTATAAACAAACTTATCAAATTGGTATTATAAAATTAGTATCTTACAGTTAAAGTATAATTGCTATTAGATAATATACTAAATCTTGTTATATATTCTAACACTTAATCCTTGCTATTAAATGATAAAGAGAAAATTTTGAGCTATTATACTTATTATGAGAGTAATCAGATAGAACAACAATAATAATGATAAAGAACTAGTTGGAAAAGCTACTTTATTTTGACAAAATATAGTATGAAGTTTCCAGTTAAAAGGAATAAGATATCTTCTATTAGGAAATAATTGGTTCTTTTTATCTTATCTATTTTTGCTATAACTGGTAACTTTGATAATAATAATTTTAATATTTAATTATTTTGAGTCAGGAGTTATGGTATTTTAGCTTGTTTTTATCAGGTATGATATCATAATAATATTATTATTATACTTGATGGAATTTTCCATTGGCTACAAATGGATCCAAGGATTTAACAAAAAAAAAACCTCCTCCCTTTCGTATTTTGACATAATTCCTCTGTGGTATGATAACATTTTTGAGAGTTTCTTTGGTGTTGTAAAGCGGACCAGAATTCATCGCGCTGAGAACCGGTGCCGGTAGTTGTCTCTGGTGCATCATGGCCCAAGCTTGCTACTCGCATTCCATTCTTGATATCTAAAGTGAGCTTGAGTCAGGGTTCTTCTGGCTTCTATAAATTTCTCAACCTGCCGGGTCTGCAAATCACCAATTCAGCCCAGCAAAAAGGCTTCGCTTCGCCCCCATCCCATCTCATCATCCCAGCACGACTGGCCTAGCATAACCGTTCGCTCCCAGCGAAAAGCCAAAGTAACCCCCCCGCATTTCTCACTCACTGTCGGCAGCCCGACATTGGAAGGGCTGACAGGATCTATTGTTTCCCTTTTTCTCTCCACCATTACACTTTTCGTCTTTTAGTCCCCTTCTGCTATTATTCATTTTATTTTATTTTATCTCTTCCCTTTTCTTAGTGCGTGGGTCTTTCTGTCAAAAAAAAAAGGAAAAAGGAAAAAGGAAAAAGGAAAAAAGAAAGAAGAAAAAAAGAAAAAAAGGGGAAGGAGAAAAAAGAAAGTCCCGCAAACTCTCCTTCCCGTCGGTCGTTCTCTTGTGTCAGTCGGAGGTCAGAACGCAGCACGGACGGGACGTGACCGACCACCTACCTAAAGTAAGCGCGCGAAACAACCAAAAGAGTGATAAAAGAGCTCTGCTGCTCCTGCAACGGCGTGGAAGGGACAAAAACGGGCAGCAGCGAGAGTGAGTGCCCGAGTGAGAAGGGTGAAGTCAAGTGAAGTGAAGTGAGTGCTTGTGTGCGTGTGTGTGTGTATGAAGTGTGAGCAATAAGAGCAAGGCTGGACACATTGAGCAAGAGGAAGTGTGCAAAAAGACGGCGATAGAAAGAGGGAAAGGAAGGACCAAATCCAGCAAGCAGGCAGCATACAATCAGTCAATCAAACATCTTTCCAATCAATATTTACTTACATATCATACAAATCCTACCATCACAATTAGTACTGCCACCTTAGCAACAACAAGGGATCTCTAAGCAGCTCTTTCTTTCCCTACAGGCAGCCTTAAACTTGGCCCTGAAAACCAACACCGAGTGCGACCACACAATCAGCACCAAGGAAGTGTTACTTTTCTCATCAAGAAGGGGAAAAAAAAAAAAAAAAAAAGTGGGATACGGTAGTGGATTTTAATTCCTCGCGACATTCTTCTACACAAAAACATCCATCCGCACTCTAATCAATTTCCTATCCCATCTTCCCATCCTTCCATCTCTTTCCGTTCTCATCCTAGGGAAGCCTCACTACAGTCTTCACTTTCACTCTATCCTTCCGATCAGCTCCTTCTCTCTCCCTCTCTCTTCTCTCTTTATCTCTACATATCATCTTCAACCACTCCCTTCCTTCCTTCCTTCCTTCCTTCCTTCCTTCCATTATCCGAAGTTCACTACAAGCAAACCATCAAACTCTCTTTTTCCCGGAATCGTCATCATCCCTTGCATCAACTTACCGCCCCTCGCCGCATGACTACAACGAGTTTCTGCTGCTAATCAACTCAAGCGGAGGGCAGGCTACCACGCTTTTTCAAGGCCTGGTTTGCGCTCGCTCCTTCTCCCTATAACCCTCCACCAATAATTGTTGGGTTTATCTTTCTCAATCTTTCCCCGGGATAGTAGCTACACCATCGACGACACAATTTAACCCCGCCACCACAACTCACTTACGCCTTCTGCTCTCTTCTACCCCCCGCCCTCCTCCCTCAACCCTATATCTTCTTCTGTACATCTTTTTTACCGGCTGTTTTTTGTTTTTGGTCCGACGACAGTACCAGTTACAAAACCATTCCCCCCACGCCCCCACAGCCTCTACATAACAAGGTTTGTGCTTCAGACTTCGGAGCAAATTACCCCTCGTCTTTTATCGAGCATCTGGCGGAGTTGAAGCTCGTAGGGCTGACACCGTAGCTCCGTTTCCTCAACAATACAACAGCTATCACTAGCTCGCACACCTCCATTACCTTAACCTGTAAATCTCTAAATCCCATCCACTGTACACAAATCACGAGAAAAAGCCCTTATCGGGGATTCTGTATTTTTTTTATATTTTTTTTTGTAATTATTTACCACCTTTCACGAAATCCAACTCACTCGGCCAGCGGTCAATAGTCGCATCCATATTAACTTTCCTCGACTCAACAGCGTCATGTCGGATCATCAGACAGCTGCAACCTCTCGCGTGGCACTATCTACAAGTGTATGTCATATATTTCTAATCAATTTCGTTGTTGTTGGGTTGTGGCTGATTGTTTGCCCCGGTTAGGTCAAACCCGCACGATTCGATGACTTTGGGAGTTCTCCAAATACCCTCGATGGAGGCGCATCACAACCCACGACACAGGGTCTGGGAAATAGTGGAGCTTGGGGAATCTGGGGAAATTCTACCATAGGGAGTACGACTATCGGTAGTGGTTTCGGTGGACCTAATACTAATGCAGAACGTCGAGGTGAGGATCTTTTTTTTTCCCCCTGGGATAATATTCGTTCATTATTATTTCCCGTATCCATTTCCACCGTCCTATCATATCATATTTTCTGATTTTTCTCCTTGGAACTAGGTTCTTTTGACGATAAGCAAGGTTCCTCTTCTCTTTTGGCTGGATCGGGGGAGCACGACACATGGAATACAAAGCCTCCTGCCGTGAGATGGTCAGGGGAATCTGCTTCTCCTGCTCTCCCGAATGTTCCTATAAATCAAGATCTTTCTCGATCTCCAGTTCGTCTCCGTCAATATGAATCGCCTCAGTCAAACTCAGAAATCCCTCGAAGTTCATCACCTTTCTATACAATGCCCCGTCAATCTGCTGTAGGAAGGGGCCCGTCGTTGAGCCAGTCACCTAATAATAGTAAGCCTTTTTTGGATCCAGCCTCTGCTGCGGGTTTTGAGAGTATGGATTTTCCGAATGGTCCTCGGGGCCGACCAGTTGAAATCGGGCAGGGGTTTGGGAGTCCAAGATTTCCAGGTACTTCTACGTCTACTGATACAAGTGACCGGAGACATCTTGTTCTTCCAGCTATTGACGATGAGGATCCGGCTTCTCAGATGGCCCGGGGGCGTGTTGTTTCAAATCCGCGTGGACCGGGGGCTGAAGCGTTTGGGTCAAGTGTTTCATCGGCTGGCCGTAGCGAAAGTCTACCTCCTCAACAAAGGGCCAATTCAACTCCGCCTACATACAACCCAAACCAATCTCCTCCGGATGCAGTTGGTGGTTATGGAGCCTACACCCATGTCCCTACCTCCCACCCGGCCTCACATACCCCGAATGCTGGGTCCTATCCAGTAGCACCTGGGAGATTTGCAGATTTGAGTCGTGATACCCGAGAAGCTGAGATGCTTGCTCATCTGAGGCAGATATCGGTGGATGATGATCATGACAGATTTTCGGCCTCCCGTGAAGGGGTATCTTACAGTCGGTTGAGCCAGGCCCTCACTGGGCATCCTGCCAATTTCAATTACCAGAATCAGCCACCGTTTGGCGAATACCCATATCAAGCCCGCCAAACAGTCCAGGCTGTTGCTCAAAATTCTATGTGGACTCCAGATGATGGGAACTATCCTCGTGGGCAGGAGGCTTACAATAATACTGAGCAATACGCAGATGCCAATTACGGTGAGGGTTATGGTGATATTCGTAGACCTTACGAGCGTGTCGGTTCCATGTCCCCCGGCGACCAAAATGGAGAATATCAAAGAAGAAACATGGGGAGCGCTTATCATGCTAATGGCAGCACCCCGCCACCCCATGGTTCCGATTTTCGATCTTCTTCCCGCGGCCCTCCAATTCGCACCCCTCCATCCGGGCAGTTGACCCAGTTGACCCCAAACCACGAAAAGTTACGGCAGCGTCTGCTCGTTGCTCCGCAGCAACAGCAGAGCCCTCACATAAACCAAGGTCAGCTAATTATGCGAGATCAACTTTATCGCAACCAGTATCCACCACAACCACCTTACGACTACGCTTACGGTAACGGAATCCGAATGCCCATGGCCTCCTACGCTGGCTCCTCGATTAGTCCTATGATCGCCCCAACCCACCCAGCAGTTAGAAGGCCTGCTCATGAAGACTTCGGACACAATTTGAGGAGTGTTCTCCTCGAAGAGTTTCGCGCTAACTCGAAGTCCAATAAACGCTATGAGCTCAAGGTAAATTTGGGGTGTTTGTTTCGTTCATCGCTTGCATTGTCTAATGGTTGTTAGGACATCTATAGTCATGTTGTCGAGTTCAGCGGTGATCAGCATGGCTCCCGATTTATTCAACAGAAGCTCGAGACCGCAAATAGTGATGAGAAAGAGACAATTTTCGCTGAAATTAAGCCAAATTCTCTCCAATTGATGACCGACGTGTTCGGGAACTATGTTATTCAAAAGTTCTTTGAGCATGGGAATCAACTTCAGAAGAGTATCCTGGCTAAACAGATGGAGGGGCATGTGTTGACGCTTTCCACGCAGATGTACGGCTGTAGGGTTGTTCAAAAGGTATGTACAAGCTATTTAGTGATCTTCTTTAACAGCAAGTTGACAACTACTATAGGCTCTCGAGCATATATTGACGGAGCAGCAAGCCTCCCTTGTTAAGGAGTTGGACGGTCATGTCCTCAAGTGCGTAAAAGACCAGAACGGCAATCATGTGGTTCAAAAAGCTATTGAGAGAGTACCAGCAGAACACATCCAATTCATCATCAAAGCTTTCCATGGTCAAGTCCATACTTTGGCGACTCACCCCTATGGGTGCCGTGTCATCCAGCGCATGCTCGAACACTGTGACGAGACTGCACAGGCCTCGCTGCTTCAGGAACTTCATGTTTGTACTATTGCGCTTGTGCAGGATCAGTATGGGAATTACGTTACCCAGCATGTTATTGAGCATGGAAAACCCGAAGATAGAGCCAAGATTATTAGCCTGGTTACAACCCAGCTACTTCCGTTCTCAAAGTATTTATCCTCGGCCGCCTTTTTTCTCTCTTTCGGTTTTTGACTGATATACTAACTTACAATAGGCATAAGTTCGCGTCGAATGTTGTTGAGAAGAGTATAACCCATGGGTCAGACGAAGAGAAGCGTGAAATTGTCAAAGTTGTGACTACTATCCGTTCTGACGGGAATTCCCCTCTACAGATCCTTATGCGGGATCAGTATGGGAACTACGTGATTCGTGAGTCAAATACCCTCTAGAGGATTTTGGCGGTGGGATCCATGGGCTAACAGTCGCGTAGAGAAACTTTTGACTCTACTCCAAGGGCCGGACAGGGAGACTTTGGTTGAGCAGATTAAGCCTCAACTCCAAGCCTTGAAGAAGTTTACTTATGGTAAACAGATCAATGCGGTAGGAAACCAGCCTTCAAGCAGGTTGCATGATCAACACTTATACCTAAGGCATGAACAGATTGAGAAGTTGATTTACAACTCCTCTACCCCTTCACAAACTGCCTCCCCCCCTCCTGGTTCTGCGCTTGCGACCCCCCCGTTGTTGACTATGGACGTTCAGTCCCCTGATTCGTCGGCTCCGCCGTCTACTGAGGCAAGCACGACTGAGGAGCGTCCAGTCGTCGATAAATCCTCTGAGGGAACCAAGAAGGAGGCTAGCATTGCGCCTTAAGTAGCTGTCAAAATTTTGGCCGTCCTTGTCAAATGTACAAGAATCGGTCACGGGATGTCTTCTTTTCTTCTTTTCGAACTATATTCATTTTTTTTTCCAATCTTCTCTTCGGTACATTTCATTTCATTTTTTTCTTTCAATAGTGACGAAGTGAAGACATTTATAATCCCGTGTTACAAATACCCCTTTTTTTTTATTTATTCTTATACTTGGTCTTATTTCAGTCCCCCATTTTTTCTCAATAGTTTTTGTTATTTACTGTACTTGAACGTCATACAAAAATGAAGCGGCATTGGTGGGGTTTCTTGTGGGGCAAAATGCTTGTCTTTTTTTCTGGTTTCTTTTTTATGTCTTATGGGAAATGCTCTTAGCTGGTAATCTTAGCACAAGGGTCCGGTTTGGTTTGGGTCATTTTTTCATTCTTTTTTCCTTTCTGCAAGATTAGTTTTGTATCTATGAGATGAGTTCGAAGCTCCTCAGCTCCTCACATCGCACGCCCATTACCCCCTCACCCTTCCCCTTTCCCTGGTAAAAAAAAAAAGTGGTGTTTTTCTTTCTGCTTGGTTTGTCGGTTGGCTGGGTTGGCTGGGTCGGTCGGTTGGGCTTTTTGTTTCTCTCACTGGGTGTTAAATGTTTTAGGTCCTTTTTATTCTATATTTGATTCGGTTTATTTCACTCTAGTCTGATACTCATTCATGGCGAAAAGGGGTTTTTTTTTTCTTTTTTTTTTATACTTTGCTACAACGGTAGTTTCTCAGGCGATAACGGAATCATGGATTTTTTTCCTTTTTCTTACTGCTCTTTTCCTTTCCTTTTCACGAGAATCCCCTTCCCTCCTTCTCCCACCCCCTTGTTGCCAAGTTTGTCGTTATGATATATTTTATTTAACTATGATATTATGATACTTACTATATCCCCTCCCCGTACTCCCCCACTCTCCCTATTTCATTGCTCCTTTTTTTTCTTACTTTGCCATTAGTTGAAGTACATAATATTATGGACCCCCCTTCCTTCCTTCTTTTTATCCTTCTTTCCCGTCTCGAGCTTTTTGCATGTATTTTTTTTTTTCTTCCTCTTTATATTTGGAGTATCGTATTATGCTAGTATGATACAGTACTGGCGTCATCATCATCAAAAAATTGGTCTCGGGATTTATTTTTCCATTTTTTTCATTATTATATTATGACAATTGTGTGCTCAATCTAGGTGCGAGATAAGAACGAATGAAGGAATAGCCTTCAAGTCATTGCCCTCCCTCCCCTCTTTACTTGCTTTTTGATATTCTAGGGTGCCGGTATAAGCTTAACTTGAACATCTATTCGCCATCCAAATTTATCTTGCTTTTTTTGCTTTTTTTTTTTTTTTAATACTAGTGCCTTTTCTTTCTTTCTTCATTTCAGTTTGGTCCTCTTTGCGAGTGATTGAGCTTTTTCTTTCTCTCTCTTTTCTCTTTTCTTTTTCTCCTTTTAGGATCGCATTGGATGACTGAGTGAGTGCTTTGGTGCCATATTATAAGGGTTATAAATTGCATTGTCGGGCACCAGTAGTAATGGGGAATGAATATATTTATGGGAATTACGTTTGATATCCATCTAGTGGGCTTTTTCTTTTCTTCCCCTTTCTTTTCTCCCCCCTTCATGAAGGGGCTTGGTTCGGTTGAAGTGTTTGAATACCGTAGTACAGTACACCGTGGATGCCGGTGGACTGACGCTCAGTGTTTATGTGAGGGAATATCTACCACATATAATGGGCTGATTATGATGTGGTAGGTAATACTTCGGGGATGATGGATGAGGGTGATGATGATGATCTTGGATGTCCTGGGGGGTAAAAAAGAAAAAAAGTTAATGAAAGGAGGGGGATTCGAACCCCCGCGGGCAAAGCCCATGAGAAACCCCACTTTCTGAAAGTGAAGAAGCTGAACGCTTGAGTCACACGCCATAACCACTCGGCCATCCTTCCAGTTGTACGTACTGAGCATAAGTTGGCATATATGTAGCTATGATGAATCTGTAGACAAGTTTTATGTTTCTGGGATGTCACGTGTAGCTAGGGTGGGGTTGTATTGGGGGTACATTCTTTTGTTTGGAATATTATTTTAACGTGGCGTAGACAGTGTAATCCTACTCTTCGAGGGTATTTAGTAGATCTCCGGTGACAAGTTGGAGATTTAGCTACGTTAGCGATCTGTGGGGGGGTTTGCCTGACAGCCCTACCCTGTTGCCTCCCTTGCTTAGAGCGAAGGAATCTTACTATTCAACCGATCTGGGTAAGATTTTAAAAACTGGTCAAGTTATGGCGTAAGTTGATGAGACTGAGGATTCCAATTCTAATCTCACATGAATGGCTCTCTAGGCCTATCAGATACTCTCGTTGCTTTGATCATAAAGGTGGTAAAGTTCTCATTTCCCCTAAAAATATTGACCTTAATGCTCTGAATTGGAGTATTAACCATACTGGTGCCATATTAAAGGTCCAAACTGCAAGTAAGTTGGTAGTGCTGATAAACTAGCTGACCGAACCCTAGGAGGAAATGAGGTTTGTAATGCTGTGAAAGTACTGTCCTGGTATCTGATTTAGAATTTTGCAAGCCCACCCGTAGTGCAGTGCTTACTCAAGGGCTTAGGGTTACAAATCCCATGGTCAAGTCCTTTCATCGATCGGTTATTTATTATCCCTGTGCAACAAAGCAACGCAACGCAACTACCTCAAGATACAACCTAAACGTCACTTGGGTTATCCTCACGGTCAACTTAGCGGGGGAAAAAAAAATATTTCTAGCCATATTCCTATACCCTTTGGAGCAAATAATACAAGATGTCAGGCACCGGCGCATCTTCTGGCTCGCTCAACACGGGAGCCTTAGCGAGCCACCTGAACTTCCCTGGCCTTGATCGTATCAATATCCGCAAGCGCCTCGCGCTACAAGACCAGCAAGAGAATGATCCTGACGAAGTGGTTTATATGGATGAAGAGGGTATATCACTTCTCCCACAGCGATGCTGCCACCCTACATAGCTTTAGCGGAGAAACTAACCTCGAGCAGAACAGGACAGGTTAATCCAACAACTAAAGTACGAGGATTCTGGCAAGAACGATTTCTTTACTGTTAGCCCTCCATCCTCCCTTTCCTTCCTGTATATATGTATATATATATATATGTGTTAGAAAGAAGGAACTGACACATCCCGCCCCCCCAGAAATTAATCTTCGTCCTCGAAATCGCCCAACTCCCTATGTTCTTTTTCCGCCTATGGACCGTTCCAAACTGGACGGACCTCTTTAGCATAGTATCCATGATAACCTCCGCGCTATGCGTCCCCACCACGCAAGGATTTGAAGACAGGAGCGAGCTCGCCCCGGAACCGAGGTGGGTTCCAGGCGCTATTAGACTGAACTTGATCCTTTCTGTGATGATCGCGATGGCCACTCTCTTGAAGCATTATATCCCGCCTGAAGGCGTAGAGGTTACGTTTCACATGGATGCGTATGAGAATATGGGGCTTATTCCTCTTGGTAAGTTCTTTTTATTTCTCCGAGGGTGGGTTGAGGTTGGTCATTTCTGTTAACTTTTACTGGGATGGTTAGTGCTTTGGGTGTTTACGCAGGTCACTAGGAAGGCTTTGAGGGCGGTGGATACTGGTTCTTTGGAAGAGCTGCGGTATAGGTATCTCGGGGCCTGATTTTGAGGGCGGCCTTGTCGTTTCTGTTTTTGCTTTTTTGTGTACGCATGGGGGGCTTTTTTTTAGTAGTCTGGATACCGGTTGCGGTTTCGTTGTGGCTGCACTTCAGTTCTTTGTTCTCCTAGCCCAATAATAGGAGTAACTTCTTTATATTCTCTTGCTTTCAGAGGTTTCCGGAACTCTATGTTTACATGACCGTTCCTGGAGATCTATCATGCCAGTTTTCAGTGATCACCTGCCGTTTGAGTTGAGCGCGAAGTTGCCTGTGAGCCGAATCATGTTTCATGAGCGAGTGATCGTGAATGATTTGAGAACGCTATGAAAAATGTTGGAACTTGTGCTTGAACGTCGCCACCCTATTTACTTATAGCTGCTTGCGTTCCATTCAAGTTACCTCCTCTTTTACTTCTTCTCCTTTTCCTTCTCTCTCTTCCCCTTTAGCTTGCTGGGTGGGAAGCAAATTAATAGCGGCCTCGCCTTCCATAAATCCGCCGACGCACAACTTCTGGACATCGTCTTCTTGGTATATCTAACGAAAGATGTTGGGTATGGGTGATCTTGCTTTTGTGCTAGCATTGGATGGTGTCTCTGGAGGTCTATGTAGTGATGTCCGTAATGATTTTATGGGTATCCTAGGGTGCTAGGTTCCGCTAGGCTGATTGGTACTCCTCCCTTATTTGAAAAAGGAGTTTGGGGTGGTATTCTAGTGCATAAGTTGGAAACGTGATGTGAGGTTACAGAATTCCTTTTTAATCGGGATTTAATCCTAACGTGATACTTGAATGCTCTTGTAAGAAGGGGCACAAGCTAAACGGCAGCACTCACTGATTCGAGCCTTAAGGCCGGCAATATCATTGCATGATTCATAAGCATGGCGTTAAGCCCAAAAAATCAGATTGCACCTTACCTCCATATACCATTAGAGTCAATCAAAACCAAGCGCTACCCAAGTACATCCTCTGATCCCACCAGCAAATCCCTAAACTAGACTACGGCTTCTTACCCTTCTACCTACCCCCGTTAAGCTCTCTCTCTCTTGTAACCTTCACTTCTGGCCCTTCCTCAAGCTCTCCACAGCAACCTTCTCCGCCACTAGGTATATAATTTTAGCTTTCTACTCACTCTCGATGGCGTTCTTTGTTTTTCCCTATAGGCCTCTCTTTTGGGCGTCCCTCTCCCTCACAGCTTGAGGGCCTCCGTTCTTTCGGCGGGGCTTCTTAGCCTCGCTAATCTTGCCCTTGAGGTATTTTCGCTCTCTTCCTCTCTCCCTAATCTGGTTTGAGAGCTCTGGATGTCCAAATTCTGAGCCTCTTAGTCAGGGGAGAGCATTATTTGTACAACGGCTCTCCACTTGTGTCAGGGGGCTGTAGGTATGGTGGGGGATGGGTTTTGTGTTTCTTCAGTTGCCCCAGGTGAGGTGTAGCTCTTGGCTCGAACTCGGGGGTAGGGTGGCCGGTAGGGGCTAGAGGGGAGAGGAAGAGGTGAAAGATCACTTTGTAGGGTATGTGTTTGTAGCGCTCATCGGAGTTTAGAGAGGGAGATTGGGGGTTTGTACTTGTATCAAAGGCATCCACATACGTATAATATTTGATGTTTTACTGTTTACCCGCTGAGGAGAATTTGACTACCGTAAAAACTCGTTAAATTGGGAATCGGGGATCGGGCCCTGAGCCCTCGCAATCTGCGATAAAGCACCTCGAGAAGGAATAGTGTTTGCTAGACAGGGTATAGCTTGGGGAGGATGGGCTTGTCGGATCTCGTTAACTGGTATTTGTTATTTTATTAACCTGCTCTGCTAAGCCTATTATGCCTTAGCACAAGTACTACGGTACAGTACTATCCCATCGAGATCTACGATACCAAATTTAACGAGTTTTTACGGTAGGGCTTAGGGAAAGTTTTATTGGAATTTACATTATTCTCGGTCTGAACAAGGATTCTAGTTATGTCTCGTCCGATACCTCGTTGCTTTAACGGCGCTCGTTTGTCTGTAATGCGGCGGATTAGTTATCAGGAGAGGGTGGACGGTTGTCGTGTTGGGCTTCTCGAATGGCCCACTGTGACTGAGTTAGCAGCTTTCGATTCTAAGGGACCTTGGACTGACTCTTGGAATCACAGATTATTATGTCATGCGCAATTTGACTGCCGCGGCGTACTACCAAATTTCAAAAGTATCCGGATGGCCTGGCGCCAAGATTTTTAACCGACTCCCCCAGAGGAAGCCTTAAACCTGTACCTAAACTCCAGCTACCAGAGCCTTACATCCTATAACCTACTCAAAAGTCAATTAAAATATCACTCTACACTCCTAATCTTCAGCTTATCCTCTATCTAATAATAGAGAGAAATTAAATGCCAATGTGGTTTAGGAGGATCCTTAGCATTATGAAGTTTGGAATTTTTGGGGTAGAGCCCTGGTTAAAGGTTTCCTTGAACATCACCCGATTAGGCCTCATAGTGCCAAGGCATCCAGATACTTTTGAAATTTGGTAGTAGGTCATACATACAATAAATATTTGAAGTCAATGAATTTTAAAATTTAAGCAGCGCAGAATTGACATATGGGCGGGCCTCTTAGGCGAAGTGGGGCTGCGACTGTACGTATTATATCTCGCATACTTGGGCAGCAAGTTGGGCTGCCCAGACTTCTTGTCTTTTTCTTCCGGATGACGATCACAGCCTCTCACTCGACTTCCACAGCCCCTGCTCCTGTAGGCCTTGGCACCGCTTGCGCCAGATTCGCGAGCGAGAAAATCGAAGTGACGAATCTCCAAATTAAAGTCTAACGTTAATCCAACCTCCCCCTTCAGCTGCATCCCCCACGAGATGCATTACCTATTACACACACGGCTATTGCTCCAACGGCAGGGGCTGAAACCCCTAAAACATGCCCGTCTCCTGTCTAGAGGTTTTGCGACAGTATCTGATGACCAAAGGTGCGGAGCTTCCACCAAATTGCCGCTATTATTGGAGGTGTCTGGCTGACGAATTATGTTTGTCTAAGGATAGCCTGGGCCGAGGATTTGACGTCGTAGTGATTGGCGGAGGACATGCTGGCTCGGAGGCTTGTGCTGCTGCGGCGCGAGGTGTGCTCCAACCCCCCCGTGTTGGCTCTGCAATCGCAAACTTTAGTAGGAATTGATTGCTAACCCCCGGATTTCTAGTGGGTGCAAAAACCGCCCTGGTAACCCAGAAGATCGACACTATCGGGACATGCTCGTGCAATCCTTCATTCGGAGGTATCGGTAAGGGCATTATGATCCGTGAGGTGGATGCTCTGGACGGTGTCTGCGGTCGGATAACCGATAAAGCCGGTATTCAGTTCCGAATGCTGAACAGGAGTAAAGGCCCCGCTGTATGGGGCCCCCGTGCACAAATCGATCGGAAGCTCTACAAGAAGTACATGCAAGAGGAATTGATGTCGTATCCGAACTTGTCAATTCTACAGGGCAGCGTTGCGGATGTGGTTATGAATCGGGCACCAGAAGGGCTGATGGTTGGTGAGGAGGGGCACTATGGAGAGATCATGGGAGTGAGATTAGAGAGTGGGGAGGTGATTAATACAAAGCATGTTGTGATCACTACTGGGACATTTCTGGGCGGGGAGATTCACATCGGATTGACGGTTTTCCCGTCTGGAAGGATGGGAGAGGCGGCGACTTTTGGACTGAGCAAATCTTTAAGAGAAGCTGGCTTCAAATTGGGTCGCCTGAAGACCGGGACGCCCCCGAGGATCGATGGCCGAACAATAAATTACAAGAACCTTCTTCCGCAGCTCGGAGATGACCCGCCAGTGCCCTTTTCGTACATGAACGAGAAGGTTCAGATTAAGCAGCAGCTGCAATGTCACAGCACCCATACTACCCCTGAGAGCCACAATCTGCTACGTCAGCACCTCCATGAATCAATCCATATCCGCGAGACAATCAAAGGCCCACGCTACTGTCCATCATTAGAAAGCAAAATCATCCGCTTCGAAAACAGGCAAAGCCACATGATCTGGTTAGAACCCGAAGGCATAGACGACTACGTCGTATACCCAAACGGCATCTCCATGACCGTTCCTGCAGAAGTCCAAGAACGCCTCCTAAAGACCGTCCCAGGCCTCGAAGAAGCCAAAATGCTACAGCCTGGGTATGGTGTGGAATATGACTACGTCGACCCGCGCTCCCTTCGGGCAACACTCGAAACCAAGATTATTAAAGGCCTTTTCCTAGCCGGGCAAGTCAACGGAACAACCGGCTATGAGGAAGCCGCTGCCCAGGGCATCGTCGCAGGAGTTAACGCCGGCCTATCCTCGCAGGGGAAACCCAAAATGACCATCTCTAGAAGCGACGCTTACATTGGCATCATGATCGACGACCTGATCACAAAGGGGGTATCAGAACCTTACCGAATGTTCACCTCCCGTAGCGAATTCCGTATGAGCTCTCGCGCCGACAACGCCGATCTCCGCCTCACCCAAGTCGGCCGCGGCTACGGCGTGGTCAGCGACGCGCGGTGGGCGCACTTCCAATCAGAACTGTCCATGATGGAAGATTTCCGCTCTGCATTGACCAACATCGTCCAGAGCAGCTCTGAGTGGCGGAAGCGGGGCTTGGCGGTCAGAGAGGACTCGGCGCGCAAGAATGCCTTCCACCTACTTAGGCTTCCGGGTATGACGATAGATAAGCTAGCGGAAATGGGAGTCGTGAAGGGCTTGGATCACTGGCCGGAGAGGATTCGTACTAGGGTCGGTATCGAGGGGGTGTACGAACCTTACGTCACTAGACAGGCCAACGCCGTGAAGGTGTTTGAGAAGGACGAGGGGTTGAAGTTGCCGGTTGATATCGACTATGATCGGTGGGTTTTCCCCAAATGGGTTTCTGCACATGTCCTGGGGAATTTTTACTGACAAGATTTCACAAAATAGAGTCGTAGGCATTTCACACGAAGAAAGAGTCGTGCTCAAACGGGTCCGGCCCGAATCTATCGGACAGGCAAGACGTGTTGAGGGCGTGCGTTAATTCTCCTACGATATCAACCTAATATCTATCAATCTCGAAACTGACGTCTGGTGGGAGAGCTTTCTAGGTAACACCGACCGGCTGCGTCCGCCTCCTCTCACACCTCGAGAGGAAGAAGAGAGAAGGGGCCAAAGCGGTTGCTATAGAAACGCAGAAGGCGAGGATGGTTGCTCTGGGAATGGATAAGGGATCCCATTCAGGGGAGTGAGGGGAAAATTTACGTGCCGTTTCATATTTTTGCTATTCTAGACTGGCGTTTGTACATTAGTAAAGAGGGTAAATGAGATGGGGGTTTGGGAACGCTATAGGTTGTTTCGCCTTGTATTATATTATTGTATATTCTTGTAATATTCGTATAAATACTTCTCGCCTTGAAGAGGAAGTTTGATTCCCCTTGCCTTTATAGGATTCGATGCGTAAGGGTATTACTAGTACAATCATCACAGCAATCAAATTAATGTATAGCCAATATCTACTAATTAGAACCCCCCATCCAACCAAACCACAATAATACAGTAGAGTCCGATCAACCAAAGTTCATCTTCAAAGCAATTGTCGGTGCGCTAGACTGTTGCTGCGTACTGTCAGCGATAGACCTGGCATTCGACCTCAAAATCTCCTCCATGAAACCCCTCTGCCCAGCACCCATATTCGCAACAACGTTCTTGAACGCCAATTGGCTAACAGCGACCAACTCCAGCAACCTCTTTGCCGTCTCCGGGTACGAGCCTGGGTTCGACGATGCGTGGGCTAGCAATGTGGGTATTAGTAGCGCCATAGCAACTTGGATTTGGTCGCCGAAAAGCGTAGAGACGAAGGACGTGAGGATGTGGCAGACGAGGAATTTTGTCTGATCCGACCCTTCCTCAGAGTCGCCTTTGGTGGTTGTGACGAAGGTGATTAGCCGCGGGATCATGTAACGGACCATTTCCTGATCGCAGGCGGTCTTGGGCGTGACCATGAGGATTGAGCGGCTGCATTGGACGGCCATTTTGGAGGTCTGTGGGAAGCGGAGCTGTTAGAATTGTGGTTGGGACATTTCTGATTGGGATGGAGGCTTACTGCTGGGTTTGACAATGCGTCTATCATTCTATCGCATAGGAGTGGAACCTGCTCGTCGTTCGGAGGTAAGACGTTCACTCCGGTGGTAATCACTATTGTCGAGGCCATCAAGCAGTTCTTGAGGCAGGGCAGGGCAGCATCACCCCGTATTCTATCGAAGCGGGTCAGAGCTATTTGTAGAAAGAAAGGGTGGGGAGGGAATACTTTGCGTTATCGAGAATCTGTAATATGCTGCTCAGGCAACTCCGGACCTGCATGACAACCATCTCGCTATCATTGCCCCCGCTAGAGTTCGTAATTATTCGAATGAACCGCTTGAATATCGGCAGAGACCGCGGCACTACCTCAGTCTGACAAACACCGGTACCGAAGATGCCTATGAACTATATGTTAGTACCTACGGCCAAAGCGGGAAAGTATCGCGACTTACTGGTAAAGATGTGGAGAATTGAAGCGTAGAGATCCATTCGTATGACTGCAGGAAATACTTCTGCGGCGTGTACCAAGGCGTCCAAAGAAACTCGAACAAGGTTGGCAGCCTCTTCCGAGAGGTGGTGACGGACTAGATAACTCGAGGTCAGCACAGTCCCATTTCAGTAGAGAAAGCAATCGATTCGCATTCATACCCATTGTCTTCTTGTCAACCACGTTCGGCAGTAAGCGCGCAAGGACTAGGACCATCAGTCTCGTCAGCTCGAAAAGTTGGTCAATGTCTTCAGTCAGATTCTCTCCCTGGGCGCCAGATTTTGACCTAGCGGTAGGATGCTCGACGCATAGGCTCTTCGCAATATCGGTGGTGGCAGACTGCACAGCCAGGCCTTCAGTAAGGACTAATCGATCAAATAGGTCCATCGTCTCGGAGAAGATTGCTTCCTGGTAAATGGCGTGTCCGCATACTGACGGGTGCAGAATCTTCTTCAATGCTAACAATATCTCGAGCGTCTGCTCCTTCGTAGCAAGACTATCAACTCCTGGCCTCCCGACAAGGGCCTCGAAAGCAATTCCGAATAGTACGAAGAAGAATGCAACCGGCTCATCGCGATAGTTGATGTCATGTGCTACACCGTTGCCGTTGACGTCTCCGGAAGAGGCTTTACCGTCAAGGGCGTCAAAGACAAACTGACTGTCCTGCTCAATTAGACTGGCAATTGCATCGACCAATTTAAGCCAGGAATCTTGATAGAACTGTGGTATTACTTAATTAACTCTAATATACGTGTTATTGAAATCTAGGGCTGGTTTAACGTACTTGTAGAAGTGTTTCCCGGTTTAATGCCGAGTATATCGTATCGATGGAACCACCAAGAGTTGTAGCGCCTGTAGAGTTTGTTGAGATATCAGGCTCAAAGCGTAGCCTTGCGAACTCCCGAAGTGAAGATAGCCATAATGGCGCCAGTGTAGCGATGTGCGGCTTGACGACATCAGCAAGGTACGATTGCTCTTTACTTGCAACCTGCAGCTCAGCCCACGCCCGGAGAACGGCCATCTTGACCATGACCTGAGCATTAGAACTGAGCCCTTTCAAGTCTCCAATTGATGCAACCTCGGAATCACCTATGCTGGTTAGCTAAAGAGCTAGGTATTCTGTGAGGTGTACTGATAGACTTACTTGAAAAGTTCTCTAACGCTGATGTTAGCAGCCTCAAGATCCTCCCCATCCTATCGACATCCTTAACGATGCCAGTTGAGATAAACCCTGCGCAGACATTCACTGCCTCACTTGCAAGCTCCGGACTAGAATCAACCGCAAATGCCGGGGTGAGAGCAGATCCAATTTGTGCTTGATATTGCTCTAGCAATGTAGCCTCTGGGAAGTCAGGGTCTGGAGTATAACCAAACATCTTAAGAACCTGATCTACGATCCTCAGACCGGCCAAACGAAGTTGTACCACATTTGACGTACTAGCGGAGAATGCCATCCGGATGACATCCGCAATCTTTTGCACAAGACTTTCCTCAACCGGAGTCTCGGAATCTCTTTGCATCTCTCTTGCAGCTAAACTAAGTAATTCGAAAAGACAGTTCATCGCGAATGTCCTAACTTGCCATCTTAACAATTCTTGCCCAGTGGGTTGCGAGTTTTCCTTTTCTCTTGAAGATGCGACAGCGAATGAGGCTACCTCATCATCGTTCAAGTCCACAGCGCCCGAATTTGTGGGTTTCTCGTTCTCTAATTTTCCAGCAATGCCGTCCTTCCGCTCTACCAGCTTTGACATCACCGCCTGGCAGCGGCCAACCCATTTCCCAACATCCTCAATGCCAGTTTGGTTGAGCCAGTTGTTGATTATATTCCGAATACCCTCATGCTCTGGTGCCTCGTCTAAGGCGATCCAAAGTTGTTCTTCTAGTCCAGGATCTGCCGTGTTGACAATCCTCTCTGCGTCCCCTTTCATGAGTTGATAGAGGCCATCAATGGCTACGTCTCTCAATTCCACATATTCTGAACCCAACTCTTTTTGCAGCCGTTTGACGTAGCCTGCTGTATCCACATGGCTGGCTGCGAAAAGCGATAAATGTTCTAGACATCGCAGAGCCTCTAGCTGAACGGTGTAATCAGGCTCCCTCAGGAATTGACCAACATTAGTTAAAATCAACTCCCTCGTCTTGACCATATCCTGCAAATCGGGCCCAAGGACGCCGATTAGAGAATCGATGCACCGGACAACGATGCTTAATGTGGGCAGTTCCAATTCCAAATTCGATGATACAACTGTTGCCACTTCCTCATTGTGGGTCTCTGCTACGTAGAGTTGGGAAAGCATTCCTAAAGTACTTGTTACAAAGCCGGAAAATGTAAGGCCTGCCGAGTCAATGGTCCTGGCCAGTCCGTCTAGTGCCCAAAAGTGGACTGTCGGGTGGGGGTCATTGCTAAGAGACATCAGGATTCCGATAATGGTTTTGAGATGGAATCCAGCAGCCATCCCCCCAACGTATGAGTGGATGCACCCAAGGGCCACGGCGCACCCAGCTCTAGCATTAGGATCTCGGTTGTTGACTATTGTCTCAACACACCAGTTTATCATATTGCCTGTGAAGCTATTTCCGCCGATGCTGCATAAACGCCCTAGTGCCTCGTATGCAACATTTCGTACATATGGGTCAGGATGTATAACAAACCCCTAAGACTAGTCAATCCATGCAATGTCGCCAAAGGCAAAAGTGGATCTTACTTGCAGTAACTCTTGTATGATCTTGAGGACACTCGCAGTGCTCAAACTCGCCGACGGAACTTCTTCACTTATTGTCACTTTAAGAGCCCCTAGGAGGGCTACCGCGACATTGATGACCATGGCAGCCTTTCTTCCGGGGTCACGTTGAAGACTACCTGACGCCAAAAACGTAGCTATCTGTTCCAAAATACTCTCTTGAACCTTTGGCGGCTGGATCGGAAGGAGGATAGTGAAAAGGTCGATCGCTGAATTAACTACAGCAGTAGCCGGTGGGGCAGGAGTAGGTTCATTCCTGGCACTTGAATTGCTTGTGGTATACAGAGAAACAGAATCATGCTCAATGGATCCAATAACAGGTGTATGTAACTTCTCCCCCCAAAATGTGATATCAATAATACATCCTTGATGAAATATTTATAATCCCGCAAGCGAAGAGCGAAACGACTTACCGTTTCATTGATCCTCGCCTCAGGGCTGCCCCTTGTTATCCAATGAGCGATAGTTGGCTTAGTACCCTGAGCTTCGAATGCAAATGCCTCGACATCGAACCCTTTTACAAACCCGCATACGCCATATGCGTAGTTGTCTCCAATATCCCATAATGACTCAAAATTACCAGCACTGGAAGCAATGGCCGTACTGAGTGATGATGGGGTGTACTTATCGGGGTCGGCAAAGAAGCTCACAGCGATTGTGAGCAGGTTTGCTTGGAGAGCTTCCCCATGAGAGAGTTTCACAAGTTTCGCGTAACACTGGAGGACACGACGGCGGACCATAAGGTCAAGGTCGATTAATTGCAGGGAAGGAGAGAGACGCTGGGAAATATCATCCGTAGTTTTCTTGGCTGGTAGTGTATTAAGAAATAGGGTCGAGTTTTGAAGCATAGCGGCGATTCTCTTGGAAACATCCGCTGTCAAGAGCCTGGAGTTGAATTCAAGGAAGGACAGAATTGAGCCAAGGGCACACTCGCGAACATGAGCTAGGAAAGATAATTCCAAAAAGGATCGCTCCACGGAAGAGTCCTTAGCTAGAGGTTTCGGCAGCGCATTCTTCCAGAGCAACAAAAGTTGTGAAAGATGGATCTTCACAAAATTAGGTCCAAGTGCCATCAACCCCCCAATCAGGATCCATGCAACTTGTATCTGAGTGGCTGAGATACGGAGATCGTAATCTCCGCTCGATTTTAGCAAAGATGTAGCAAGGGTCAATATTCTGGAGGTAATATCCACCGAGGCATAGAGAGGTTGAAGGGGTGCGGTACTGATGGCTGCTGCAAGACCATTTGCATACCCGGCACATCTGCGAAGTATCTCTGTAGTTGTGGGTCGCCTTGCGGTCATCTGTGAGAGCTCCCGATTCACATTGTTCATACAAATAGTAATTATAGGGAGGAGTTGGGAAGGGGCAGCAATAACGAAACCCCTCAAACACCAACTCGTCGCAACTTGGACAGAGTAGCTTGGGTGTTGTAAGACCTGGAGAAGTCCGTCGCGTGTGGTGTCCTGTACACTTGCTAGGGCTGATCCTAACGACTGTATTAGAGATGCCAATGCGTGCAAAGCCCCAGTCAGAGCGTGTTTGCTAGGCTCGGGCTTTTCTTTAATGACCTGGGGATAGTCCTTCATAGTGTCATTAACGAGTGTCTTGATCGCATTGAGTTGTCCAGTTTCCCCGAGTAGTCTGCGACCAATTACATCTTCCAGCAGAGTTCGCACATATTTCCGGGTGGTCAATAACCGGAATCTATTGGCAATAACTGCATGATGGGAGAGTAGGTCATTGAGTAAGTGACTTGAAATCAATCCATAGTTACTTTCGACAACCGATGATCCAAGTCTCTCCAGAACCCCCGAGTAACATAATGCAATCCCTGCCCTAGCTCTTGGAGATGTGGAAGGCTTGGTGTAGTGCAGCGAAAGCTGGCGTAAAATCTCTTCCAACGTGAATGTCAGTCTTACAATAGCTTTTTTACCGCTTGGAGCCGGTGAGCTAGGCCTCTCCACGCCCAACCCCTCATCATCCCCAACAGCGGTCGATACCCTCTTCATCTTTTTGGGCTTCTTTGCAACTTTCGCAAGCTCTGGAACCTCGGTAGAGTAGGCTAACACGAGGGCTAGTGACCAACATGACGCAGCGGCTTTCCGGGCCGATGTTGAAGTAGAATCTAGAGCTTTCATTGCGACACTTTGCAATTTATCGTACTCCTGGTGGCTATTAAAGAGCTGGGTAGCTTGCAAAAGCTCTTCCATGCACTAGTATAGCTGGAAGTCAGCAAACTAGTATAAGAATATCTCGGGTTGTCGGTCTGAAGCTACCTGTAATGCACTAGCTTGAACAAGGGCTGATTTTTCGCCTACTGCAACATTTCTCGCCTGCTTCCAGACATCGCGGGCTACCGCCTCGTCTGCCATATCCCTGACTGTGCTGAAGACCTTTCCTAGAGCTCGAAATATGGAACTTCTCAATCCGCAATGCTAAATAATTCTATTAGTTTCAATAATTACAATTTCTCTAAGATTCCACTGACATTCTGAGCGGGTTTAAGTAGCTTAAGTAGTGAGGTGCAGGTCAAAGTAGACAGCGCCATAGCCTACCCTAGTTAGTCAATCATTCCCGAAACGTTGTAAAGCTCACATACACTGTCTCCAGCAGCTCTATAAACCTCCCCCACACAATGGACGGCCGCACTGAATCCCAGATTTCCATAATCAGAATCCTATCCCGTAACCAATACATTTCCTTGTGAAAAAGAAAAAAGAAAAACGAGTGCTGGGTTCTTACTGTCGAATCCTTAGATCTTTATCCGACTTCCCCGTATTTATCAGGCCCACTAGTTCATTGATCGTTTCAAAGAGCAGCTTTCGATCCCCTTTACCAAAAATACCCGCAAAGCAGCGTCCAGATATATTCCGGACGAGTCGAGTAGGCGCCGGCGCGGACAAGGTAATAATCTTGAAGAGCTCTTTTTTTACATAGAGCTGATAGGCAGAAGCCCCGTCCTCATCCAATCGATTGACCAGCTTCTCAAGGTTGTTCAGGAAGGACATGACGTATAGTTGCTGCTGTGCTTCTTCCGTGATAGTTTTCAGCTTGGCTATGTCCAACTGGACAGCCTCGATTGCGGAGGAATCGTCGGCCATTGGGGCTGGTGGGTGTTCGATGAGCCGGCTGCCGAGGGAAGTAGAGGGGAGTGTTTGATCGTAGTTCTGTGGCGTTTGGATTGTAATTTGTTTAGGGTAAGGTGGCCCGGTTAGGGGAGAGACACCTTTAAAACCCTTGCTTTTGGTCGGATATTTTATTGTACGATTATGTAAGCTTGAACCCTTGTGCTACTATTACTGCAGGGGCAAGCCCCAAACAAGAGATTTGTCTTGGTACAGCATCCCAATTCTATGCCGAAAACCACCACCCCAGCACCACCGCCATACCGACACCACACCTTAGTTTTGCTCAAACCATTGATACCTCAACGATGCAAAGCATATCTCGTTTGATACTCCGACATCAGCTAAGGTCTCTGGGCCCTATTGGCCTAACTGCCCTTCAGTCACCGGTTTATGTTCTCACATGCACGGCCTTTTTTTCCTCATCTTCTCACCTCCAGTCCGGCCATAATAGATGGAGCAAGATTAGACATGACAAGGGCAAAAATGATGCGAATAAAAGCGCTGAATTCTCAAGGCTTTCTCAGGAAATTTGCTCTGCAGTGAAGAGTACTATCTCTCATACACTCATTACACTATTACCCGCATAGCATGCTTACACAAAGCTTCCGATTAGATGGCGGTCCGAGTCCCGATAACCTTCGCCTATCAGCAGCCTTAGCCGCTGCAAAGAAGGGTGTGAGAGATTCCTCGGACCTACAAACACCTCTAGGATAAAAAATAAAATAAAAAACCTCTAACACAACAACAGTCGGAATGTCGAAGGACAAAATGGAAGCAGCCGTGAAGCGTGGTCAAGGCGTTTCTGCGTCTGGAGCAGCTTTAGAACAGGTTCATATTGAATGCATAGGTCCGGGATCTGTTGCTATGATAATGTTTGTTTTTCCTACAGTGTATAACCGGTAGTATTTGCCTACTCACTTATTAACTGCGAGAGCGATAAACACAATACAGTGAATGTCAAACCGACAACAAGCTCGGCTGCTTAGCAGGCATCAAAGTCATTCTGCGCAAAAATGGTGCTACAGTAACACCCACGTCATACCTATTCGCCCGCAAAGGGATATTACGCCTTTCTACTGGAGATAATTCTTACGACACCCTGCTGGAGTCTTGTCTCGAAATTGACGGGATGGAGGATATCAATGAGATCGAGCCTGGGGAGAAGGGCCCCAAGGTTGAAGTGGAGGTTACGGCGGATCCTGCTAAGACTGTTGCTGTGGCCGAAGGGCTTAAGAGCCGGTTATCGGGCGTGGAGATCCTGAAAAGCTCTATTGGATGGGTGCCGAAGGAGGAAACACTTGTTTCGGTCGATGATGAGAAGGTTTTGGAAGCTTTGATAAAGCTAATAAGTAGGTAAAGCCTTAATATTTCTTTATGGCTGGGCATACTAATTTGAACGGCGAGCTAGACATCTTGGAAGAAATGAGCGACGTGGGCGAAGTATATACGAATATAAAATAAGGCAATTATCATTTCATGCCATTATTATACTTTGCTTTAAGTATCTCTAACTAGCCCAACAAATAATTATGCGCAGCTACCGCCAAAGAGGCATCAGGTCATCACTGATGCTAAGTTTAAAGCTCATTTTTAAGAATGAAAGAAACACGAAGAAGAAATGGCCATAAGTATTTCCAGGCCAGATACCGCAATCAACTCGATCAGCTAGATAGCATATGAAAGGCCCCTTAAGACGCTAAAAATCCAAAAACCCAATGTTAGCCAAGCTCTCATCCTAGGTTAAAACCATCACGGATGAACATAGTGAAATACAGGGTCGCCACAACAAGCCTAGAATTACATACCCCCATTCACTCCCACTACTCGAGTGCAAACCTCACTTTCTTAGCAGTACTCAAGATAGGTTCGGTACCACCGCTATCCCCCACAGCTTCACGAGTGTAAACACACCCATGTGCGACCTTCCCCTCAGGAATAACTCCCTCACAGATCCCACACTTGGCTGTGGGCCTTCTCCCGCCAATTCTGAGCCTCACATGCGGAATCCTGAACAGCCAAACCTTCCCCATCCTCGGGTGGACCAAAGCAACCCACTTATCATTATCAAATGAACGCCCCAACCGGTTAATTTCTATGGGGGATTTACATATCACGATGGTATTTGCGGTATTGGTCTTTGCTACGAGGCCCGCTCCCACCTCCACGAGGAGGATGATCTCTTCTTGGCTGCTGTCCCTGTTGACAGGGTCTTGGGAAATGATTGCACCGATCTCGTGGTGGTAAACGTACGTATATTCAGTATTGGAGTTCAGGAGAATGCCTTTTGTCGGGATGATTCTCCTAGTAGCGGGGATTGCATGTGCGAGGCTGGAGGCGAGTGGAGCGGGCGTTTCGGAGGACCTATGGAGCCGGCGGAGCTCTCCTCTGTGCGTGGGCGTGGGCGCCAGTGTGGGCGTGGAAGAGGGTGAGAGCTCGTGGGGTGAAGTGGTAGTCCCCGAGTACCCCTCCTTCCCTCCCCTGGTAATATCGAAACTGGGAAGTTGCATTTCGGCTGAGGAGAACTCAGGATCCAAGGCGTCATCCATGGCTGCATGACGAGAATGGGGCTGAGAAGTAGGCTGCAGCTTCGGAGATTCGGGTATTTCAAAGGGCTCCTCGGTGGTGCCGATGCCAGAAAACCTGATAGCGGAGGGCTTGGGCTCTGCGGGCTCGCCAAGCTCTTCACAGAGCCGGGAGAGCTCCGAAAGCTCAGAGAGGTCGGATAGCTTGAGGCGCTTGGGGTATGCAGAGAAGGGGGCACGGGGAAGTCTATTCCTTGTAGCAGTGGCCATTGATGCTGGATTACTGCTAGAGTGTAATCCTATGGATATTGGGTTTTGTTAGAATTACAGTCGCAAAGTAGCTTCCTGATATAGTAGGAATTCGTACCTTTGTCCTTGGGTTTCGTGGAGGCTCTCTCCATTTTTGCGTAATGGACTTCCTTCTTTTCTGCTCCTTCGCCTGTTTGTTCGTTCGTTTGTTTGGGGGAGGGGGTGGTAAGGTGTGCGAAGCGGACGAGGAATTTTACAAGGTGTTACGAGAGGGTCGCCATAGAAAACTCAAAGGCATCCCCAGGAAACTGGTACCCTCACCTATCCCCTACAACATAATTTCGTCCTCTCTTATATTATTATGAAAAGATATAGACATAAGCACACTTGGGTTTTATTACTAGCAGAGAAATTTTTAGCCCGCGCCTGGGCAAGGAAGGAAAAAAGGAAGGAAAAGCAAAGAGACTTGGTGCTAATCTGCTTTAAAATCAGTAGTATTTTACAGCTCCATCAACAACCCTCAATTCCCCATCGGACACCATACCACCTTATTCCTTCCTTCCTTTCTTATTCCTGTTGCCCCCCCTCCACCCGCCTGGCGTGCTTCTCCAACCGCTTCCGCCTTAACCTCTCCAGTTCCGCCTTTATCTCGTCCTTCTCGAAGGGGATCCTGTGCGTCTCCTCCGGCTTCGGCCAGAAGCCTGGTACCGAAAAGCGATTATCGAGGTTCGTGCCGAAGTAGTACATGATTGCGATTGGGAACATGATGTATCTAGATTCCGGGCTATCTATTAGCTATTGCTTCGTCCTGTCTTCTCTAGTACGGTATAGTAGTGAATAGATGGGTCAATGCGCACATGCCGAACTAGATAGAACCAGGAGGGGAATTGTCAGTCGCCACTTTTGTAATGACAGAATAGATGGCTTTTGGGAAACCTTGAATACTTCCAGATTACTTCCGGCCATATCTGGATTGTGATTGCTTGGTTGGTTGGTTGGTTTTGGTTTGGTAGTGGCGGGTTGAATGTTTAGAAGGGTTTGGAGGTTTCGAGTCGGATGATTCGGTGGTGGGGTTGGTTGGTTGGAACAAGCTTTGTTTGCTTTGCCTCCTAGGTTAAGCGTTGTTATCCCTGTCGTTCCCACGCGAGTTATTTCCCGGTAATGCCGGGCATGATCACCGACAGGTATAATTGGGGGTGGTTGGGAATACCTAGGGAAAAGTTTCGGGAAATTGTGGGGTTTAGTCTGCTGAGGAATTCTCTTTTTTCTTCCTCTTTTGAAAGGGGTTTCTTGGGGAGCCCTCTGTGGGCTGGGCTAAAACTACAGCTACTGCACTGCGAGGATAATGGCCTCACAGATTCCGCGATAAGAAACTTTGTACATAGAGTTAATAGATCACTTGAGCGAGCTAATTTGTAAGTGCTGTATAAGTAGCGGGAGCTTAGAATAAGATTGGTGCCTGATAGAACTCTCAGTAGCCTTTAGGTATTGCTAACACTGCACTCAGGGTGAGAAAAAGCGCGGCGAACACATACTCTGTTAACGCTCCAACCTTTCTAAAAAGGTTTATCACTTATCACACAATCCATAATTTGGGTTTTCTGCTAACCATATCCTGCTATGCCGATTCCGCCAAACCTCATTATGGCTCCACAGTTGACCGTCAGTCATCTCCGTAAGGAGAGCCCGGTGTTGAGAGGGTTAGAGATGGAGGGAAAGATTAAGGAGAAGATGGTTTCCACCTTACGGACTCCTAGTGAGTTTGTTGCACTAAGTCCAACTATAGTTTCTGAGAGCGCTGCTAAGACGCCTTTGGCACTAAGAGCCTTGGTGAGGATATTGCTTGCCTGGGCCTAGGTCACAGCAGCTGGCAAGAGGGAACAGGTTAAGTAGGAGAAAAAAGTAGCGGAGCCATCTAACTCTGGGAAGAGGAGGAGAGAAGGGCTTCTAGTTGAAAAAGCAGGTTAGTAGTATGCAGGGAAAATATGAGATTGGGTATGTGTTAGCGGGTTAGATAAAAGCCAACACAGAGGTGGATAAGGATGGGAAGTGTTTAGTTAGGGAAGAGGAAAGGGAGAGGAGATAAAAACGAATACTGAAATGATCTAGTGTGGGAGTGAATGTAGTGGGACAGGAGAGGGAGTGTGCATCAGCAATGAATTAAGCACTTATCCAATCTGTCTGGCGCCAGGATGCTTAGAACGTTAATTGTGATTTAGGATGCCGCACCGCGCCTGGTACGCATCAGGAGATACAAGTATTTCTTCGGATGAGCAGAATTCAGCTGAGATGGTAGATACAGCACGAGGACGTAGTTGATAGTGCTATGTTTATTCTGGAGGCCCTCGGAACAGACTATACTCTTCTAGACATTATTGGAAAGATTACCTCTCAAGTTTGTCTGGCGGGCGGTTCTTTAGCTCGGTTGATTGGAGAGAGACTTAAGCTCGCCAGCACTCTAGGTCTTGTTTTGTTGAGTGCTTCAGGTGGGTGGATGGCTAGACACAGGGGAATCATTTTAGTTCATTTTTTTTCCTTCTCTTCTTGCGAGGTAAGTGAAAGGTCAGGCTTATGATAAAGCTTCTATACATTTACCTCATGCCGGGTGCGCACGTCTGTATACGTCTGTATGTGTAACTGGGCTCATGATAGAGGACTCATGATAGAAGACTAACCATGCTATAAAATATTAAGCACAGGGTCGCTTCATAGAGAGTCACTCGTTTAATAGAGCATATCAACAAAAAAATCACCTGAACTATTATAGTGCTGGGTTAGTAGGTTTACCGTAGGGGCATATAATAATGGGGTTTCGTCGCGTTGGGGCAGTAAAAATGATAGAAGATGCGCGGACGAGATAGGTCCATTACTATTAGTGGCCTTTAAAGCGACCACCTATTTAGCATAGCGGCGCTCAGAGAGAAAGAGAAAAAGTGACGTGAGTTCTCTGTTCCAAGCCCAGTTTACAGAGGACATATTTCCAAAGATGGAAAGAGAAAGCTCAAGCATGAGGAGTCCATAGACACTCCAAGGAGAGCCCGCCCTCTGCAATACTCACCGCAGAGCTAGGCAAAGTCCGCAGCTATCACATCTGGCCCAGACCCAAAAAACTGGAATTTATTAGATTGTGCTGAGTTTGGACCTTGGATTGGTTCTTAGAGTATAGCTGTGCTGGTTTGCCGTGAGATGGAAGGTATTGACGAGCCTGGCATGCGCGGTGAGGGGATTATTTGGTGGCGGACTGAGTATAATAAGTTACTGTAGAAACTGCTTTACACCCAGTAGCTGGTTCTTCCGAGGGCCCATCCATCAGGTTAAGTCTGTCCGCATTATCAATTGTCGTACGTCCCGGACGAGCGGACTGTTTGCAAGTTTCATGTATCTAGAGAATAAGTGCAATAAATTGGTGAGTAGGACAGCTAAGTATCAATGAACATTTCAAAGGATTTGAAGCGGGCCCTATACTGTAAATCCCTTTCCTTGCCTCCTAGCATTGAAAGAACTAGCCCCCTACTACCTACCCGTCTTCTTATCACATCCAAGCCCCCTCCATCCAGTCAACTCCCAAGGCGAGATCGAACTAGTATGGTGTTATCCTAGCTGAAAACAAAGGCTATCGTCATCGCAGGAAACGTACTATAACAACCTGAATATAGCCAGGGATCGTGAAACAAAGCAAGAAATACCGGTACCGTATCGGCCCCAGCATGAAATAACCTTTCCGGGGGAACCGACGGGAACACAGCCCTACCCCTGCTGCAGCAAGCAGTCCAGAGGTCCCAAACCTAGCTTGTACAAGGATTATACCCAAAGAGCTCACCACCGAACTGCAGATAAGATCCGATAAAACCAATTGATTCGGCATTAGAAGCATAACTTACTACTCGTAATGTCGAAGCGTTTTTAGAAAAGACTGCTATTGCATACCACCCAAATTTTGCACTTTTTCTTCAATTTGAGTGGTATGCAATAGCAGTCTTTTCTAAAAACGCTTCGACACTACGAGTGTAAGTGGCCGATGCGGGAATGTGCACGTATGATACCACTGTTGAGCTTCTCCTGCGGTGGCTTTGTTTGGAGCATTAGGGAAAGGTCCGCGTGATGAGGGGTTCTAGGCTAGTATTCAGGGCCGCATAGTACGATACAGTTATAGTACTCGGGGGGTCATTAAAAACCGGGAAACTATTTCTACTAATCTCATACAATTCTCTATACAGACAAGGGTTGCGTTTTCCGATTTCAATGCTCCCCCACGAGTACTTGTGTTCGTCCAGTATGAGGCGAGGGCTGTACCCAATGAAACTGATTGGATCTTGTGGACGTAAGACAGTGGAGAAAAGTGAGCAGAACGTAGTTTGTCTGCCTTCCCGCTCGCTTATTCTTTCATCCGTTGGGAGGGACGATAGGTGGCTTGAGACGGCTCGGAAGTGTCGTGCATGATTGGGGTCACCGGGCCTCATAGGGAGTCTAGACCGCAATCCTTGACTGCCGGGGCTAGGCAAGCACTCGAAATATCAAGTTTCCCACAGCTACAAGTAGCAAATATTATTTTATACACTGGACGCTCACGCTCGAATACAATATGCACCAGAACACTGAGACCCCCCCCTCATCGTAGAGAGGTAACTTAGAGAAAGAGAAAGACAAAATACGAAGCAGTTTACTAGGGCAAATTCTTACCACATCCTACCACACTTCTCGTTATTCAGGTACTGTACTTCTGGCACCTTAGGGAACACCTACCAAATGGGACTGTACTTGCATCCGGAGATAGTAGCCATAGCAGATCTTTCCTAAGCCATGACAACCCATTCTCTCCCATAGGAATGCCATCGTGTTATCAGTCCTGTGGAGCAAGTTTCTCTAAACGGATTAATTACGTAACTAATTGGGGATGCTAGAAGCTTGAGGAGCAGAAACTGCTAAAGCCAGAAGGTGTTTCCCTTATGGGGGGGACTACCAGCATTCCAGGAGCCTTAAGACACGTTTTTAGTGGTTAGGCTTTTGGGTTCTGAGGTGGAGGAAGAGGCGGTGGAGGAGAATAACGAAGAATGCCCAGAGCACAGAGCTCTTCCTACCGCGCAGTGATAACTTACGGGAAGTGGATCACGATATCTGTTAGAAGCCCGAGAGCGCTAAGTTAGGCCGTTAACCATCCGCACACGCCGACGAACAGCAAGCTATATTGAACGTACAGACAACCCGAGGCGGGGATTGGGTCCAGGGGGGGGGTTGATCTGGGTTTGCGTTCCGCCGCGAAAATTGAAGCGATAATAATCTGCACAAGAGCTCGTCAGCTCTGGGTACATTGTACGGAAACTCTATTGTAATCTAATGATCTAACAAGCGTTGAAAAAAGCAAGCCCTGCCTCAAAATTCGTACTAGTGTCGGTACCTCGGGTGGTAGAACCAGTAAATAACTACAAACCACACTACACGTATCACCAGCCTAGATAACAATGCAGATACGGGGACTCTGCGAGAATCTGAATTTTCAAGCTGAAGATTTTCCGCCATGCATAGCAATGGGCAAATGAAATCCCCGCCGCTAACAATAGTTGCCGTCTGGAATTCTACCCGCGTTTTCTGACACAGCGTGTACAATACATACTAAACTGAACAGACTAGACTATCAATGGACTAGACTGCGGTAGGGGTAGAGGTCAAGCGAGCGCCCCTTATTAGAACCCAATAGCTCGAGTACAATAGGACAAATTGTGTTGGGAGGACTGCACGCGCCCCTCATGCCCATACAAGATACCGGTATCGCCAGCGGCAATCCTGAGCTAGGGGCTTATTTAGTATCGGTAGGATTGCCAATTCCTACACCGCCGCCAATCAGGTACGAGAACGGCGTAAAAGCGAGACATTATGCTCAGCCATAAGAAAGTGCCAAGTTACTTGCGCTCCACACCTGCCGTAGGTAAGGTGGTGAGTTCCACCATAGGGCGACGAATCGATAAGCTGAAGGGGAGGAGGGAGGGCCGTTGGTGGGTGATGTTAAATTGACTTGGGACAGTGTTAGTGGTGGCCCACTGATCCATCTCAGTAGCGGCAGTGTCCCCGCCCCACTCGATTGTTGAGCAGAAAGCGGAGGGGCGCCGCGGGGTATTATGGCAGCTACAGATAGACTACCGGTATAGCACTCTACTTACTACACAGCACTCCCCAGTCCTCGAAGCAGTTTTAAGGCGAAAGTGTTGGACGACACATTCAGTGAATAGCAAGAGCATTTGCGCTTCGAAATTAGAGTGAGGAAGGAGCTGTGGTGTAGTGGTAAATGTGCACTATCGATTTTGCACTTGCCGCTTGGGGGCCTCGTCTGATTGAAGAATGTAACTCATGAGGTCGAGATCGCCGAGGACACACTCGAGCGGGGTGCCCGGAATTCTCTACGGCATCTTAGAGCAGCGCCCGGGAAACCCCATTCAGCTAGAAATTGTAGAAACTCGCATTACTCGAGTGGAGAGACGTTCAGCCCGCCTATGCAAGCTTCTTTCGTTGCAGGGCTTTGGAGTGTGTGACGCCTTTTTTTTCCGACAAATTTGGCGGATCCTCTAGAGGCCTGGTCCCCGAAAAACGCCTTCCCGACCCGGTCGAATGCCCCTATTTCTAGCCCTCTTGGAAATTCATATATTATTATACAAGTACAGTATGGTAGTCTCCCGGTGATCAATTTCTAGGCATATAGGTACCAGACACCAGAATCCCTATTTCAAGTCGAATTACCCTCGCTGTAAAAATGATGCCTTTCCACACTTTTCACAAGTACCCCAGACACTGTTTAACCACACAGGTGCTTTTATCAAAGAAAATGAAAAAACGGGTGGAAGTCGGTATCAGTAAAGGCGCTCAAACCGCCCGCTGTACTCGTACAGGATGCACTTATGATCGAGCCCGGTAAGGCTGAGGTTTCTCACCCGCACGTGATGCACTAAACGCCTAATGTTGTAGTAGGCCCCGAGTGATCACCAGTGATTTTCCAAAGCATAGAGGCTAGGGCTTTGAGATGTAAACCAATCATTGACCGAGACGTCAGAGTAGCATCGGGGTAGAGGAGCCCACTTCCAGCGATAAGCCAAGCACAAGTCAGCAAAAATTAACCGTGCTTCCTCCATATTTATCACACCCACTGGTATTATCAGTGGAACTGTGGTGTACAGTACCGTGCAGTGCCACAAAGGCCCCAATGACTAGATCATGATGACAATTGGATAACCCATACACTTCGTGAACTCAGTGATGCCCATTATTGCTACAGGTAACCCTATGGTACCTGCACTAGCATTCAGCTTCGATCTCGCTTTTTGGCGGGGTTGTTTTATGGGAAACAACAGCTGAAGGGAAGCCATCCCCGGTTCCGATACAAGGAATGCACATCCTCCAATTCGGCAATTTGGTGATCCAGCCTTATAAGTGGGTTCAATGTCGGTCTAATGCTTTTTCTAGCGTGTTGCAGTATGCAGAGTAGGTTTCATAGGCTCTCTTTTCTCATTCCCAGCAGGGGAATGTATTGGTAGGGCTAAGCCTTGACGTATTTCTACTTTTCACAGTCTCTCCACCAGGGAATAGCCGTGTATAGCAATATACTAAAGAGGTTTTTCTAAAGCTAAAGACTTTGTATGTGAATGCTGCTATGTCTGGGTAATGTAATCAGGGAAACAGGTGTTTGTTTACTGGAGGGGGTAAGAGGAGCTCTGTTCACCTGATCTACACCCGACCTCTTACTGTAGGAAAATACACACATGCAATACGAGGATATATATGCAATACCGGCACTCAAACACAGGGCCCAACACGCAACATAAACCACCTGTAAGACTACCCGAACTCAGCCTCGAGATCGAATTGAGAGACTAGCAGGTCTCGGCGGGATGCAATAGGGATCCACAGACACCGCGGACGCTTTTCCGGATTACTGCTACTTCTGATATTTCTGAGACATCCCATGGACATATGCTACAACATGTGGGATAGCCCTAGACATTCCCAATGACGATTGAGAGAATGATATCCGTTACGGCACCTAAGGACAGGCCCCGCCTTCTTCGCTACTCTTTCACGCTCCTCCTCCTCCTCCTCCTCCTCCTCCTCCATCAACTCCGTGTATAAATGCCCCCTCCACCCACCCAAATCTCCAACTCCTTTCACCAGGCTATCTCCTTGAGAACAATCTGCCCTTCACATCCTGCCTACCTCTTATACTCCTACTTTGCTAGCACAAACATAGCTCACAATGGCTACCAACTACTTCAACATTACCGGTGTTCGCGAGGGGATCAATGGACCCGCTGTGCCTCTCCGCCAGGAAATCCGCGCCCTCCAGTCTACCAACCCTGATATGTTCAACATCTACATTCTCGGCTTGCAACGGATGCAAAGCCTGCCCAAGACAGATAGACTCTCCTGGTTCCAGATTGGCGGCATCCACGGACGCCCTTATGCCGCTTGGGACAATGTTAGAGGTAACGGAAATGCCTCTGGATATTGCACCCATTCGAGCATTTTGTTCTTGCCCTGGCATCGGCCTTACCTGGCCCTTTTCGAGGTTTGCCAACTTGACTACCAATACCTATTGGTGGGGCTCGTAACTAACAGGAGATGTTCTTATAGCAATCGCTTTTTGAGAATGTGAAGGCTGCTGTTGCGGCATTTCCTCCTGGGCCTACCAAGGATAAATTTACCAGGCTTGTTCCTAGCTTCCGTATGCCGTAAGTGCTCCTTCCGATTGATGTCCCTATACGAGGTTAATGCCAACAATTAACATCTTTTCAGGTACTGGGATTGGGCTGCGGATGCGAGAGTTCCTGATTTTGTTCTTAAGAATGAAACAATCGAAGTTGAGACCGCGAATGGCAGACAAAGAATCAGGAATCCGTTATATAGTCACAGCTTTGGGTCAATTGATCGAAGAGAGTTCCCGGTAAGTTCACCACTATCTGGCACCCCGTTATCTTGAGATATCATTGCTCACAAGTAGTAGGGGAGGGGTTTCGACACTTGGCTTAATACCGTTCGGTATCCCAACACCACAAATATCAATCCCAACGACAAAGGCAGCCCAACACAGGTAGCAGTAAAAATACAGGAACAATCATCCCCTAGCCAAGGCAATTTCCACAAGTAAGTGTTCCCGTAATCGCCCCCGGATAGCTCAAATTTCTAACACTCATTGGTGAAAAGCCTCCGCGATCGTATATATGCACTCCTTAGCCGAAACAACTACCAGAACTTTGCATACTTCTCTAATGATGGCTGGAACAATAATGGCAGTGTTGACGACTACGACTCCCTAGAGTCAGTACACAATACCATCCATGTCACTATTGGCAATGGAGGACACATGGTAAGCCAATAGTAAAATCATACCTGCTCTATATTCTAACCGCTCTATAGAATTTCCCCGAGTATGCCGGGTTTGACCCAATTTTCTGGCTTCACCATACCAATGTCGACCGTATCTTCGCCCTCTGGCAGGTTTTGAACCCAGACAGCTACGTAACTAACCAGCCCGCCAAATATTCAACTTTCTGGTCTAATAGAGGGGGAATTGAGGGTGACAATACACGTAGGCCATCCGCTCTTTTACTCCATCATCTCAGCTTGACTAATTGATCCATTAGCCCTCATGCCCTTCCACCAAAATGACACCACCTACTGGACATCCTTGACTTGCAGGAATCTGAAAAACTTCGGAAGCACATATCCTGAACTTGTTGATTGGGGGGTAGTCGGCCCCACTCAAGTTAGGGCCAATGTCCAGAGAGCTGTGCAAACCCTCTATGGCCGAACCGCGCCAGTGAACAGGGTTTTTGGTCAGGCTCCAGGTGTCATTGGAACCTCCGTGCTTTCCTTCTCTCAACCTGGTGTGCCTGTAACTGTTGGGGGCTCCGGTATTCCACAGACCGACGGCCCAGGAGACGAAAAGACTGAAGGATACGTTCCCACTCAGTCCCACTATGGCCAAAGCGAGCAGCAGCCCATCCAGTCGGAATCCACCGGGCTCCCTGACCTCATCAAAAATGATACTGTTCATGAGTAAGTGCTGGCGAAATCGGACAACCCTTAAAAGAATTCATGCTGATATCCCATTTTAGATACTTTTGCAATATTCGCGTTGATAAGTACGCTGCTGGGGGCTCTTTCAATGTCCACATCTTCCTTGGAGAATTTACCGATGATGCTACACAGAGAGCTTATGATGACAATCTCGTCGGAACCTTCAGTGTCTTTGCAAATGACCCAGAGACTACCGGATGCGAGAAGTGCCAGAACGAGGCCGAAAATGGATTGACTGTTACTGGCTCCATTCCATTGACTGGAGCATTGTTAGATAGGATCCCTCTGGACAGGATCCCTGAGTTGAATTCGTTGGAGCCAGAGAGCGTTATTCCATATCTGCAAAGTAAACTCCATTGGAGATGCAATAAGGTTTGCCCCCCACACAATACTTCATTGATCCATCTTACTGACATGTCTGAAAACGCAGCCCAACGACACCCCTATCCCCCGTGAAGAGATCCCAAGCTTGAAAGTTGGCGTTGCCTCCGTCCCAGTCCAAGTTCCGACACCCGACCACTTGCTTCCTAAGTATGGTGAATGGCAGCCGCAGTATGAGGTGACTGCTGGCCGCACCGCCGGCCTGGCTGAGGGTGACCATTTGTAAAGTCATCAAGGGTCACTGCGAGAACGGCACACCAGCCACCACAGGACGGGTTCGGGCAGCTATAGGTGGATTTCGTCTTTCTTCTTCTTCGAATACTAAAATAACAATAAGTCAAGCAAGGATTTTTTCCAAGACACAAGAAGTGAAAAACATACATATATACTCCCAAACAAGCCATGATATATATTTTCCCCTAGGTTGAAAGGATCATGATTTATTCCAATCAAATGATTTCATAGCAAAAAGTGGAGTGAAAAGAAAAAAATGCGCAGACCAGTTCCGTGTACAAGTGTAGTTCATGTAGCAATTGACATATTTAATAAAAGCTCTTGAACCCATCGACAAACTCGCACTCTGAACACCGTCCTGTTCAGAACATGGCAATTCACCCTTATGCTGCGATCATCCCCTTATCACCAGTCAATTTCACCACATGTGTATGAAATTTGTTGGCACGCAAACATAGCAAGCGCAATCTGTAGGACAATGACGCACTGTATCCTTCAAGCTACGGACTATGCAGTAGTCCACCCCAGACACCGCTCGCCACGCAGCGTGAAGAATCGTTAATACCAATTATCCGCAGGAAGCATCCATGATGATACATTACTTCACGGAGATACCAGCTACATGCTTGTCTGTCTGTCTGTCTCTCTCTCTGTCCGTTTGTCTGGCCGGCTGTGCGAGCCCCACCGTGCCATCCTACATCTATCTAATTATCTATCTATCTATATATGTATGATACTGCACAACGCCAATGAGTACCTTTGATCATCTGATAACAGAATCCGGCGGAGTCAAGCCCTAACCGGCACTGCTGATTGTCACATTTACTATTTTTTACATTGTTTTTTCTCGTCGTACGAGGTTGGTAACAAAAGAAATGAGCCCCTACCGACTTTTCCATACAAAATGCCCATTTTCAAAAGGCACTTGCCCACCACCATATCAGAAAAATTGAGGAATTTTCTAGATGGCACAATTTGACAAGGAGGTTCACATATTTGAGCACTAGGTTACAGAAATCATTCTAGGGGTTCTGAGTGCCAAAGTTCTGGATGGGAGCCAAAAAAAATGCCAAGAAGCTAATTTGTATGGGATTTCTGCATTACAACCACACTGGCTAGGCTTCACACACTCACTGTCAGTGGTTGGTAAGGCAAAAAAAATTGGAATTTTTATATGTTAAATCCCCTGTGATTCCCTTTCACTTGGTCACTTTTTAAAGAACAAAATTTGTTGTGCCTCATCACAGTGGTTGGCTAAACTTGTGCCTTTTGTATGGGACAACCGGGGGGGACTCATTTCTTTTGTTGCCAAGATCGTACAGTACAGTAATGTCCTTGAGTGGACCAAAAGCTTCCTGGGAGCAGGCTCTCACTACTCGCCAAAAACAAGGCAAATCCCCAAAAAGGCAGACTGAACCCAAGAAAGGAAGGAGCATTCACGTGCAAAACACCCTAATAAGCAAAAACACTACACTGAGCAAAACACTGATATCGCGGCACCCTCAAACTAAGTTCCTCCTCCTCAAACTCGGATTCTAGACTGGCGTAGATCAAGTGATGGTCTGCTACTAAATACCCAATATTACAGCCACTAAAATTCTTGAATAAATTGTAAAAAAGAGAGGGGGGTGTCTAGGTGGGAGAGCACAATCGATTTTTGAGTATTTTCCACTCTATTGTTGTGGTCCTGAGGGACCACAATTAATTTCTGTATGTGACAACACCACAACAAAGAACATGAAAAATCTAGGGAATTTATTTTGGGTGCTCTATTATATAAATATCTTATCTAAGGGAATAGGAATATAATATCTCTTGTATTTGATCAATAATCTGGTATCTCTGTGAGGTCACTTTCTCCATACTAAAGTTCCATTTATAAGTAAACCTAAATAAATCCTGCAAGAATTGGTATCATATTATTCTATAAAATTTAGCTCTAAGAGTCTTTGCTATACAATTATCACCTCTCTATGATTGTGATATTTATTAACCTCCTTAGGAGTAAGATTTAAGTAATTAAAAGTCTGTAATCTGTGCATCTTTTTGTCATTTCTCTTGTGTTTTATGTGGATGGCAACAGGTTTTTGGTAGTGCAGTGTACTAAAAACCACCAAATCTTGACCTGCAGATTCTAGCTCCTCATCTCAACCCTAATTTTAATCTAATTGAGTAGAAAAAATTAGACATAGAAAAGAATCTCTACAGATTATAATAGGACTCTCTCTTTTTAGTTACCTACCTTGAGTTAATGTGTTGGATTCTTACATATCAACAGAAGGAATAATATCCTATTTAACCCAAACTCAACACTACCAGAGTGGATTCAGAGAAAAACATCAGATAAATTGGGATTCCTTCCTAGCAGTACTGGAGATTATTATATATATTTTTTCTAAGCTTTATTTTATTGTTTTGGTTGCACATTAGACAAGAATAAGAGGTTGGATCAGTTGTTGCCATGGCCTAAATTGTGCTACGAGCGAAGGGATAGGTACGGCTGGTGCCTGACCTTCGTATTCCAGAATCTGAATTTGAGGAGAAACCGAATTTGAGTGTGCTGCGATAGTGCTTAAGTTACCAGAGCAAATTCCAACGCTCGAAGTCTTGAGGCCTTGCTAGTACGGTATGTACCGTACGGTACAGCCCCGTTCGCAAAGTCCTTGCGCAAAGAAAAGTACTGTGGAAAAACCCCGGCGGCAACCGATGTACTAATACAAGTGGTGTGGTTTTGGATCCAACAATAACACCTCATGACCAGTCATTCAGGCCCCCAGAGGTCCAGTAATAGATAGGAAATATATCTAAATTTTCCAGCTACCAGTTAATATGAGTCTCTTGTACCTTAACTATATCATCATAATTTGAGCTGCGAATGTTGTGGCAAACTCTTGTAATGGTACTTTGGTTGCCGCCAAGACTTTGTCACAATACTTTTCTTTGCGCAAGGACTTTGCGAACGGGGCTGTACTTGGCAGGAAGCTACCACCCTGCCCTGCAAATCTGTACTCCATCCCCAATCGTTCACCCATTTATTTATTAATTCGTAGTACCACAAGCTATCATACCAAAACAAAAAGGAAGAAATCCGCACCGCGCTGTAAAGCAAACACCTTGAGAGTTTTTTTCTTCTTTTCCCATCATAAGTGAGGGTGAGGGGAGGGAGGGAGGCGGGGGGGAGTCTCAAATCGGTCTGCCTAAAGCGCAATTCCGATCGCCCATAACCGGGCCTATCGGTGCGGGTGAGCTTCTGTGGAGGGAGTGCTCATTAGATGTTGGGTGAGTGGCCGGTGGATTGGGTTTCGGTGCCGGTACTGTTTTCGTTTTTTCCATAGCTCAATTGCAGAAATGGATGGAGGAGTGGGGTGGTGGGGAAAGCGGAGAGCGGAGGGGGGGATGGGGATGGGGATGGGGCTGGGTGTGATATTGATGCCGTTTTTAGATGTTTTTTGTTTTTTTTTGCCGACAAGTCTTGCGGATCCTCTAGAAGCCTAGCCCCCAAAAAACGCCTTCCCGATCAGGTGGAATACCCCTATCTCTAACCCTTCTGGAAATTCATATACTGTACTCGAGTACAGTACGGTAGTCTCTCCGCAATCAATCTCCAGGCAGATCAGCATCATCCAACCTGACCCCAGACACCAGAATCCCTATTTCAAGTCGAATTACCCTCGTTGTAAAAAGCGATGCCTTTCCCCACCTTCCTTTTACAAGCGCCCCAGACACTATTTAACCAAACAGGTGCTTTTTTCAAAGAAAAATAAAAATGCGGGGCTGCGTCGGTATCAGTGAAAGTGCACAAACCACCCGTTGCACGGGGTGCACTTAGAATTGAGTCTGGTAAGGCTGAGGCTTCTCACCCGCATGCGATGCGCTAAACGCCTGATGTTGCTGCAGGCCTCGAGTGATCACCCGTGATTTTCCAAGGCATAGCGGCTAGGGGCCTGTTTGGATGCAACGGCTCCGTTCTGTTTCCCCATACAAATTGACATTTTCCTTCCGCTTCAAAACGGAGGGAAGGCCATTTTCACAGCAGGAACGGTCGCCCAACGGAACGGTCCCAGTATTGCCAAACAGGCCCTAGGGCTTGAGGTGTAAACCAATCATTGACCGAGAGGTCAGAGTATGATAGCATCGGAGTAGAGGGGCTCACTTTCGACGATAAGTTGAGTATATATCAGCAAAAATCAACCGTGCTTCCTCTACATTATCGCACCTACCGGTACTAGTATGATCAGTGCAATGTCACAAAGGCCCCAATGACTAGATCATGATGACAACGGGATAATCCATACACTTGGCAGTGAGGCCAACCATAATTCCTTCTCCCAAACTAATTCCCGATGCAGCACGCCCAGCCAGTGGTCACCTTACTCGAATTGTGCAACCAGAGCCCGTTCGTCACATATTCTCCACAACCACCACTTGCACTCACATTCATCAAGATTATCACACAAAAGACAGAATCAACCCCTTTCCATCTACCGTCGGTTGGGCGAAAAGAACTCAGCGATGCCCATTATTGCTACGCGTAGCCCTATGGCACTGAAACTAGCATTCAGCTCCGACCCCGCTTTTTGGCGGGATTGTTTTATGCGGAACAACAGCTGAAGGGGAGCCATCCCCGGTTCCCATGCAAGGAATGCACATCCTCCAATTCGGCAATTTGGCGATCCAGCCTTATAAGTGGGTTCAATGTCGGTCTAATGCTTTTTCTAGCGTGTTGCAGTATGCAGAGTAGGTTTCATAGGCTCTCTTTTCTCACTCCCAGCAGGGGAATGTATTAGTAGGGCTAAGCCTTGGCGTATTTCTACTTTTCACAGTCTCTCCACCAGGGAATAGCCGTGTATAGCAATACCGGTATACTAAAGAGGCGTTTCTAAAGCTAAAGACTTTGCATGTGAGTGCTACTATGTCTGGGTTATGGAATCAGGGAAACAGGTGATTGTTTGCTGGCGGGAGTAAGAGGAGCTCTATTCACTTGATCTATACTCGACCTCTTACTATAGGTGCACACATGCAATATGAGGGTATATATACAATACCAGCACTCAAACACAGAGCTGAAAACGCAACATGAACAGCCTGCGGTACTACCCGAATTCAGCCTCGAGATCGAATTGAGAGACTAGCAGGTCTCGGCGGGATGCAATAGGGATCCACAGACACCGCGGATACTTTTCCGGATTACTGCTACTTCTGATATTTCTGAGACATCCCATGGACATATGCTACAACACGTGGGATAGTCCTGGACATTTCCCAATAGCGATTGAGAGGATGATATCCATTACGACGCCTAAGGATGGGCCCCGCCTTCTTCGCTACCCTTTCACACTCTTCCTCCCCCTCCTCCTCCTCCTCCATCAACTCCGTATACAAATACCTCCTCCACCCACCCAAATCTCCAACTCCTTTCACCAGGCTGTCTCCTTGAGAACAATCTGCCCTTCACATCCTGCCTACCTCTTATACTCCTACTTTGCTAGCACAAACATAGCTCACAATGGCTACCAACTACTTCAACATTACTGGTGTCCGCGAGGGGATCAATGGACCCGCTGTGCCTCTCCGCCAGGAAATCCGCGCCCTCCAGTCTACCAACCCTGATATGTTCAACATCTACATTCTTGGTTTGCAACGGATGCAAAGCCTGCCCAAGACAGATAGACTCTCCTGGTTCCAGATCGGCGGCATCCACGGACGCCCTTATGCCGCTTGGGACAATGTTAGAGGTAACGGAAATGCCTCTGGATATTGCACCCATTCGAGCATTTTGTTCTTGCCCTGGCATCGGCCTTACCTGGCCCTTTTTGAGGTTTGCCAACTTGACTGCTAATACCTATTGGTGGGGCTCGTAACTAACAGGAGATGTTCTTATAGCAATCGCTTTTTGAGAATGTGAAGGCTGCTGTTGCGGCATTTCCTCCTGGGCCTACCAAGGATAAATTTACCAGGCTTGTTCCTAGCTTCCGTATGCCGTAAGTGCTCCTTCCGATTGATGTCCCTATACGAGGTTAATTCCAACAAAATACATCTTTTCAGGTACTGGGATTGGGCTGCGGATGCGAGAATCCCTGATTTTGTTCTTAAGAATGAAACAATCGAAGTTGAGACCGCGAATGGCAAACAAACCATCAGGAATCCGTTATACAGCCACAGCTTTGGGTCAATTGATCGAAGAGAGTTCCCGGTAAGCTCATCTCGATCTGACACCCCGTTATATTGAGAGACCGTTGCTCACAAGCAGTAGGAGCGCCCATATAACACTTGGCTTAATACCGTTCGGTATCCCAACACCACAAATATCAATCCCAACGACAAAGGCAGCCCAACACAGGTAGCAGCAGGAATGCAGCAACAATCATCCCCTAGCCAAGGCAATTTCTACAAGTAAGCGTTCCCGTAATCGCCCCCAAATAGCTCAAATTTCTAACACTCATTGGTGAAAAGCCTCCGCGATCGTATATATGCACTCCTTAGCCGAAACAACTACCAGAACTTTGCATACTTCTCTAATGATGGCTGGAACAATAATGGCAGTGCTGACGACTACGACTCCCTTGAGTCAGTACACAATACCATCCACGGCACTATTGGTGGCGGAGGACACATGGTAAGCCAATAGTAAAATCATACCTGCTCTACTGGTATATTCTAACCCCTTTATAGTCCACACCCGCCTATGCCGGGTTTGACCCAATTTTCTGGCTTCATCATACCAATGTCGACCGTATCTTCGCCCTCTGGCAGGTTTTGAACCCAGACAGCTACGTCGTTGACCAGCGAGCTGCAAATTCAACTTTCTGGTCTAACGCGAACTCAACCGAGGGTGCCAATACAGGTAGGTCATCTGCTCTTCTACTCCATCATCTCAGCTTGACTAATTGATCCATTAGCCCTCGTGCCCTTCCACCAAAATAACACCACCTACTGGACATCCTTGACTTGCAGGAATCTGAAAAACTTCGGAAGCACATATCCTGAACTTGTTGATTGGGGGGTAGTTGGCCCTACTCAAGTTAGGACCAATGTTCAGAGAGCTGTGCAAACCCTTTATGGCCGAACCGCGCCAGTGAACAGGGTTTTGGGTCAGGCTCCAGGCGCCATTGGAACCTCCATACTTTCCTTCTCTCAACCTGGTGTGCCTGTAACTGTTGGGGGCTCCGGTATTCCACAGACCGACGGCCCAGGAGACGAAAAGACTGAAGGATACGTTCCCACTCAGTCCCACTATGGCCAAAGCGAGCAGCAGCCCATCCAGTCGGAATCCACCGGGCTCCCTGATCTTATCAAGGATGGTGAGGTTCATGAGTAAGTAGTGGCGAAATCGGACAATCCTTAAAAGAATTCATGCTGATTTCCCATTTTAGATACTTTTGCAATATTCGCGTTGATAAGTACGACGCTGGTGGCTCTTTCAATGTCCACATCTTCCTTGGAGAATTCACCGATGATCCCACACAGAGAGCTTATGATGACAATCTCGTCGGAACCTTCAGCATCTTCGCAAATGACCCAGAGACTACCGGATGCGAGAAGTGCCAGAACGAGGCCGAAACTGGATTGACTGTTACTGGCTCCATTCCGTTGACTGGAGCATTGTTAGATAGGATCCCTCTAGACAGGATCCCTGAGTTGAGTTCATTGGAGCCAGAGAACGTTATTCCATATCTGCAAAGTAAACTCCATTGGAGATGTAATAAGGTTTGCCCCCCACACAATACTTCATTGATCCATCTTACTGACATGTCTGAAAATGCAGCCCGATGACACCCCTATCCCGCGTGAGGAGATCACAACCTTGAAAGTGGGAGTCGCCTCCGTCCCGGTCCAGGTTCCGACACCCGACCACCTGCTTCCCAAATATGGTGAATGGCGGCCGCAGTACGAGGTGACTGCTGGCCGCAAGGCTGGCCTAGCTGAGGGTGATGACTTGTAAAGGCATCAATGGTTGTTGCGATAACGGCGCACCAGCCACCACAGGACGGCTTTCAGGCAGCTATAGGTGGATTTCGTCTTTTTTTTTCTTCGAATACTAACGCACAATAAGTTAAGCAAGGATTTTTTCCAAGACACGAGAAGTGAAATATATAATATTATATATTTCCAGACAGGCCATGACATGCCTTTCTTCCTAGATCGAAATGATCGTGATTTGTTCCGATCAAATGATTTCATAACAAAAAGTGGAGTGAAAAGGAAAAAATGCGCAGAGTAGTTTCGTGTGCAAGTGCAGTTCATGTAGCAATTGACATATTTAATAAAAACTCTTGAACCCACCGACAAATTCACAGTCTAAACACCGTCCTGTTCAGAACATGGCAATTTACCCTTATGCCGCGATCATCCCCTTATCACCAGTCAATTTCACCACATGTGTGTGTATGTATGAAAATTTGTTAGCACGCGACCACAGCAAGCGCAATCCGTGGGACAATAGCGCATCGTATCCTTCAACGCACACCGGCAGTCCACCCCAAACACCGCTCGTCACGCAGCGTGAAGAGTCGTAGGTATAGTAATACCAATTATCCGCAGGAATCCATTCATGATGATACATTACTTCGCGGAGATGGCGGCTGCACGCCCGTCTGTCTGTCTATCTGTCTGTCTGTCTGTTTGGTCAGCTGTGCGAGCCCTACCTTACCATCCTACATACCGTATGTACTCGAGTATAATACTATACTTGACCGGAAATCTATACTCCACCTCCAATCGTTCATCCATTCATCCATTCATTAATTAATTCGCAGTACCACAAGCTACCATACCAAAAAAAAAAGCCAAGGAAGAAATCCGCATCATGAGATAAACCAAACACCTTGAGAGTTTTTTATTTTCTTTTCCCATCATAAGTGAGGGTGAGGCGGGCGGGGGGGGAACTTTCAAATCCGTCCGCCTTAGAGCGCGATTCCGATCGCCCATAATCGGGCCCATCGGTGCGAGTGAGTTTTTGTGGAGGGAGGGAGTTTGCTCATTGGATGTTGGGTGGGTGACGACCGGTGGGTTGGGTTTTCGGTACCGGTACTCGAGTACTCTTTTTTTTTCTTTTTTTTTTCTTTTCTCCATAGTTTAACTGCAGAAATGGATGGATGGAGGAGTACCGTAGGGTGTGGGGTGGGAAGAGCGGAGAGCGGAGGGTTTAGATTTGGGCTGCGTGTGATATTGATGCCGTTTTTAGGTGTTTTTTTTTTTCTTTTTTTCTTGGTCTGGACTCGGGTGGGTGGATGGACGGAAGGACGGACGGGAGCGTGTGAGCGTTCTTTTTAGATGGCGTTTTCTTCCTATGCTGTGTTGCCCGGATATGGATGAATGCTTCATATTCACCCTAACTTACCGATAACCGGTATGATACACTATCTGAAGTTTTTTTTTTCGATAGGTTCGATTATTGAGGGTTCATCCACCCATCGGCATGCAGACTATGCAGTATGTACTGTATGTATTATGCTCATACATTATTATGATAGATACCCGAGCTTGGACGTTTTTTCCCTTTTAGTCCCTTTTTTTATTATGTATCTCATCTTTGATTTATATCTGGGGATATCGGTATGGTTGATGTGGTCTGTGCTGTACTAGTACTGTATGATATTATATTATTTGACTCATCCCGTTTTGATGCTGTGATAGATCGAATTGAATGAGGTTCTAGACTCCTGTATCCTTTTTTTCTCCCATCTTCATCTTTCTATATGTAGGCAGGCGTTCTTGGGGGAATTGAAGAATGCCATACCGGCCGGCAACCACACTTCTGTATATAGTTTCTTCGAGCGAATATACCAGATTTGTATGATGTGCCGAAAAGGCGTTACACGCACTAAAGTCCCTCATCTCGAAAAAATCTGCATAGGCGCTCCTCTGCCATCTGGCTGAGTAAGAGAATAGAAAAGAAGAGAGGAGAGGCTGATTGTGTGTGTGGGGTTGAATTCGCTTGATTTCTTGGGATATGATAGATAGATAGATAGGCTAATTTAGAGATCAAAGGTACCTTCTATCGTATCGTATTACCTTGCGGTACGATGCTGTGCAGTTACAGTAGGATGCCGTATGCCGCTGCAAGATAGTGGGAGTTTTGGATCAGCAGGTGTGAGAAGGAGGATTCTGTGATCGGGCTTGGTCCCCAGGAAACAACATTGGACACAAGAATTGTCACTTGTCGCTTTTAGAGTAGACCTAAGTCCCCCTCCCAGGTCCCGGACAGTACTACACTTGTGCTCAGAGTAGAGCGCCCTTCTATCTTGGTAAAAGTATGGTACAAAAAGCTCCCTTATCGATAAACGCCAGTAGTATACCTTCTCTGCCGTGCTACTGTAAAATGTGGGGTTCTCCCTAGCTATCTTACTGGAATTTGCCATTACGATAACTTGTTTCTCTATTCGGCCATATTCTAGCAATACCTCGATGACTGGATGTTCTGATTCATGTTCACGTGCGTGCGGGTTTAAGCTTAATAAGTAAGACCCGGACCCTGAAGGGATTCATTTTCTGCCTTAACCGAAACAGTTTGTGGAGAACTGCCCTACATCCTTTTCTTTCTTTTTTCCCCTCCCTCCCTTCTTTGGCCGATAGTGCTGCTGCTGCCTTGTGGGGAAGTACAGTACGGTACCTCCTCTTCCTTCTCCTTCCACCCCTTCCCCCTTCCCGCTCTCCATCGATATTTGCAATTCGGCTAGATTATTGCGGAAAGGAAGAACAAGGAAAGGGTGAAGAGAAGCAAACATAAAGAAAAGTAAGAAAGATAAAATAAGGCAAGATGTCGACTGTACCTGAATCCCCCGCTGCACCTATTGGGCCAAAGTACAAGGAGGAGGAGGAGAAGCCGCATGCTACGTATGATACCATCCTCTCCCCCCCCTTTCACCACTTGTTCACTAGGCTAGATGAACATTTGCAAGAAATAGACAATGAACTAATTCCCGCAATTCTAGCGTCTCGAAGCCTATCAAACACAGCAATGTCCATATTCTCCCGCAGACCCCGCAATTGATCGCTCTCTTGACGTACAATCCCCGTTCCTGCATCCTCCCACCCACCATTCATTCCTACGATGCCCACACCCGCCCCCCCTGGCCAAGCTAAACCCAAGCTAACCCAAATCCCTCCATCCCAAACAGCATGATCCGCGACAAGTCCACTGTACGCGGGGACTTCATCTTCTACTCCAACAGAATAATCCGCCTGTTAGTGGAAGAAGGCTTGAACCACCTCCCCGTGATTTCCTCTTCTGTGACTACGCCGATCGGACACACCTACTCTGGCGTGAAATTCGAGGGCAAGATCTGCGGCGTGTCGATCATGCGCGCTGGCGAGGCCATGGAGCAGGGACTCCGTGATTGCTGCCGCTCCGTGCGCATCGGGAAGATACTCATCCAGCGCGACGAGGAGACCAGTAAGCCGCGCCTCTTCTATGACAAGCTGCCCGAGGACATCGCGCAGAGGTACTGTCTACTTCTCGATCCCATGTTTGCTACTGGCGGGTCGGCTACCATGGCTGTAGAGGTGCTCATCTCTAGGGGCGTTCCTGAGGAGAGAATTTTGTTCCTCAACTTGATTGCCAGTCCTGAGGGGATCAGGAGCTTTGCTGAGAGGTTCCCCAAGTTGAGGATTGTGACGGCGTTCGTAGACCAGGGACTTGATGAGAAGAAGTGGGTTTCCTCCATCCTCCCTCATTTCCTTCATTTCCCTCATTGATACGTATTTGAGCTGCGTTGGCATGCTAACGAACTGATGGGATCAGCTATATCATTCCGGGACTGGGAGATTTCGGTGATAGATTCTATTGCATTTAGGCGTTTTGCTCTGGCCCTGTCTTCTTTGGTATTGATAATGTCATGCTGGGCTTGGCTTTCGCCCTAGGCCTGCGCATATGTCCACCGACCAGTGTCAATTGGGGAGGGAGGTTTGTGCAAAATTACCTGTAAGTAATTGGCACTTTCATAGCATGAGAAACCAGTCTCCCACCATCAATAGTCCGATTGTCACTTGTGCTTTGAAATATGGAGGGAAAAAGAAGAACCATCCATCCAATTACCGAGTAATAGTAGAAACCTGTAAAGGAAAGTAAAAGGAAACATAGACCCAACCCTTTTTACGCAAAAGACCAAGAACGCAGGCTAGCACATCTGCAAAAATAAAGAAAAAGAAAAAGACCGTATAATAGCAACCTCATCATGAACCCACTTAAATCTCATCCATCCATCCATCCACCATCCCGCAAGCAATTTCGTAGCAATGGTGCCGTAGCACTTTTTTTTAATTTTTTTTTTAAAAGTCATCCTCATCATGATCAACAATCGCCTGAGCCCTCCCGCCATACCCATCGCGGATATCATCGTCATCGTCTAGATCATCAAACCTATCGCGATTCTGCTGAGTCCTACCCCCAGCTCCTCCATCCCCCCCAGCTCCGCCTCTTCCTACAACTCCACCACCGCTAACTCGCCCGGGGGCCTTATCCTTGGGATTCGCAATTTCATCGCAGGCGTCGACCCACTCACTATACACGTCGATCGCCGCAGATAAATCTATTCCAGCCCAATCCCAATACGTTAATGCTTATCTATCCTCTCCGAAACTCGGAAAAGGCTAGCATCTGTCCGCTATCCGCACCCCCGGCGACGGCGGCCGTACCGCGCGACGATGACAAGGACGCCGGGGGGGGGGGGCGAGGGAGTGAACCAAATCGAACCAAATCGAACCAAACCACGAGGAGTAGGTAGAGAGGTAAGAAATGGGGACATACAATTAATGTTTGCCTGGAACCTCTGCCCGCAAACTTTGCAAGACAAGCTACCGACGCCGGCTTTTTTGTCGAGCACACAGGTAACGGATTTCTCGTGATTGCAGAAAAGGCATGAAAAGGTAGTTGCCAGGGGTTCATTCTGGGGGTTAGTGTTTGGTTAGCTGCTACTCAAAGGGTGGGTGGGGGGGCGGGGGGGCTATGTATGGCGCAAGGTGCATACTTTTTTGGGCCCGGTGGGCTTGCGGGATGACTTCTTGCGTTTGCCCTGTTGGTGTTGATGGAGATGGTTAGCTTGCGTGGGATAAATGGGGGCGAGGGATACGGTACCATATTGATTGCTTGTAAAAATTGGGGCTGTAGGTTATAATAAGGAAAATATTGTTGTTGTTGTTGATAATGGCAGTGGGTTGCTATGGAAGAGTAAGGTTGTGTGTGTGGAAGAGCGGTCAGTCTCCCTGGTGATGGCGGTAGAAGTGGTGGTGGTGGTTGGTGGTGGCAGTTGTGCGCGTTGACAGGTGATGGCGGCGGGGGTTTCTAGGCAACAAGCTTAGCCACACCCGAACTTACCCTGTCGGAAGGAAAAAAGTGTGACGTGATGAGGCTTGAGGCCTAGGCTCTTTCAACGTTTTGTCACGTATCATAAAAAAACGGCAAAAAGAAAGAAAGAAAAGACCAACACTTCTGGCAACTCGTGAGAGAATGCCGGCGAAAGGGGGAAAAATGGAATCTCGGATTGATAAAAAAAGGAAGAAACGGTGACAAGGGTTGAGACATGCACGTGATATAATAGCTTGGGCTAACCTAATGTAGCAAATGGTGAGGGTGTCACTGTGGTTCGCCGATAAGCTTCTATCGTAGCGGGTATCGATATGGTGGGATGGATGCTGTAGGTACGATAGGTACCGGTATGATACTACACACCGGTATGATACTATGTGCGCCCCCGAGTACAGTAGGTATGATAAAAGGTATCATAGCTTTCACGGTAAAAGTTAGGTAAGGTATATCAATACCGGTCCGGCTCTATGTTAGACAACCCCCCTTCCCGAAAAAAAAATTAAAAATTCGTCCATCAATCAATCAACCTATCAAGCAGACAACACATCTCTCTGCTCGTGACCAGATTAAAGGGCGGGAAGATATTCGTACTATCCGTCTAAGTATATGGTACGGCAGTAAGCAGGAAATGCTCAGGACCCTATTGTTGTAATATCCACTTGGCCCGCTTTTCCTTTGTTCACCCGTACCACGGTACCGTAGAGAGGTTTGGGTTATCATATATGCATTCGTCCCTTTCCCTCTCCCTCCTTTACCCCCCTTTTCCATTCAACCCTTCTTCTTCTTCCTCTTTCCTTCTCCCCTCACTCCTCCTCCACCCATCTCTCTTCCTTCCTTTATCTTTGGTGAGATAATCAAACATCCCTCACACACCCTATAACCTAACCCTCACCCCCTCCATCTATATCTATCCACCTAACCCATTTCCATACTCCTAGAAGTAGAGTTGCCCCTATATCAATCAATCAGTCAATCATACCCAAATCTTCCTACTCCACCATCACCACCACCACCGCTGCCACCTCCATCATCATCATCACCACACACAACACCACAGAACAGCACAACCACAACCACACACACACTGTAACAACAAAACATCCAAAAGATAATTATAGTAATAATAATAACAACATAAAGTCAACATGGCAGACGCTCTCCTAAACCAGATCCTGACAGCCGTAACGCAGCTCCAGCAGGACAACAAGCTCCTCGCAGCGTCCGTGGATGCTATCAACGGCCGCGTCAACGCCCTCGCCGATGTCAAGAGGCTTAAGGACGATGCCGCTTCCATTAAAGAAGATGGAAAGGAGAAGCCCGCTACCACTACTTCTGCTACTACTACTCCTACTGAAGGAACCGGTGCCGAGGCTACTGAACCTCCCTCTTCCCCGACAAACGATGTTATCCCGACTGCTGCGAGAAAGCCGAACGTTACCTCTAGGATCATCCTTACTACCTATCCAGGGCAGAGCGGGATTGACCCCATTACTATGAATTGGGGGGAGAAGGACACTGCTAAGCGTGGGCCGGTTGTTGTTTCGAGAGGTGCTTCTACTGTCAGGCGTAGGAATGGTGAGTTCTTTACGGTTTTGTTCCCAATTGATTGTCGTTTTATACCCATGTCGCGCATCAATTGTGATACTATTATACGAGAGATTTCTCCCAAGAGGTCTTGAAGCTTTTTATTCTGCTCTATGATCTCGGCCCTCCTTTCCCCTCTTTCGATCCTTATTTATTTATCTATTTACCATTGTTACTGCCAAACATTCCCGCTTTTGCTCATGCGGACCGTTTTCATATCATGTGTTACCCTCATACTAACCATTTAACCTTCCGCCTAAATAGCAATTGGTGCCCATGGTGGTTCCTATAGTATCTATCACGCTCTTGCTGTCGCAATTCAAGACCTCAAGGTTGATCACAAGCCCGATTTCACAAACACTGAACCTGCCGCGACCATTGGTCCCTTCCCTCAATGGTCCGACCCCAAGAAGATCGTCGCCATGGATCCCTTGGGCCATTTGGCCCCTTGGTTGTACAACGATTACATAAACATGGAGAATGTCGAGATTCGTCCCACTATTGCCATCACGAAAGCTCACATGAAACTCCCCGAGCTTGAAAATAGCGTAAAGGCCGGTCGCCTCAAGGTTGACGGAAAGATCTGCCTGAACGAGTCTGGCGAGCTAGCTGTTACTAAATTTGCCGTCGAACCCGTCTGGTATCTTCCTGGTGTAGCAGAGAGATTTGGGATTGGTATGTTGAACAACCGTTTTTCCATGTCTTACTGTTACCGTGTCCTCTCTTTTCGTCCCGTTTGGTCTCGCCGGTCTTAAACTCTTGATATTTTAAGACGAATATCCGCTGAAGCCGAGCTAAATGCAGCATATGCCGGTGGAGCCTGTTTCCGTGTCCAACGTTTCTCAACTTTTGTTCGTAAATTTATCATCCGCTGACAGCATTAACTTTCTTCGTGATCAGATGAGGGCACTCTCCGTCGTTCTCTTTTTGAGAACACTGGTGGCTCTTTCCCAGAACTTATCACCCGCAATGACATCAAGCTCTTTTTACCTCCAATCGGCGGTCTGACTGTCTATTGCTTCGGCGACCCCGCCAAGATGTCTGACCCCAACGTTAAGCTTGCCCTTCGTGTCCATGATGAGTGCAATGGATCGGATGTGTTCGGCTCCGATATCTGCACCTGTCGTCCTTACCTCATCTTCGGGATCGAGGAAGCAGTAAAAGAAGCGCAGAAAGGCGGCAGTGGTGTTGTGGTCTATTTCAGAAAGGAAGGTAGAGCCCTCGGAGAGGTCACCAAGGTATGAGAATCGAGATCCAAGTACAACAGCTAGCCGTGCTTGCTAACGTGCCTCCAACAGTACCTTGTGTACAACGCTCGTAAGTAACATTGCTTCTAGGCCCGCTCTTCCTAGGGAAGCGGCAGCTAAGCTCACAGGTGTAACACAGGCAAGCGCGGAATTGACCGAGCCAGCGAGTACTTCAAGAGGTGAGTTATTGCAGTTCGATATGTTCTCTCTTTACCTCCCGTGGCGGCCAACGCTAACAAATCCGCTACTAATTAGGACCGAGGTACGCCTTTCTCATGCGTTTTTTGCCATCCCCTGCCTAATTTTAGCTAACAAACTTGACAGAACATTGCTGGCGTAAAGGTACTCCAATGGCAACCCCTAAGAGAAGCGAATCGCTCGGCCGCATTTTTGTACTAACTGATCTTCATCTAGGATATGAGGTTCCAAGCTCTCATGCCCGATGTATGTTGTCCAGACTCTCCACCCCTTCTCCTGTCTCTCATCGCGCGATGATTTTTCCACCCGAATGTGTTAAATCTGACCGATCCTATTGCTAGGTACTCCATTGGCTAGGTATTACAAAGATCGACAGAATGCTCTCCATGTCCAAGTAAGTTTCGGCTTAATACTGCCTGTTGCTTGCCTGCTTGACCCCGCATCCTTTTGCTGTTAGCGGCCGTGCACCGCCCGAAGTCTGACCGATTTCTGTTATAGCATGAAGTACGATGCAATTGTGGGCCAGGGAATTCCTATTCATGAGAGGATACCGATTCCAGATGAGATGATTCCAGAGGACTCGAGAGTCGAGATCGATGCGAAAATTCATGCTGGGTGAGCCGAAGCGCATTTCCCTAAAATACCACGTTTCTCAATACGGCTCGCGTGACTATTTTCAAAAGCAGAAGCTGATGGACTGGTGTAGGTACTTCACCACTGGCAAGGTTATGACAATGGAGGAGCTCAGCGCAGTTCAAGGACGTGCGTGGGGTAAGTAGCAAATGAGAGGAAATTCTCTTCATAAATGGCAAGAGGCCGTTTACTAACAGAACTCGACAGACGACGTGGATCACTAGGAAGGCTTACATACATATGTGGGCCTTTTGGAGTACATAGCGGGTAGGGGTTTTCCTTTCCGATCCCTTAGCATTTCCACGATCTTGGGATTTCCAGGTACCTTCCGTTGGCACCGGCTGACTGTTCAAAAGGGTTTTCATTTTTCAATTTTTTCTTTGGAGCACATGCCCCACAAATTCCCCGTGGTTTCTTAATTCCCGGTGTGACGTCGTATGTAAGGCGGATCTTGTGATTCCCTGGTACTCCAGATTTTTCCCCATTGTTTTTTCACTTTGGTTTCCGCATTTGCATAAAGCCCTTCCTGTTCTACATCCGATTTATTCTTCTTCTGCATCTCGGTTCATGGTTCATGGTATTCTCGATTTTGACGAAATATGTCGATAGGTAGGCGTTTTTTTACGCGGTGAGCTGGGGCAAAGTCCCATTGTCTCCTTTTTTTTTCTCGTTCTTATTGTTACAAGTATTGTAGTAAAGGTGTTACCGCTGCCCCTGTGGTTGTGACGAGGCATCTTGGGCGCGCGCTGTATGCTTGGTTGGTCGCTGTTGGATACCTTCTGAGTTCGATTTAGCATTGTCACTCCCCGAATGAGAGGTTACTTTTTCCTGCTCTACCTCAATTCAGTGTAAAAAAAAAAAAGTATGAAAAGTAGTTGCGATCGTGCACTCTTTGGACCCAATAAACTCACAGCATTGTGACTTTACTTGGAGTAACCCCTGGTTTAGCCTAATGAAGGTAGATTATGAGATGGAAAAAAAAATATCGGTCAAACCCTTCGGAAGGACGTGCTAAGATAAAATAGTTGCATTATTGCATCACACCGAGCTCTCCTCCCTCCCTCCCCGCACAGAGCAGTAATTGGTACCATAATATTGTTAGTTTTTAAGATTTGCAATAACCAATGCACCTCACCGACCGACTGGATAAAACAAAACATCAAAATGCCCCATCATCTCTTATTACATCCTCCTTCTCTCTTTTTTTTCTTTTTTTCTCTCTCATAGAGTGCGGGTAATCACACGAGCATTATTATAATAACCGTATATAAAACCGGCACAATACGGTACGGTATTGAGAAGTAACCGTGAACGGAGTTTCCACTTTGGCCACTTGTACTCGAGTACTATACTCGTGCATACAGTACAAGTACAGTACGTTACTGTAATAAATACATAACAATAATAACGCAGGGGTAGGTACAGTAGGTAGGTAGGGGGCAAGCAGCAAGCAAGCAGCAGATTTAGATTTAGATTCCCGCTATATAGTATGGTACGGTACTGTGTAACTTAGTCTTGAGTTGAGTGATATATCTAATCTAGTGGACGACATTTTTGTTCGTTTGTTCAATCAGTTCAATTAATCAGTTAATACCGCAGTTTGACTTTTGGTAGGTTGGGTGGATGGTCACCATGCCGTGCTTATAAGAAAGGAAGAAAAGAGAGAAATAAATGGTGAAAACTTAATGGGGATTACAGTATTCCTATCATAGTCAGCGGTACAGTACTGTGCTAATTTACTTCCTTGCTAGTTAGCTAGCTATGTTGTGGCTGAGGCTGGGGCTGGGACTTTTGGCCTAGCATTATTATATTATTATTATTACGTAATGTCATCACGATGTTTGCTGTTTTTTTGCTGATGCTGCATACTGTAGACTACTAGTAGTGTAGTGTAGTGCGGTGCGGTATGTATCATACGGGTACTATGCTGTGCTCTGGCTATTGCAGTGGTACCGGTACTAGCAGTACACAAATTATGGCGCATATGGTGGCGTAGCTTCTGTGTGAATTGGATGGGCAACAGGTGTCACTAGACTGTGTTTTGCCTGGCCTTGGCTTGTTTTATCTTGTCGGCCTTTCTATCTGTCTGTCTGCCTGCCTTACCTTAGTCTAGAGTTAGTAGAGTACTGTGTTCGAGGATAGGTATGCACTAATACAGTACTATGGGTGGAACAAGGATTCACTTCACTTTAGTCAATCAATCAATCAATCAATCAAGACAAGCATGTTCACCACATTGGCGGAAAGAGTCGTAGGTTTTCTCCAGTGTATGCATATGCATACCGTATGCCGTATGGTACCGTGCGATTGCGAGTCGGGTTCGGGAGCGGTATCGTGTAAATTTCTCCCTTACCACATATTATCCGTCTATCTATTATACCGTGTTCCCCTGAATATTTTTTGTGAGGAAGGGGCAAGGAAGGAAGGAGCAGAGTTAAAGTACCAAATTTTTCACTGTGAAAAGAAAAGAAAAAACCTCCCCCTGTTTGATCGGGTGATGAAGGGAACACCGGTATCGTGCAAAGTATACTTTGAGCCGTACCTGACGTGGGGCTCACCTCATCCCGACAGGGTTGTGGGAGTTCCTTCCCTTCCCCCTTCGCTCATTGTCCGAACAAGTTAAGGCTGATACTGTACGAGTAAGTTGGCTTTATATTGATTCTTGTATTGGAAGAAAGGAAGGGCTGAAGTCACCATGCTTTCCGTACTCGAGTACTTCCCCTCCTTTGATTATCGGGCCTATCGTAAATACCTGCCATACTGACTGTGCAGGTACAGTGCTTTATCTGTTACTCTAGACCATTACGCTGGCTAGGTAGATATCATACCTGTACCTATTGGAAGGAAAAGTTGGCCCCGGTCTATCATTTCTGGTGTGAACGGTCTTTTGCTGTCAAAAGGCAATCCTCCTTTTTCCTCCTATCCCGTCAGATCCACGTGTAACTACCGCTCCTTCCCTTCCCACCCCCGAAAGCGGAGCTGGGGACCGGACGGTTTTGTGTTACGCTGGACTTGGGGTTGATCATCGGCTTGTCTTCCAGAGGCTTGCTGGGGGGCGTTGGAAAGTGCCAAGGGGGTTGTGACCTGTGGTGTCTCAGTTAATTTCTACTGCAGTTGTCGAGTTGGAGCGCCGGTGCGGTTAGTTTAGCTTGATTTTTTTATCCTGTCAGCGAGCGAGTGAGTGAATACCGCTATCAGGGCGGAGAAGGAATGCAGAATTCCCAGTTTTTATTTTTATTTTTGCCATTTTGTAAGCGCGACGAAATGTCGGAACTGCCGCTCACGAACAGACACACACACCTTTCTTGAGACCTCCCCTCCACTACCTTCTTTGGACCTTTTGAATTTTGGAGACTTGGGGGGGGTTTTTTTGACGGATGACGGATGGATGGATGGGTGGTTGATGGAACGAAGATGGAGGGGCTAGAAAAGACTAAAGAACTGGATGAATTGTAATGGAATGGATGGGCGGAAAAGGAAAAAACCCTCCCTCCTTCTCTCCAGCCCAACCTGCGGGCCATAATGAATGGTTTGTCCAATCTCAACTGGTTTGTCAAAACATGTTGTGCAAATGGATAACAGGAACAAACAAAATACGGTGGGTACTTTTATCGCATGAAAGATGCGTTGTACTTCATTCTTTCCAAACTTTCTTTTCTTTTCTCACGATGGCAATTGTCAGTTTGAAAATTAGATTTCACTTCTGTAGGGAGGAGAGAAAAAGGGGAAAGGTACCTGATATGGTTTAGTTGAGGTGAACAAACGAACTAACCTCCTCCTACCGTTGACCTCCACCATTCGCTTCGCTCAAGTTGTCAACGGACCAAGCACATGGAACGAACAGCAAAACTTGCAGACAACCAGAAAGAAAAGGGCTGCACGGTGAGGGAAGGAGGGAAAGTTGCATTGACTTTTTTACAAGAGGAAACGCCAGGCGGTCGAGCAAAGTGGAGAGCCGCAGAGAGCCGTAACCGTTTTGGCCCCGCTTTCCCTTTTTCCTTCCTCTCGACTAGACTCTAGGTATGGTGAGTACACACGTTTGAATGTGGTACGGGTGCCGTATCCCTCATGATTCGATCGCTCGAGTATGCGTTTAGTTGGTGTGTGTAGTAGGCTACAGTAGATTCATGCTGCCTGTTGGACTAGGCGGCGTCAATCATCATGAGGCCTGGAAAAACATTTCTGCCACCTTTATGGCACAAGAGGGCTAGGAAGCTAGACTATGGGCTGTGTTATGGAGAGGTGTTTCTTTTTTAAGCTATTCCTTGTCCTAGTTCTTTTTCGGAGCGTCTAACTTACGGTACAGTATGGCATGGCCTTGCTCTCGGCCGGGGTTGTCGGTCTCATCGCCCATTTCCTGTTACGGCGGCACGAGCCCTTCTTTTATGAGAGGGTGGAGGTCGAAAAGGGAGTAATAGGACGAGAAAACGGCTAGGTATGGATTTTAAAAACTAAAGGTATTCCTCTTTGGATCAAGAGATTCTAGTGATACCGATGCTCGCGGAAGGGCGGAGTACCTATCTTACCGTGCAGCGAGTGGTCTTGCGCAGGCAGAGCAGAGAGATGCCCTAGCAACAAGAGGCTGCTTTTCGTCTTGCGCGCGCATCCATCTCTCTTTCGCCTGCCCTCTACTCGAGTAGACTGCTCGTACAGTACATGATCATCTCAGCACGAACACCCCTCCATGTGCTGGTGGTATTTCGTTATCGTTCATCTAGCGTTGTTTTTTTAGAATCAACGGATTGCAATTGATTTGGTTAATTCCTATTGATCCATTCATGAGTGATTATTTTGAGTTTTGAGCTTCGTTATTTGTTTTTTTCTTTGTTTTTTTTGTCTTCGCTTCCTTTCCCTTTCCTCCCAAGCGGTGATGCGATCCGATAGACTATCTCCTGAGTTTCTCGAGTCGGTATCCTCAACTCGAGATGGTGGGCATCAAGAAAAGAATTGGGAGGAAAAAAAAAGGCATTTCCAAGATTTTTTTTTTTTTCACCTAGTACTCGTAGGCCGCCGAAGATTTGCCCCAGCAAGTCAAAGAGGCGAACAAGCTATTCCCCAAGCGGCAAGCCAGGACACGCCAACCCGATCCCCTCTCTTTCTTTCTCCCTCCACCCTCAGGGCGTTTTCTCTGCAGAGGGCGAGGGGCAGGAAGGAACAGGCCTGCTCCAAGCAGCCATCGTCTGGGCAAGGAAGTAGACATGGGGGTGGGTATGTAGGATGGATGGGGGAACTGGGGACATGGGACTGGGGTGGTGGTGGTGGTGGGAAAGAACTGGGCTTGACCATTCTAACGGGGCCAGACTGCAGCAAGCCAGTAACCGATCAGCATTAGGGGAGAAAGCAGGCATAGCAGGCCGGATTGGAAGACTGCCAAAATCGACGAACGACAAACTGGTCCTTGTTCCTTGTGCTCGACACGATGCACACGAAGCTTTTTTTTTTTTCTTTCCTCCTCCTTTCCTTTCCCTTTTATTTTCTTTTCCTCAATCCTTTCAGACTTGGAGGGACACGCCTAAAGCAAAAAAAAAAAAAAAAAAAAAGAGGCATGCTGAAGCACGAAAAGTAGCAGAATATCGAGAAAATAGAGAGAAAAGAGAGAAAAAAGAAAAGAAAAATAGACACCACCTAGCTTCTCGTGGATTTCTACTTCAACAAATAAAAAGAGAGGGAGATACTCCGCTGTTTCCGCACCGTTTGAGCTTGTTCACACGCACTTTGAGTTTTGTGTCCCTTTCTGTGTCCCTACGAGTACACCCATCGCCGCCGTGCTGTATCTCTTTATTTCTCCCTAGAGCTCCTGACTTCTCTGCCCCGCGTCAATCGTTGTCCATCTATCCCGTCTGTCCGTTATTTTTTTTCTCATCGGCCAGCCGGTGCTGGTTTGCTCCATTTGCCTGAGTGTACTCGCCTTTTTTCTTATTCCTACAGAGCGGTTCCTTCCAGCCAGCTCGCCAGGACAGTGACCGTCTAACCACTCTCCATCGTGGTTCGGTCTTGGATATTTGAGTTTGTCCGGACTAAGCAGACTGAAAAAAGTCCTCGTGTTTCCAACCGTACATAATACATAGATAGAGGGTCGGGCATTTGGTTATAAGGGGAACATAGATTTCCCGCTGCTGCTTCCCATACCGTGCCCTTTCACTATCCCCCACGCCGCTTAAGCAGGTGAAAGCAAGCATTTCGAGAAGCAAAAGTACAAGCAAGGTCAAAGCAAGCAAGCAACCAAGCGAAGCAACCAAGCAGAATCAAGCGACCAAGCTCCATTACCAGCTTTGGGTGTCAACCTGCCTTACCATACCGGTATCTGCTTCCTTCCAGTCCACACCACTACCTGCCAGACCCTCCGTCATCTCTCCATACAACCTGTTGACCTTCTCAACTGTGCGCTGACACACCCCCCGTACCCTACGCCGCTTCCGCTACTTTTTGCTCGGCCACAAAAATATTAATACTCACTTCACCCTCGCCCACCACCACCCAACTCTGCTCTCGTCCCACAAATTATTATTCCCATCCATCACACTCTCGCCTTTCTGGATTTCAATAAAATCCCTCAGCATCTTCCACCCATCTCCATAACAGCAGCTCTCCATCCAGCTCTGCCCATTAAATACCATACATTCGAACGATCTTCGGGGCCGTCCGTCTTTCTCATCGCCAAATAAATTCTTGAACCACTCCCACCAACCCTTTATAAACTCCTGTCTAAGAGATAAGGTATAGCCAAAGCTCAATACATAAAAAGTCAGGTTCAGCCTTCCGAGTATCCGGTTCCATTGCAACTCGAAGCTATCCGCACACTGGCTTCAAATAAGAGGAGACGTTCCTCGGACGATAGCACTTCTCGTTCAACAAGCTCTTGCACCAAATTCGCCTTCTGCCCATCCAAAGCAGCCAAAATGCTCCTTTCACTACCAGATCCTCGTGAATCTTCGCGCTCGAGGCGTTTCCCACTTACTCCTCCTTCGGTAACTCCTCCTTCGGTCAGCGTGAGTGGCTCATCGACGATGCAGAGTGAGAGGGATCGGTGCACTTCGCCTTCACAAACAGCGACGACATTACTCGCAAAAGTTGCAGCTCCTCAACCGCAGACAGGAACTACGCCCTCATCTCCAAGAATGGCAATGTCGAATTCGAGCTCTGCTTCGTCGACACCTTTATCGACGCCACCTGGAGATGGTTGCCATTTCCCCTTCGGCTCGATGCAGAAGGGTTTACCTGAGAGTCCCGATGGTACGTCACTCGCTTTCCTAATTCACATGCTCGCTCGCTCGCTTTACCCCAGCAAAAAGTGTAGCGACGCGAACAAGTCGCCCCCCTTTTTTAGCCCGTCCCTTCTTGCTAATTCTTGTTTTTCTTTGCAACGCAGGTGGCTACATAAGCTTTCCAGTATTCGAAGAGTTCGGAGGCTACAAATCCGAAGACGAGGCGGGATCCCCTCCACCCCACAAACGGTGACTAAGATCACTCCAACTAGAGGATCCAGAAGATAATCATGGCAATTGGCGGATCCTCGGCGAATTGTACAAAATCGGTCGCTTATTTTCGGTAACGGCACATCGACAGTTTTTCAAGATTCAGTTGTGAGCGGAAGACGGAAATCAATCGAAAAGAAAAAAAAATCTATAAAATTCACAAAAAATAAACCAATCGGCTGTGCATATTATTAGTTTTTTGTTAACTTTCATACGGCGCGTGGGTCATTATTTGCTTCTATTTCCCTCTTTCCTTTTTTACAGGCACATTCCCTTTCCTTTGGAGCATCATTCTACCTATTACACATTCTTGTTTATTCTTTATCAAAGTTTCGACTTTCTTTCTTCCTTTATTTCCACTCTCTTGTTCTATTAAAAGCACTGCCACTACGGGGAAAAGTAATAGGGAGGTTCTTTCATTCCTTACTCTTGTATCCGAAAATATTTCTTTCCCTGGTTTGGTTTGGTTTGAAAGTACGAAAAGGTTTATGATAGTGGCGGCTTGGACAAGTCAGGAGATTCTTCTTGCTTCACTTACCTTCAACGAATTCTTTTTTTTACTTTCAATTCTCACAAACCTTCATGTATTTTGGTGTTAACTCTTTTTTATGGCGGGGCGCGTCTTATTGGCATATATTACATCTCGGGCGCCGGACATGAAGACAATGGGATGGCGCGAATTTTGGCATTTTTACTTCTTCTCTTCACATAGTTTCTTTTTCGACTATTTTTTTTCCTCCACGAGAAGGAACCTGGGTGGTGGGATAATCACTCTCTGGTCGATTGCGGCGAACGGAATGCCTTTTGTGTTGTTTTTTTCTTTTCGTCAAATATTTCTTCGCAGGATACATGTAACTTTTTCTTCCTTCCTTCCACCGATCTGAATGGGTGAATCGAAAACAAAGCAAGAAGGATATTTACGGAAAAAACAAAAACAATAACAAAAACAATCACAAGTACGACAGTCAAGTTAACTTTAAACCTTTTCTTGTATCAAATTTATTATCCTCTTGTTTTTAATTTACCTTTTTTTTGTTATTACTCATATTTTTGTTTCGTTTCACTATCCTATTTTATAATACAGTATTATCATACGCTTGGTACTTCTTGTACTAGCACCACTACTACAAAACGACCGTGCCATAATTATTCACGCCCTCACGGTGGACATGGTTACTTAGTACCTAGTTGACAAGATGCAGTGCATACATGCAGAAAATGTTTTTAAAAGTTAGAATATTACAAGTGCTCATAAGAGAGTTTGTGAACGAAGACATCTCCTGAGCACTTGTATCAAAGGTAACTATTACCACGTCAATACACTACTCCCTCCCCCAACGAACCATAATCAAGTCCTTTCCTAATTTATATGAATCCCGGTTTTAGTCCAGCCCTAGGCTTCCCACCCTGCCTTCCACGATACGATAACGAGGCATCCATCTACGTATCCACGTATCCGCCTTCCTCCCCCCCTTCTTCCTCTCCTCCCGGGACCTATATCAGCCAGCCAACTACCAACCCGTATGATACCAAAATATTGGTGAATCAGGACTACAGTACAATACAGATCTCTTATCATACCCTCTCTGCATGGCACGGTACGGGAGGGAAGGGGAGGTCTAGCTGCGGGGTGGATGGATTGGAAGGACCTTGAACCTGACTTGATATTCGCCTTGTGAAATTCTACCTCCACTACCACCACCGCTGCCGCCACCAATACAATACTCCCTTTCTCTCTCTCTCTCTCTCTTTCGTGCTTGCAATCCGGTTCCTGATTTGGCTTGTGATACGCTATCGTACCGATAATGATAATGATAAGGGAGGAAAGGATAAGCCCCCTCCTGCTGGCCGCTTTTGCCTTTTTTTCTTTCTTTTTTCCCACTTCTTCGCAGATATCTTAATTAGCAGTGATAGTCTAGTCTGCCGTAGTCTCCGGTTTGCTTTTTTATTCACTTTCTTCCTTTCTCGCTAAACTGCACTGCGATTTATTTCTTTTTGCGCTGGTGATTTGATTCGTGGAAAATTGATGGTATGGTATGGATGGATGGATTGTGGGGCTTTTTTTTTTTTTGGTATGCAGTGGTGTGAATGCGGAGCACGGTAGAGGGTGGTTGGGTTGTCATGAAGTTTTATGTATGCTGCTCGTGGGAGGGGGAGCTGGAGGTGTTGGAAGATGGATGGTACTTACGGTATGTTTGGTTGGTTGGTGGTGGTGGGTTTACAGCTCATGAGTTAGGATGGGTGTTTTTCTGGACACCGCACCTGGTCACAGCGTCGGTTGGTCTGTTAGTTGGGATAGGGTTTGAGGTGAGGTAAAGCGCTTGATGCCATTGTTTGTTTGGTATCATGAGTGAGTGGATGGGTGGTTTGTTGGTTGTCTAGATGTGCTCTGCAGGCACTGTGCAGTACAATACCGGCCGTGTGAATTGATGTAGACCTACCTACTGCAGTCCACTTGTAGATACAAATCAGCTATCTAAACACTAGCTTGTGGTAGGAATGAATGATATCGTACTGGTACTATGCTTTGTAAGGGTGTTATTTGGATGCAACTATGCACCGTACGTACCTTACCGGTAGTCCCCGATGTCAATCTATCAACGACATTGAATATCCGGAAGAACAACACTTAGACTGCTAATATCTACCGCTACCACCACATCGCCGCCACCACCGCCATCCTCCCTCTCCTCCTTCACCTTCAACCGGTAGAAAAGCCCCTATTCGATAGAAGAAACAAGGCAAACAGGATGTACACCGCAAAACAACTAATCGTCCCCCCCCCTCCCCTATTTCTCCAAGGCCGCCCGCCTAATCTACCTACCACCGTAGGGGCCGAGTTGAAGTTGGACACTTTGTACAGGAATTCCCACCTTATGTGTCCATCTCCAGCTCGACCGCGCAAGTACCTACCTATCTCACCACCAGTATTTATTCAGTAGGCCGTGACGGTCATACCATATCAAAAACCTCTGGGCAGGAAATGATCTTTCCTCGCCTAACGGCAAGTTCTCCCCGAGTTCTTGTATGGTACCCGACCCTACCACTATATAATAGTAACCACACTAACTGCGGTGAGTGAGTTAGCCAAACGGGAAAATCGACTTTCTCCCCACGCGGTCTCGCTTCCATGTAGTATCACGTCAAACTACTACCGTCACTACAGCAGCTGGTACGTGCAGGCGCTTTGGCAAGCCGGTTGGTATCGTGGCTCCCTGTTCTGTACCCCGCTTCAATTGATTGTGGGTGGCGGAGGAGGGGGAGGGGGATAGATCTCTTTTCTTTTTGGTGGGATGGGATGGGATGGGATGGGAGGGAGGGAGGGCAGTATTTTCGGCGTTACTGTTACTGTACGAGTGCTGTTTGCTTTCTTTCTTGTGTTTGTTTGTGTTGCTGTGGTGGTTGTGCTCCGGATTGCTGATACTGTGAAGTGCTACGTGAGGTAAGTTTCTCGTTTGTCTAGGTAACACAATGTTCACCCCGCCTTTCTTGCTTTGGCGGGTTGGATCGGATTGGGTGGATGGGTAGACGGATGGCAAGATGGATGAATGGTGGTGGAGGGGGTTTTAGTTCGCTGCATTGGGGATGATGATACATTTTTCATATATGATTATTTTGATTGTTTGACGTTAATGTACTCCCCCTTCTGTTCATCCATTCTATCACACAAACAGTACAATTGGAGGGGCCAAAGTTAAGCTAATTGGCCTCATAAGCCACTCTACTTCCGAGAGCCAGGAGCAAAGAATGCATTCCGCAGTATGATATGTCGAATTATAACCCCCACGGTACTCCCAAATCCTATCCCCTCTTTCCTTCGGGCATTGCAATGATGGTGGCACCCTCTTTCCGAAGGTACATATACCCGTTTACCGCCGCTGAATATGCAACAATCCCTGAACGACGTACGTACTATATATGCTTCTTTTACTTTTTTACTCATTTGCTTCTCTTTTTCTAAAAAAATAAATAATCTCGAGCATAAGTCAAGTATTGACAACTAGCTAGCAGTGTAATCGAATAAGAATTAGTGAGAGAATAATAATAAAAATTATCCCTTCAGCAGTCAGACCGCTCATTCAAGTTTCACTCTTCATTTTCTCTTCCCCCCCCCTCCCCGCTACCCCTCTATCTCCTCACCTACTTCCGAAATCCATTTGGGATGATACTTTGGTGACTTGTGCGTGTGTACTGTACGTATGCGCCTGCAGCAACGTACTGTACCGTATTGTATTATACTGTACTTTAATCAGCATGTTAGTAGTATTAGGAAACGGGATAAGTCAGTCACCCAGTTTGAAAGAGAATATCAAATTGACAGGAAAAGAGGTATAATATGATGCTGTGTTTCGCGTATGGTACCTACCTACCGCATTGCATTTTTTTATATATTTTATATTTTTTTATTATACTCTACTTTACTCTCTACTCCATCATTTCTTTTTTTTTTTCCCCTTTCCCCTTTTCTTTATGTTGGCTGTGGTGGGGTGGCTTCCCACTATCCATATATCACAGCTAGCTAATAAGTGGTGTGGTTATGATACCGGACGAACTATCATATGCGGTGCATATAAAGATTTTCGACACTTACGAAATGGTTATCATAATTAGTTCTATCATACCGTTTTATGTGTTGTGTCCCTGTTTTTGCAGAAAGGCCAAAAATTTTTTCATTTAAGTAGATATATTTAAAATTGGGCTCTTTTTCGGCATACCACAGAAATCTTGATTTTTCTTTCTTTCTTTTTTTGTCACTACAACTGTCATAATATTATTATGCTTTCATCAGAGATTTCTTGGTGTAAACGGGACCAACAGAGATATTTGCTTAGATTACTAACAGTAGGCTTATTTGGGTTAATCTAATGATGTTGCCTAGATAATGGGTGGTTGCCTTAAGTCTTGGTGGATTAACTGGTTTATTAACGGTAAATGATGGGTGTGGAATTGTCTAAATAGCTGCCCTTTTTTTTGTATTTTATTTCTAAACCCTACAAGTCCCAGGGGGTATGTTTTCGTACATGCTCCGTCCCCGTTACAACCTCAGTGTTTGAAATTATTACTTGTCACACAGACCACCTTTTAGGCTGTTGACCAGTAAAACACCAGCATTTCTTTATCTTTATTACTTCATTATGTCGCAATACGGATTTAGGAATGATACCGTCGAAAGTCTCACTTAGGAGGCTACTGAGTTGAGAACGAAGTTGGCAGAGGTGGAAAAGCGTTTGGAGGAAAAACGGTCTTTACTGATGATTTTTAAGAGGGGAGTAGAACCCTTTACGCCGAAGAAAAGTCTGACCCCAGTCAAATTGCGCCCTGCGATACCTATGTCGAAGAGGAATTGGAGAGGTTTGGAGGAAGATGGAAAGAGAAGGAAAACCGAGGGGATACCGTTTGACCCTGTGGGAAAGTTGGGAAAAGGACCGGTTGTCGCTGTTAAAGTGGGTGGTATTGAGTGGGAGGGTGGAGTCGAGAGGGTAGTGGAGGAGTTGGAAGCGATAGGTTTTGTGATTTGTGAGGGATCACAGTGGTTGGTTGGGGATGCGGAAAGGAAAAGGAGGGTGGCTGCCGGGAAGAAGTCGTCTACAGTGGTTGCTATGATAAGAGGTGGGATAGAGCTGCAGGGGTTGCTGCAGTCTGGTATGTGGGTAGGTGGTAGGTGGTGTTCGGTAAAGCGTTTTGTGGCTGTTCAGCCAGCGAGGAGGGTTGGTGGCTGGGTGGCTATGGAGGCTAAGCTGGATGCGGTGGAAGGAAAAAGGGTATTGGAGAAGGTGGCTTTGGAGCGACAACTGGGAGATATAAAAGACTGGTTCGGGAGGTGGATGAAGAGCGAACTGGATCAGAAAGAGAGCGGGGTCAAAAGGAATGTTCCTTTGGGAAGCGATAGTGAGTGGAAGGCCGAGGATCCTTTTACGGGTGCTCGGAGGAGAAAAAGAGAAGGATGGAGGAAGTGGGAGGATAAGACGAGAAAGGAGATTGAAGTTTTGAAAGCGAAGAAGAAGGGCAAGGAGAAATTTAAGTATGTGCCGAAGGGTAGTGGTGTTATGGGGAAAGGTGACAAAGGTGGTTCGGGTAGAGGTGTTAGTTTTTTTTGATGGTCTTTGTTTTGTTTTACTTCACCCATTGCAAGTATGGTAATTCAGAGCAAATCGACTAGGTTTTGGTTTTGGTAGTTGTTTTGTTTTAGGTTCACGGAGCTCGGGATAGGCGATATCTGAGTGGTGATAGTGTTAGTGTGGGGCAAACATCCAAAATGGATACAAAAAGCCTGTAGTATTTGTAGCTAGTTAGTTACGAATCGAAAAGTTTACAAAAAAAAAAAAAAAAAAAGTTTTCGTACACTCCAACAAATACAGGGGTGCCTAAGACATGAATTTTCTTGGGTAGAAAAACACCGGAGAACAAGCAGCAAACAAAATGAATGGTAAGAACACTAAGAAAAAAATTTAAAAAATAAGAGGAAGAGAGATAAGCATATAAGAATAAGTTGTGAATATATATAAATGTAAAAAAAAAATGAACTCCTGTTCAGCCTTTAATATCCATAATCGATTGTTGTGTTTCTAAGTTTTACTGTTCGGTATTTTGTCTTCTCTTGCTCTCATTCAGTTAATTGCTTGGCGTTGGCTGTACGAAAACAACCCCCCTGTGCCTTGTAATAACTCGATCGAAACTTCATCTATTTATTATGATACCTTATCCTCTGGCTTCTAATCTATAATATTATGATTTAATAGCTTTATATTTTTGATAATATATAGGTGCTGTTCGTTTAGGAGTCTTCAGTATACCTAGTTGGGCGACCTTGGGGTCTTGGAGTAGATATGATTGGTATGATAGGTTGTTTCTATCATAACATGTTCTGTAGGTGGATGTTTGTTTGTTTGTTTGTTTGTAGGGTATGATATAATGATATTATATTATCATACGAAAAAAGCATAGGATTAGTTAGTTTGATGAGGGTAGAGAGAAACGCTGTATCATAAGTCAGATTTACGGCAGGTGGAAAATATTAGACAATCGGATAAGATTCTACGAAAGATCTGTAGTGTTGTCGGCGCTAATGTTTCTGGAAAAAAGCCTTTTTTTTGCGGGGGGGGAATATATTCCATTTTCACCTTTTATTGTAGTTTTTCTAAGTTGTGCCTGCCAAATTGGTAGGACTTGGAGGAAATGTGGATTCTTATCGCTTTACTGGTAGCTTACATAATCAAACTCCGCTCTCTCCCCGGCTCCTGCCCGCTTGAGCTGTGATAAGCGTTTTTTTTTTTTTTTTTTGCAACCCGATGTCTAGTCCTCCCACTCTCAATTGGGCCCTACTCTATACACTGGACACTTATCGCACCTAAAATGGCCGTTCCCGCACATAGTGAGCAGATCCAGCACCAAGGCTGCTTCATTACAGCCAGGTTCACAGCAGTCCCAAAAAGTCTCTTGATAAGTCGTAGGGCGCTCTGGCATAGGCCTCCCTCGTGTCTGGCTGGGATCACTGCTACTTTGTTGGCCGGTGGATTGTGGCAGTATGCTGGGGTCGCCGATCTGCTCTTGAGGGTGGGGGGAACCCGCCATGTGTGAAGAGTGAATCGATGTGGGCGAGCCCATGTTTCTGGGGGCGAGGCTTCCGCCATAGGAGGTTCCTCCAACTCCCTGGTTGTCCCTTAAGCTGTTGAAACATTCAGTCCAGATTAGAATGTCCAGCACTAACCTATTTGGGAAACGGGGAGGAAATCTACGCAGAATTTCTCGCTTCTATCATGGCTATGCTGAGGAGTACAGATTTTGAAGTATTCTGAGCACTACACCAATTTCGGAGCCGAAGGTTTTTCTATCACGATTACTCAAATAAGTTAGTGCTGGACATTCCAATCTGGCCTGAATGTCTCAACAGCTTAGGGGATAGCTTCGTCTTTCAAGTTTCCGGTGATGGTTAGTTGTTATTGTTGAAGAAGGCCTACTGAAAGGATGATCTACGCTTGCAGGCAGGAGCCAATCAAATACAAGGTGGTTAGGATTTCGACTTACTTGGTGTTCTATTCCGCCTAGAACGCTAGCAGGGGAGTTACTTGGGCCTTTTCGGTTTAAAGCTTGAAAGAAGGGGGGGGAATGATTTCAAAATTAAAGATCTAGGTTCGGAGGGGAAGATACACAGAGGTCGTATGATGCGTGCTGGTTGTGGCAGCCAATTGTGGGAGTGAACTGTGATGGCCGGATGCAATAGTAGATTTCAGTTCAAGGGAGTCTAGACAGTGGCTGAATAGCCTTCGGTGTACTAATACGGCGGTCAAGCAGACGCAGAGTGCCAAGGAAGAAAACTAGAGTGAGGATAGGTGAAAAAGGAAAAGCGGGGAGTATGATTATATAAGCATGTGATAAGAATCAAAGTTTCCTCCAAGTTCTCCACCCCAATTACTGTTACTCATAGGACAGCCAACAAATAAAAAGACCTGCCAAAAGTGAATACGCTGGGAAACAATTGGCAGTGTCACAGTGGGCGGTGGGCTCCCTCTCGTATTGTACTGGTGATATAAGATGAAACACTACAATGGGCGGAATGTGGTACGGTATTTTCTTCCTTCATTGGACTTCACTTTCACATTTGCTGCATTAACGGTATATTTTTTCTTTTTCTTTTTTTCTTTCTCCTTCCCCTCGCAAAAACGCTTTCCTCGTATAGAATTTGCCTTATATATACATTATCACCCGGTGGCCGTGGATGTATGGATGGGCGCCCTGGTTGGGTGGAAGATTATGTTGACTTCCTGTCGAGTAATCTACCTGAGCTCTCTGGCATTGGTAGTAGTAGTCTATCGCAGCGCATCTCGGTCATGTCGGAAAAAAGGAGTTAAAATTCCGAATTCTTCCTTTGCCCACTAGCTTACATATTGGTGCTCGAGCTGTTACCATTCCTTGGTACATTCTGCAGTGTATAGGAAGACGAAGGAGGGAGACAGGGAAGGAACGCATGAAGCAAAAGCAATGTGCTGCACTGTGCTGCACGATTCCGGTTGATATCGTAATTCTTAGGACCAACTTCAATGTCATGAAAAAAGGTTACACATACGGTACCTACCGGGGAGAAACAAATAGACTGTACTGGGTGAGTGAGTGCTGCACTGCCGGTATATCAGACCGGCTCACACTATTACTCTCTCTAGCGTATCGTCCATCCATCTACGAGTATTCCTTTACCGATACTGTAGCACCCCTCCATTCCCCTCTTTCCACCCTTTTCTGCTCTGTCTGCCTACTTGCCGTATTCCCATTCATCTGTCTGTCTTCTTGGATGCCTCCTCCTCCTTCCTTCCCGGTATCTTCCTTTCACAGCATGTAAAAAAAAACACTTGATCACATTGTCACCCTGTGAGAGTTTTTTTTTTACCCCCTCCCACAAACAGAATTTCTTTCCTTCTTTCCCGTCTCACCTTTATTGTTACTTGCACTAGCAGATTATTGGTCCCACTTTTCAGGGCTTTATATGGAATACAGGGACCGTAAGCATGCCATACTATACTTCCCGACATGCTCGCCCGACAGCTAGCCAGTTAGCTATCTCTCATCCATTCATCCATCCATTCAGGAGGGGAAGCGAGGCAAAAAGTAAACTCCCACAGATGCCGGCGTTGTAGAAGTGTGCTGTACGAATTCTCGTGAGTGTCGTACCATGACTTAGCCAGGATAGGAGGAAAAGGAGGGCATACAAGAGTTCACGTGGAGAGAGTGGTGAGGGGAAATATCTCACCCTCCATCAGAGCCAGGGGTGAAAAAATTCAGCGAAAAAATCGAGGGAAAAAAAACAAAAACCAAGTCGTCGTCTCGAGGGAGAGGTCGGTCGGTGTAAGATATACCGTGGTTCACGGGTGTATGATATCACAGATAAAGTATTTCAGATTGGCCTGTTTTAGCTTTTCAACTCCTGAAGAATTGCCAAGGGTCTCGGAATGATCCGACAAGGGGAGAAACGACATGGAGTCGAAAAAAATAAAATTAATGAAATAAAAAGGGGGCCGCTTCCGCAGAGCCGCAGATCTGATTCCTCGGGTGAGATGGTTTTGGATTTCTTGTTCCTGGATTCTTATGTTTTGTTTCTTGGGGTGGGGGTTTTTTTTTTCCCCTTGTTTTATTTGAATAACTTATCACTTGTTTCTATATGCTTGAGTGTTGAGTGTTTCACTTGGTTTAACTTTTAGGGATGAGGATAAGAAAATCATTCTCATTAGTGATGTTATTACAAGTATTATTGCTGTTATTATTATTTTCATAACCTCCACTTGTAGTACGGTATGGCATTCTAGAGACTTGCTAATAGAGGAGGAGAAGGAGACAGTGGTGGTGTGGTGTGACTGAGGTGAATTTCTTTGCTGTGTCCGAAATACGTCTTACGTCGGGCTTTGTCGAAACAGGATGTGGAGTGGGAGATAAGTTGGATCACTGGGCAGGCTTGCTGCTGTGAAACGTAGAGCTGAAACAAAAATCAGGAAGATGGTGGTGGTGTGTTGTTGTCATCACGGGATGTGTAGTTTAAAGCACGGGTCGGGGCTGAATTGTGTAGTTGGGGGATCCAACGTAATCTTTTGGTCAAATGGGATTTGTTTCATCTGGACTGCGGTGTGATGAAACATTTTTAGTTAAGGGTTATAGCCCTGTGACGGCTAGGATCATCACACACACAAACTAAAAAATGCCAAGCACGCGCACAACCTTCGCGCAAAGGTTGGAATTTTTAGTCAAGCAACGCCCAGCAACCAACCGACAACCAACACCGCTCACGATATCCACGCCAACTGACTTCTGCCCGAGGGAGTCTCCGATAAGCTACGTGAAGATAGGTGGGTTTTAATTCTTGCTGTCTTTTTTTCTCCCGGTTCCTGGTTGTGTTATCGATTTTTACGGTGGTGATGGTGGATGTTTTGTTTGATGTTGCCCCACCCTTTCGGAGAGGGGGGAGTTTATCTACAATTCCATCGACATATGGGATTATTAGTGGTGGACGCTTTGGGCTTGAGCTGACTGGGTTCTAGTGAACGATTGAAATAATACACCATGGCTGTTGGCAAGAACAAGAGACTTTCCAAAGGAAAGAAGGGTCTTAAGAAGAAGGCCCAGGATCCCTTCACTCGCAAGGATTGGTACAGCGTTAAGGTGGGTTACCTTATGTTTCTTGTATAAGAGTGCTTTTTCTAATGTTTGCTTTTTAGGCACCTTCGACCTTCGCTATCAGAGAGTGAGATATACCTCCCTCGACTTTTTTATGCGGCTTGATATTACACGAATTGCATATGCAGGATGGGGTGAGCATTTTCAACTAACTGGATGTCGTGGATATGCAGTGTTGGAAAGACCCTTGTCAACCGTACCACTGGTCTCAAGAACGCCAACGATGCCCTCAAGGGCCGCATTTTCGAGGTTTCTCTTGCCGATCTACAGAAGGATGAGGAGCACGCTTTCCGCAAGGTTAAGCTCCGAGTAGACGAGGTCCAAGGAAAGAGCTGTCTCACAAACTTCCACGGTCTCGACTTCACTTCCGACAAACTTCGCTCGCTCGTCCGCAAATGGCAAACCTTGATTGAGGCCAACATCACCGTCAAGACCACCGACGAGTACCTTCTCCGCCTGTTCGCCATTGGTTTCACCAAGAAGCGACAAAACCAGATCAAGAAGACCACCTATGCTCAGTCTTCTCAGATCCGCCAGATCCGCAAGAAGATGGTTGAGATCATTCAGCGTGAAGCCGCGAGCTGTACCTTGTCGCAGCTGACCCAGAAGCTCATCCCGGAGGTTATCGGGCGTGAGATCGAGAAGGCGACTACTGGGATCTATCCTCTCCAAAATGTTTGTGCATATAACATCCCGCCCCCGCTGCAGATACCCACTTATGTACACAATTGCTAATAATTCTATTTGCAGGTTCACATCCGTAAAGTCAAGCTCCTGAAGTCACCCAAATTTGATCTCGGTGCCTTGCTGAATCTGCACGGAGAGTCGACAGCGGATGAGTCTGGTCAGAAGGTGGAGCGTGAGTTCAAGGAGACTGTTTTGGAGACTGTGTAAAGGGGTGGAGGTTGTGGAAAATATGCAGAACAAAAAACGGTTAACATAAATTCACAAAAATTTCGGATACAGCCGGCGAGCTTTTAAAATTCCAATTTCCTTTTCTTCATTTTTTCTTTCTTTTGTTCTGGGCCAAATCCTTCCTGGATGGATTGGGGTTCAATTCAACTCAAGGGAGGGTGTGGGTTTAGTTCTTCTGCACGGTGTACGGGATACAATCATATTTAAACCATACGGTTTCCCTGTAGCACGAAATTGTGGTGATTGCGACGACGACTACGACGATGATGATGGTGATGATGACTGACGCTGTGCCTGTCCGCTGTTTATATATGTCATAGGAGTATCGCGACTTCGCCGAGTAGACATATGTCACGATACCTCTTTTGCTACCTTATCGGCACTCGATCTCCAGACAGAATATACTATCATGGGCTTTAAGCAGCTAGACCATAGTGGCATACCGATGCTTGCTAGATTCCTTTCCCAGTGCCCTACTCTCCTCTGCTCGCAGAGTCCCATAGGATTTTATTGCTTTTCTCACTCCTCACCGTCACTGTAATTCCTTTTGTTTGGCCTTCCACCTTGCAGCAATGATGAAGTTTAAACTCGGGGCTTAAATCGTCTGCCTGCTGCTTCACTCTGCGTCCATTCATATTCGTCGGTTACATTACATTTTCCTAATATTGTTTGATAATTTGTTTTTGTTTTTTTTCCTTCCCGATATGTTCGGCCTCGTGCCAGAGGGATTTGTTCGTTCGTACTGTACAGCAAGGTAAGGCAAGTTGAGAGGGGAGGCGGGCGCCTAACGTGGGGCGATACAGTGGGCTGGGCTGAGGGGAGGGATGGAGGAAGGAACTCGGTCTCAGGGCCACTGTATCATAGAGTAGGAATCTGGCATAGCCTTAGGCGGCACCCTGCCCGTGAATTTTTGTCTGTTCGTCTGGTCGTTGTTATGGGTAGGATATGATATGATCTGATATTGTAGTGCATAGTGCGGTTTAGTGTGATTGAGGATTTTCCAAGTGAGGCTCCTTGATGCGTTTGTTCCCTCCGACTTGATTTATTTATGATCGATGGACGAACCCTGCACTCGTCGATACCACTTCGCATCGATAATTGCGTTGGTGATGATATATTGCTGTAGGATTGGCAGCGCCGTCGTCATCTACTTTGCCTTCTTGTTCTTCTTGCAGCGGTAGGTAGGCAGTTGGGTATACCCAGAGCTCCTCCTCCCTCCCTCCCTCCCTTCCTTCCTGTCTGCCTTTGCGCTCCCGCTTCCCGAGCTTTGAGTTATCTGTGCAGTTGTGGTACGTATCATATATCAGTATCCGATATATAGCATGGCGAGCACATGTAGATGGGTGGGAAACTAGGGGATACGGCGGCTATTGCGCAATTGCGGATCGTGATCTTGTGCTGGTGAGGGTTGCACTTGGGGGAGGCAGGTAGGCAAGCAGGAAAGAGAGGTTGAGGGTGTGTTCTGGGTTTTATGGCGATGGTATGATATAATATGGATCCTGGGTTTGACCCGCTGCCCCTGTGAGTCGGGAGTGGGATTGGGTGTAGTTGGATCGTTTTCAGTACGATACCTAGGGTTGTTTTGTGGGCTGTCCAATGTATTGTACTTGAGCACTGGTAATGTTGGGGCTATTGGAGACTGACTATGCAATGTTCTGTCTGGTTCGTGCTGTTCCTAATGGGAGTGTATCTAGTGAAGGTTATGCCGTACTGGAGGGGTATCATACTATGCTGGGGTGTATCAAGCTGTGGATAATAAGTTACTCTACTATGCCCTTAACATGGGGTGTTCAGGCATTTTGAGCCTTCCTACACCACAATACTGGTACGTACGGCGACAAGTTCCTATTATGGGCCTTCCAAGTACCTCTTATATAATCGAACTCGAATTGTTTCTGCACTCGGGCAGGTAGGAACAGGGATGTGCAGTACTCGTACTAATTATCGATTGTTTGATTTCAGGGGCCAAATGCTGCTGCTGTATTAGTAAGATATTACTAAGCTTGCGTTTCGGCCACAACCCATAAGACGGATCCTGAGGAGGGCTTGGATAGAAAGAAGAATTAAGCATTCTATAGTCTACCGTAGTCAACACAAGGTCGTAATCTGTAGTATCATGTCGCCTTAAAGAGAGAAATCTAGCTCAATCCTAGGGAACATTTGAAGCCGTATTAATGAAAGAGTGCAGCTATCATGGCAGTCATTCGTCGCCAGCCACCCCAAGGTCGGTCAGTCAGCTGTCTAGCCTACTCCATTCGTCCGGTCATGATTTCACCCCAACAAGCTCTTCTTTCCTTCCCAACGATAGTGTATTTGGTCCTCACTGTATCATAGATACGGCACCCCGTGATACCGCACAGTACCATCATATTTATGTCAATAATTGTTTTTTTTTCCGCTTGCTGCACCCCGCCCTGTGTTGTTTCTTTCTTTCCTTCTTTCTTTGAATCATTTGTTTCGCCCCTCTCTTCGCCACTCCAATCGTTGTTCCCCTGCGAATACGTGCCTTACTTGCTACTTATTTTGTTGGTTTGATTAGACAATACTTGAGTTGTCAACTCCTACCGAACCGTGATTCGCAGTTCTGACGTCGGTGTTTGCTTCGTTATCCCCTTCCTTCTTTCCTTCTTTCCCGCACACACACACACACACACACACACCTTTGCAATTTCTTCAGTGCGTGCGGTTACGACCACGACGTTGTCACTTGAGCCTCGATCGAGCTCTGACCTGTTCTGTCTGACAACCGCGACTAACACCTCGAACGAACAATCAAACCATAGACGGATTGGTAGACATACGGCACATTACCTACCATCCGTGTCTTGGAAGGAAAGAGAGTTTCTTGGTTTTACGAAATCGGATAAGTTCATTTTACTGTCACCATCGCCGGTTGAAGAGTTGAGTTGAGATTGAGGAGTCAGTTATGGCTGATCCGACGATTAAGCTGTATGATACATCTCCCTTCCTCCTTCCTTCTTCCCTTACCTTTTGCGATGGTTGGAATGGGAGGATGTTAACGAGGGAGTGATTTGGTGCAATACAATACAGACTCCTCATAGGCCCCTCCAGCTCCGGCAAGACGGCGCTGCTATTACGATATGTCGAAGATATCTTTGACACAGATAATGCGACGGCGACAATTGGGGTTGATTTTAAGGTTCCTCCCTTCCTCCCTTTCCCCTCTGCCTATCTATCTCTCGCTTCCCCCACTGCGAACGCAGACAGGCAGGTCACTAATGTGATAATATGTAATGTAGGTCAAGAAACTCTCTATAAAGGGAAAACCCCATCGAGTCCTCCTCTTTGACACCGCCGGCCAAGGTTCCCCCCTCCCCCCTCCCCCTTCCCCTACCCACTCACTAACATCACCCTCAACAGAGCGCTTCCGGACCCTAACAAGCTCCTATTACCGTAACGCCCAAGGCGTACTCCTAGTCTACGACATCTCCAACCGCGAGACCTTCACAACAATGGAGTACTGGTTCAAGGAGGTGGAAAAGTACGCTCCTCCAAATGCCATCAAGTGTCTCGTTGGCAGCAAGCTCGACAAGTCCACCTCTTCGCGCATCGTCAGGACCGAGGAAGGGCACGCACTGGCGGATCGCTACGGCGCCAGCTTCTACGAGGTCTCGTCAAAGACGAGGGAGAATGTCAAGGAGCCGTTCGTCGACACCGTCACCAAGATCGTAGAAACTCCGGAGTTGATGAATGGTGGCGTGGGCGCCCGGCGGGGTGCGGCGGCGACCGCCGCATCGCCCGCGGCCGTGGTCACGCTCAACCAGAGGGCGCCACCGAAGAAGTCTGGGTGTTGTTAGGTTGGTAGTGGCGGGGGAGGGTTGGCTGTTTAGTTAGTGTTCTAGAGGTGCTTGGGAGTTGGGTCGATTGGTATATTTGCTGTATTGGGCTCCTTTCTTTATTACAAGTTCTTGCCTATGATGATGTCCTTTTTACACTTTCTTTACGCTTTTTTCCTCCATTTGCTTCGCCTTTTCCCCGGTTGACGATGGGACGATTATGACCTTATGACACTCGCTCTCTGTACTAGTATACCCTGCTTTTATAGATATTCCATTCATCATAATCAGTATATCTTACATGGAGAAATTGAAGATATCTACTTTCTCTATTAACCTGGCCTATTGTGCATTGGACTTATAACTTACATGGTCGGTGGCTCGTGAGTATGTATTACGGGTTGGGGCTGGGGCTTTGGGGGTATTGCTCTTCCTCCTCGCTCAGGAATTCAATGACAGCTAGATTCCGCCAATTTAGTCCCTAAAATCTTACAAGCCAATCATTTCCAAGCAAGAGGGGAAAGAAAGAAAGAATATGCATACCTTCCTTAAACTCATTTGGCTTTTCAGAAATCACTATAGACCATTATTAGCATTACTATTGCTAACCATATATGCCCCACAAATCACCGATTCTCACTCACCCCAATGCCCCGCATCAATATCCTTCAACCTAAACAGTGGGAAAAACCTCCCGATGACGGGAATGGCCTCATCAGGGATATACGGGCTCTGCGTCCCGCGTACGAAAAGCGCCCTCTTCTCAAACCGGGCCTTGTCGGGATGGTACGCGAACGCGGACATGTTATCCAATTCCCTCGCTAGGGTCTTCACCGGAATGCGGAACTCGAGATGGCCACCGTCGCCGCGCACGAGGTTGCGCAGGAGGAATTGTCGGATGCCGATGTCGGACTCCACTTCCGCGAGGATGGCATCGGCTTCTTTGGTCTTTGTGAGGTGCGAGTCCTCGATTTGGCGCATTGCACGCACGTATCCGCCGAAAGAGGAGTGCAGGGCGGCTTCGATGGGAGCGTTGTCGACGGCGATTATTGAGGAGATTAGAGAGGGTTTGCGTAGGGCGACGGCCATGGCGGTTTTAGCGCCCCTAGGGAGGGGTGTTAATGTGGGCTTGAGGAGGGGGAGGTGGGGGTGGAAGGGGAAGGGAGACATGGAGTGGCCGATTAGGACGGTTTTAGGGCCTAGTTTGTTTTCCTGGAGGAAATGTTCTACGTCTTCCGCCATGGCTTCGTAGTTATGCTGTGGGGTGTGTGGGCTTTCACCATGGTTTCTGAGGTCCTGTTTTGTAAAGTTAGAACTTGTTAATGCTGCTGCTGTTGCTGAGAGAGTGTGGTTTGGGTGCATTACGAGTGTGTAGACTGGCCTATTCAAGTCTCTTGCCAATGCCCTGTAGAAAATTAGCTATTTACGTTCATTATTAGTAAGGGTAATTAGGGTGGGGTTTTTCCTTACTTACTGACGCTATGGTTGTTCTGCCTTGAGCCAAAAAGCCCGTGCATGACTATCAATGGGGAATCGTTCGCTGCCGTCGAGGGGACCGGCGGTGGGTGAAGGTGATAAGCGAGCGGCACTGGCTCTACCTTGGTCGAATAGGTGCGCAGACGTGCTGCTGAACGAGTGAACCTTAGAAAGTTGGTTTTGGGTATCATGGTGACGGGGTGTGGGGGGGATGTTGGGAGGCAGAGAAGTTTTGCTTGGAAGTTTCAATCTTGTCGGACTAAGGACTCAAGTCAAGGATGAAGCGTTGCCAAGCCGCGGAGGAGAGAGGGTGAGCTCGGGACCTCGAACTCCCGCTGCAACGCCTCATTTTCAACTTCTCTCATCAGGCATCATCGCCGCAACAAGATACCCATCAAGAATACACCCTCTCCACTCAAGATGGTTATCAACCCCACCAATCTTGCAAAGACTACCCGCGTCTGTCAGTTTCTCTCCGCTTACCCCCGCACTACCCTCAATTTTAATCGAGCTAACTGATACCTCCCCGCCCCAGCGACCGGCTGGCCGGATGCCCGCTCTCGAGTAATAAGGTCTTATCGGGACTGGCAACGAGCTGTACCACTGCTACCTCCCCCCGTAGCCAATACTGTGATGGCTGACCCGGAGTAGGCCCCTGAGATCGTAAAGCAGTACCTGCTCCACTTTCCGCCTTCGGCTGTCCGTGCGAAGATTCGACAGGAGTTTGAGCGGCACCGTTATGTGCAGCAGTTACCAGTCGTAGATATGCTTATTACGAAGAGTAATATGGAATTGCAGGAGACGATGAATTACTGGAAGCAGATTCCGCACATTATGAAGTGAGTTACGCCACTCGTGTGTGCGATATGAGGGGGTTATACATGCTGACGGTATATGGTGGGGGCAGGTACTTCAGGCCAGAAGAAGACCCGAGGGCTAGGGTATCTTCAAACTTCATGAATAACTTCTTGGAGGTATACCGCCAGTTGGTTTTTATTGATGGTGGTGGAGATACTAACAAATTTGACAGGGGCGCAATTGACCAAACACCTTTTACATGTTCAATACTGGTGGGTATTGTGAATGCTTTAATTCATTTCCCCATTCCATCCGCTGGTGTATATCCTTTACAATTGAAATACAACAAGGAAATAAAAGGCAAAAAACAAAAGCACATTAAACCAGTACGCCTTGGAATTATACAAGAGACTTTTGGTTGCCAAAGTGGCTACACTGTATCATCTTTGCTCCCCGCTGTCTCCAGGGTCTACAAAGCTATCTCGAGCCTCCTTGAACGCATGCGTAATGTGGTCGCAGAGGTCAGCAAGGTCGTCTAATCCCTTCATCAGTGCATCGTAAGGTCTAGTGTGCTCCCAATACTCAGCTATAGTAGGTGGTCAGCAGATTTCTTGCAATATGATTCCAAAGAGCAGGGCGTACAATAGATTTGTATACGGATATTCATCTTGTCCTCAGAAGGATGTGGGATTGAGTATCCACAGAACTCGACTTCGGGGCTATTCAGTTCATGAGTTAGCACCCATCTGAGAGGCCTCAAAGGTTGGGGTTTTTAACATACTTCTTCATGATAATGTATCGTAGCGCATTCCCGAGCGTATGGTCTTCACCGATAATCTCAAATGAAGCAGAGCCTTCCTCTTCTCCCGGGAGCTATAATTCAAAGCTTTAGCCATACAACAAGAAGTTAGGAGCCCAAGGACGTCTTACAGTCATGATACGGATATCACTCAACCCCTCGTCCGTAGTAAGCTCGCCGTCGTCCTCCTCCATCCCGCCCAAGATATCTTCAACTTGGGAGTCCATTCTCGATCGTTTGCGTTGTAGATCCTCGAGGAGACTTGTACTAGCAGTGACTCGCGCAGCGATGATCCCGCAGACGTTGAGGATGATTTTGTCTTTAATGCAGTAGTGGCGGGTAGGGTGCCCGGAGCGCAAAAGGAAAATCTACAAAATTTTGAGCCTCTAGCCGTTAGTCCAAATGCAGTAATCCAACATTACCCTCCTTCTCCTTTAAAGTGAGCCCTAGGAACAACCCTAACCCGCTTTGTGTTCACAAATTCCCTTCTCAGCGTCCAGATGAGCTCAACCCTCAAGCCATCCCCCCCACTGCTAGAGCGCTGGCAGACGTTTCACGCCAGAAAATTACTACGAAAAAACTGGCTATGAAGGCCTCGATGTCATGGCTGCTTCTGGTAGTCACAAACTTGCTACTTCCTGTTGGATTATTACTGTTTGCGAAGGGGTTCTTTCCCTATAAGCCCTTCCTGCCAGGGCTCGCGAAATTCGATGGCAGGGTTAGCAGTGCGCCGAAGATATTTGATAAGGTGATTTTCATGGTTGTTGATGCGCTGAGGAGGTATACCGCCTTCAATTAAGCTTCACTGTTTCGAAACTAGTGCTAATGGATCTCGCTGTTAGTGACTTTGTCTTCTCGGAGGAGTCGGGCTTTGAATTTACGCAGAGGTATGACGCGCTCAAGAGATTAAGCTTGTTTAAGCTTTCATGGGATATGGGGGATAACTTTTAGCTAGTTTGATATCTTCCGGCTCCGCAATTCCCTTTACAGCGCACGCTACTTCACCGACTATCACCATGCCTCGTGTGAAGGGGCTCACTACCGGTTCAGTCCCTGGTTTCCTGGACGTAATACTCAACTTTGCCGAGTCCGACTCCGCCGTTACTTTAGCATCCCAGGACAACTGGTTAGCGCAGATTGTGAGTCGTGGGGGCAAGTTGGTCATGTACGGCGATGATACTTGGGCCAGACTCTTCCCCGGCATGTTCATTAGGTCGGACCCCACGTCCAGTTTCTTTGTGTCAGACTTCACCGAGGTGGACAACAACGTTACGAGGCACATTGATGACGAGCTGCAGAGAGGCGACTGGGAGGGCATGATTATGCATTATCTTGGGGTGGATCACATTGGACACAAAGCGGGGCCCAAAAGTCCGAATATGGTTCCCAAACAACAAGAGATGGATGGAATAGTCAAGAGAATATTTACCGCTATTGAGGAAAAGGAGCACCTGAAGGACGCTTTGTTCGTGTTGGCTGGTGACCATGGAATGAATGATGCGGGGAATCATGGTGGCTCCGGGCCTGGTGAAACATCGCCGGCTCTAGTTTTCATGTCCCCAACGTTCAGGAAGAGCTTTAGTGGGACAAAATGCCCTGCTGAATTTAAGGAGGAGTTCGACTACTATACAACCGTGGAGCAGAATGATGTTGTACCCTCATTGGCAGCCTTATTGGGGCTCCCGGTCCCGAGAAATAACTTGGGGGTTTTGATACCTTCGCTTCTGCGCATGTGGAATGGTATGTTTAGCGCCCAAGGAATGCGCAGGTTAGTGGGAAAGTATTGGGGCACGATAAAAGTTCTGGATCAGTGATACAAGTATTCATGACACTTCCAATCTATCCCAGTGCTTTCCCCGCTAATCTATGCGATCAAAGAAAAGACTGACATGGCTAAAGTGGAGGATAGGGTATCACTCGCATTGGCAAATGCCAAGCAATTGCTCACTATTGTCAAGGCTGCTCATACAGACTTTGACGGGCGAATCGCCAGTTCTATTGATTGCAAAGGCGTTGGAGACGATGTAGATGAATTGGCTTGTTTTTGGAATAGATCAGTTTCCTCCCAGTATTTCACTGAAGGGAAAGAAAATCCAGAAGTCGCTTTGGCCTCACTCCTGAAGGTACGATAATGCTCCATCTCTCGTACAGGCGCGCGCGCTCATAAGCCGGAAGTTTACTGCCAAATGCCAAGATGTCCTTTCATCAGCTTCGAGCAATTACGACATCAACCTGATGGCTACGGGCATAACATTCGTCTTGCTCGGGTTCCTATGTTCATTAATCGGCTTTGTCCCAATCTTGGAAAAGTCCCGTCTCGCCAACGTGATGTTTTTTGCAATGACGATGGCCTACGCTGTTATGATGTTTGCTAGCAGTTATGTTGAAGAAGAGCACAACTTCTGGTACTGGGTGGCATCGGGGTGGTTCTTCCTTTTGGCCTTGAAAGTGTATGTATCATGCTCTCTTCGGACAATGACAAAAGCTTATAAAAAGCGAATAGCCAACGAACAAGCAATGGCGATGCATTCCGCATATCCCTCATAATTCCAATACTCAGGATTGCCCGTCGGTGGAATCAAACGGGGCAAAAACATGCCGGGGCACCGGACATTACCAAAGACTTTCTATCGGAGAATGTAAATTTGCTCTGGTTCCTTGTGCTATTCGCATATACCGACATGTTCAGCCATGTCGTCAAGAACACATTCAGAAATATACCTGGTCGGGCCGCTGGGTTTATATTCGGATTCTCAACTATCGGTGCAGCACTTACATTTAAGCTCTGTTTCGCGGCGCAGGACACACCGGACTTGATAGCGAACTGGCTAAAGCCTTTGGCATTGTATATTGAAGAGCTGGATATGTCGCTTGTAAGCCTCGCCCGAACAACCTTCATATCCCTTGGCACAATAATCCTCTACACAATCCTTTTCGAAACCCGAAAGAAGGGTCCAAACGGTAAACCTCCCTTTCCCCCATATATACCAAACAACCACTGACATAACTCCCCCCAGCAACCCACACAATCTCAACAACTCTTCTAACTCTCCTCCCAATCCTCCTAGCCACCCAAACCAAACTCCTAAACATCCCTCTCCTCCACCTCCTAACCCTAACAATCCGCCTCCTCTCCACCTCCTCCTGTCTAACCTCCATGGACCTAACCCTCTCAACCCTAATCCTTTCCCACTTCACATTCTTCGCCTACGGCGGTGCAAACGCCATTTCCTCGGTGGACCTGTCAAACTCGTATAACGGCGTATCCGGTTACTCCATCGCGATCGTGGCCTTTATGACCTTCGTATCAAACTGGATCGGCCCTATATACTACAGTTCCGCCGCTACAGTCGCCATCATCGCCAGCGCGCGCAAGTGCGATCATGGGGTGGGGTTGAGGAGGCACTTGATGTGCCTTAGCCTCTTCTGCTGCATCGCGACGGGCGCCGTCATGTTGGCTTGTGCGGCATTGAGGACGCACTTGTTCATCTGGACCGTGTTCTCGCCGAAGTACTTGTTTGCCATGACTTGGGTTGTTTGGCACTTGGGTGCTAATTTGCTGCTGGGTGGGATGTTGGTTCTGGCGGGGAGGGTGGGGTTGGAGTAGGCAGGGTTTAGTATTATGGTATACTTGTAAGGGTTAGGGAATATTGGTGGATAGGGGGGGGTGTTGGATTAATTGTTTTGTTTAATATGCTTCGCTTTTTTCTTTTGGCTCGTCAAGTTAGACCTAGAGTGATGGGAGATGATGGTCCAGCAGTAATAGCAATTTAATAGCAATTTAAAATCTGTTATCCAAAGGAGAGGTTGCTATAATATTATTATTATAAGCTAAAAAAGGATAACAAGTACCACAAAAAGTAAAATAAATGGAAAATGTGTTAGGTGGTCAAATTAAGGTAGTACATGCTAAGCAAGGTAAGGTTGAGTGTACAATAGTATTTTTTCAGTTCCTGGTATTTATCATACACAACCCATACACTCATAGAGAATCACTCGATAGAACAGCACCTTCAACCGACTTGTAAATCAGAGAATCTAATCGCTTGCAGCATAAACTCACAAGTGTGATTGGCTGAAGCAGAGCGCACAAAAAAGACAAGCCCCAGCTTACAAAAACAACCTTCCCAAGCAAATTCTCAAACCCCAACCATGAAAAACCACATACCTAGAGCTGCCCCTCTCCCCCTTTCTGACTAACTCCCATACGCCTTCCCAACAGCCTCCTCCGCATGCCCCTTCTCCCTCTTATTCCTCCCCTCAACATATTCCACAATATACCCCGGCGCCTCCCCACCAACCCCGTCCCCAGCGGGGACCGGACAACCCATCATCTCCCAAACCGGAACAACACCAGTCCACACCCTCCCCGTGACCTCCTCCCTCTCAATATCCTTCCGGTCATCGCTCGGACCACCAGCCCTAATCTTCGCACTAGCACTGCTAACAGCAACCCTCAGCACGCTAGTGCTGCTCAACTCGGCCTCGTTGGGGGGCACGCGCGTCCCCAGCCAGCGCCCCCGGAGCACGCTCTCGGTGATGAGGCGCATAGCATAGATCTTCTCCTCCACATCCTCCACCAGTGTCGCCGTGCCGTGGAGGATTGCGGAGCGGTAATTGTACGAGTGTGAGTTGGGTGTTAGTGAGAGGACCAGACCGTCGACTTTTGTGGCCGCGATGCAGACGGGGATGCCCTTCTGGGTGGCGGTGGAATTGCGGGAGAGGTTCATCAGTCGGCTGGAGACGTAGCCGTGGAGGTAGCAGTCCAGTGCTTCAGATTCGTCTGAGCTTGGGTACGTGAAGGAGCCCATCTGGCCGATCATTGGGAGGATTGTGGGGAGTTGGGGGGAGGTCGGGTCCTTTGGGTTGCTGGGGGTTAGGAAGGAGACGTGTAGGACTGAAGTTGTGTTTATTATGTTGTGAATCGTGGTTGTGTCGTAGTGGGCTTGGATTTGAGGGGAGGGGGGGGTTAGTGGTTGGTTCTCAACTTGAGTGGACGATGGGGGTACCTCTGTTGTTGAATCTGTTGACTTTGTTGGCCGATGTCTTTGGGTAGCTGAGTTCGTTTGACATCTTGGTGGCAGCTCTTGTTGCTTCTCAATCGTTGTGAGACTGCTTGTGGTTCGTTGAGATAGAGACATTATATCCTGCACCAGTCACGAGATCGTTGCAACTCGAACAAACCACGTGCAGATACAGCAAGAAGCTCGAAAATTTACCCGAGCATCCTGAACCCTGGGCGGGGAGATAAGACTTTGGTCTAGCAAGTACTAATACGCATAAAATTATTTTATCGGTAGGAGGGATGCGAGGTCAACTAATTTTTAATGCAAGTATTAGGCCATTCGAGCAAATTATTAGACACCTCAATCAGGATCCAACCCACCAATTGGCCCCCGACTTAGCGTACTCAAGCATAAAAGTATACATGATGAAACGCCATGGCCAAGTCCATAAATCTACAATTTCTCACCCAAGATATATAACTAGAAAACGTATTATTAGTAGTAACACCCAGCCTCAATTCTACTCTATTCTCGCAAAAAAAAAAAGAAAAGAAAAGAAAAGAAAAGAGAAACAATCCACCGAATGCTAGAAAGCATCAACCCCCAATTTCCTTTCATCTGTACGATACAACACAGCATGGTAGACGGACGAACGCCCAACAGAGAAGAAAAAAAAAACTAGCAACCAACGCCGCATTTCGGATACATCTCCAGCCTCAGCAGCCTTCCACATTAAGGAAGGATTGGCTGGGGGCTATTTACTCTTGCTCGTGGCGTTCATCGAGGTCCTCCGATTCCGCATCACCTCTTCTTTCTTCGCCAATATTTCTTGTTGTATATCCTCAATCTCTTTCATAGGGTCATCGGGAAGGCCAAGTGCGCCTCCATGGAAATCGCTAGCACTTGGTGATTTGCGTAACCCCTCAGATGTCGCAGCCTTTCCAACCTTCGCCTTCAATTTCCGATTAAGCCAAGCCTTTCCAGGTGAATTGAAGAATAGCAGAGAGAGGAGGATGCCAATATGAACAAAGAACTATAAAATAAATGAAAACACTGTCAGATGCCGACTCATGGGGACATACAAGTGCAACTTCACTAACCTTAACTCGCCCCCAGAGCATGAGGGAGTTCTTGAAGTCCAAAATGATGAACGGCGCGACAGTGTAGGAAAACCCAATTTGTGTCGCTAGAAGACCGAAGATATCATACGCCCTCTTATACTTACCGGGTGTCTTTCCGTCCGGCTCCATAAAGAAGGGTCTGATGTGACGCCGGAAATCTACATGCGAAACCATTAGTAATTGAATAGTCTACCATGGGTAGGGCAAATAGCACATACATTTAGCGACTGTCTGGACAAAGGATCCCGTTAAGAACGTGAGGTAATACCCAGGAGAGATTCCATGCCAAATGGCTGTGTATTGATTAGCTCAGCTCCTCACATGAATCCCTGGGAACTCTTCACACCTGATGTCCCAAAGGTAGCTAAAGAGCTTCTAAATCCTGGCCTCTTTCCTTTTGGTGTAACTCTTAGGTACACGTAGTTCTTTAACCAATTGTTCGTGTTCATGTTCCAAGATCCGAGGTAGGCTCTTGAATTCTCTGCTGTCTCGAGTGCCCAAGGGTCAACATTTGTCAAACGGTCCCAGCGAGGCTTCTTGTTCTCATCAAGGCCATTGTACCCCAAACCGGAGAGTATGCAAGCACCCTCGGTCAGGTACCAAGCACCATAGTACTTGAGGCGTTCGGTGAAACCCAAAGCGTATATATACCAAATCCTACAGCTGCAATCAGCTCTCAGTTCACAATTTGGAAGAGAACACAGCTACCTTCTCGGAACTGAATACCCCAAAAATCCATCGCCGAGGGCAAACTCAGCCTTGTACCAGCCAGAAAGCTTCATAAAAGCGACAATCCAGCCCAGCCCACAAACAGCCTTCCAAATCGCCGGACGGTGGCTCTTGGGGATTTTTCTCTTCCGCTTTGTGCTACCTTTAGTTGCACCGGGAATTGTGACGTCAAACATAGTACAGTCAATCCACCTTCGATATTCCGCAAAGTCAAATGCAGGTCCGGCGAACAAAGACGGGAAAAACAGCTATCGGCAGATTTAATACCAGTGATAAAGAGCAGCCCAACAGTAGAACTCACCACATACGCAGTGTAGTCGAGGAGATTGGGCATCACCGGCAGCGCTCGATCTTTCTGAAAGGCCGATAAATCCTAGAATCATAAGTCAATTTCTAAGTGTAACAAGCTGCTGGTAGGAACAAATAATTCATACTTTCTCAGGCAATTGGCCATCATGTACTGACCAACAGAATGCCGTCAACTAGAACACCAAAGTCATGAGTCTCTACCCTCCTCCAAAATTCCTCAAATCTCAGTCGACTAACCTTCATAACCATAACCATTTGCGCCCCAGTAACATCCACCACCCCAGGTATTCCATGCAACTCCCGCGCGATATGCGAAATGAGCATGTGCCCCATCAAGTACACAAAGGCGATCCAGGGCATATACGGCCCTTGAACAAATTTCGCAATAGCATACGCTCCACCTGCGCTAACACTAAGAGTCCGTAGCCCACCCCATAGGTCGAAAACACCAACCATGTAAAACAGCGAAACTCTATTCAATTCATCACCCATCAGCGACTGTCCCTCTCCCCAATAATCCTCGCTGGTAAAGCCCCATACCCAATCATAAACAGATTCTTCTTCGCAGGCTCCGCATCAGGTAACCGTTTGAGGACGCCAGCGAACGGGTAGGATAATAAGATGGTGAAAATAAGCTTCACTACATTCTCATAAATATGTTAGAGAAACAAATTTATCAAAAAAAAAAAAACTTAGGAAGACCTGAGTCATACAATCGTCCTTAAACGCACCCGTGGCATCTTGCAGCCAAATAAAAGCTAGGACAAATGTTAGAAATTATAGAAAGTAAAAGTGTGAGGCTGGACAAGGAGAGAAATATAAGGCTCACGATAGTCTATGAATGGTATCATGGCGACAGAAGTACCATGTAAGTTAATTGCGATAGTCTCGAAACAAGGGATAACCTGGAGGAAGGTAAAGGGGGAAGATGCAGCCCCTAGGATGACGAAGGTCGTGAGGGTTAGCCTGCAGATCATATTATGTCAGCAGTCCTCAGTTTCCACGTGGGGCTGTCATGTGGTATCACTCGCTCAACCTTGCAACCACCCATATTCCAAGTTTGATCGGGCCCAGGGGCCATGTGTTTCCATTTAATGATATAATAGGACGTGCTCTATGCGATATTGCGGGGCATTCCACACCTTTAAGCACAATTGAGCATGCGATAGCTTCAGATTAGACAAAGTTATAACTGAACCTGAAGACCATGACCTCTGATATTAACCAAAATGTCACGCGTCCAACAGCTTCGATATCGTCCACCAATAGCGGCGAGATTTTATATCCATATGCCGAATCATTTGTATGGTATCATACCAGGCGTCTGAAATCGATCCTCGCTACGACCAAATGCAGCAACGAACCAGCCCAACGACAGCGAAAGTTTAGAGAAAAGCTCTCTATAAAACTACTTAAAATCGACTCCTCTTATGGATTCCACTTTTTGAAAGTGGGTATCGGTTGAGAACGGTAAGAGAAGCATTTCGAGAAAAGCGAACGGAAAACCCAATTTATGCCAAGGCGCCACTTTTTTTTGTATGTATTACTAAGCAGAAGTAGGTGACGAAGAGGGCCAGTTTTTAGTGCCGACACTACCGGTGTACGTGGGCTACGCTTTAAAGGAGCAGGCGATAAAGCAATCGTAGGAGTATTTCGTTTTGAAAAACATTTAAACTACGAAACACGGAGATAACATAGCCAAACACTATCAGAGAAAGAAGAAAGGAACAGGGTTATAAAATGAGATGGACATCACAAATGTCCACACAACGCGCAGCCTCCCGTACAGCACCGCCGATACCGCACTTTATTCCGTTACAACATGCAATTCACATCATAGCAAAACAAAAACCCGGATGTGGTTCGCTTGAAAAAATGCACAAAAAATTGAAAAGCCATCGCATAACAACTTTTCGATTGCTCTCCCTACTACTCCCGCCATTTTGCTACCCCCATCTTAAAACAACCTTTCAGAGTTGAAAAAAAAAGAAAAAACCGTCCATCCATTCTCCTTAGCAACTGTATTAAGATATTGACCTTCCAAGAACCTTTGAATTTGTACCCGACTGGTCCGAAATTTTTGTTTAGAAGCACCTAGAATGTGTCAGCATGTCGGTCTACGACAAGCGCTCGGGGAAGGTATTATAAACATACTTGCGGTGGACGATAGAAGGTCCGCTCTCATCATACTCTTGCTTTGAGATCCACATTTGCTGGAAGGTGGAGAGGGATGCAAGGATAGATCCTCCGATCCAGACAGCTATTAAAAATTAGCTAGGTAACCCCCCATTACACGATAGTAGGGAACTTACAGTATTTCCTTTCTGGGGGAGCAATGATCTTGACCTTCATTGAAGAAGGAGCAAGGGATGTAATCTCCTTCTGCATACGGTCGGCAATACCTGGGTACATAGTAGTACCACCAGACATGACAATATTTCCATAAAGATCCTTGCGCACATCGACGTCACACTTCATGATAGAGTTGAAGGTGGTCACGTGGATACCACCAGACTCAAGGCCAAGGACTGAAGGCTGGAAAAGAGCCTCAGGAGCACGGAACCGCTCATTACCAATGGTGATAACTTGTCCATCAGGAAGCTCGTAAGACTTCTCCAAGCTAGATGACTGAGAGGCAGTCTGGATCTCCTGTTCAAAATCAAGAGCAACATAGCAAAGTTTCTCCTTGATGTCACGAACAATTTCACGCTCCGCAGTAGTGTTGAAAGTATAACCACGCTCGGCAAGAATCTTCATCAGGTAGTCGGTAAGATCGCGTCCAGCCATGTCAACACGAGAGATAGCGTGTGGGAGCGCAAATCCTTCATAAATGGGGACAACATGAGTGACACCATCACCAGAATCCAAAACGATACCGGTGGTACGACCAGAAGCGTATAGGGAAAGCACGGCCTGAATGGAGACGTAGAAGGCAGGTGCATTGAAGGTTTCGAAAACAATTTGAGTCATCTTCTCACGATTGGACTTGGGGTTGATAGGAGCTTCAGTCAAAAGGACAGGGTGCTCCTCTGGCGCTACTCTCAACTCATTGTAGAAAGTGTGATGCCAGATCTTCTCCATGTCGTCCCAGTTTGTCACGACACCGTGCTCAATGGGATATCTTAGAGTGAGGATACCACGTTTGGATTGGGCCTCATCTCCAACATAGGAGTCTTTTTGACCCATACCAATCATGATACTGAAACACAACAAAAGCTCTTGTCAGTAATTATCCTATCTTCGTGTAAAAGTTTGGTGCAACGTCGCATTTTTGGTGGGGATATCCCGTGACCGCGGGGCATCGAGGCAAAAAAAGAGAAAAAGCAAAAAAAAGAAGTCCGAGAATCGGGGAAATCATACCCATGATGACGAGGACGTCCAACGATGGAGGCTATAAGAATGTCAGTAATCTCGAGTTGCACAATAAATAGCGGGGTACTAAGTAGTTCCACCAATTCAAAATCAAAATAGATAAAGGTACTTACGGAAAACGGCTCTGGGAGCGTCATCTCCAGCGAAACCGGCTTTGCACATACCGGATCTATCAAAAGTTATTAGCATAAAGCTGCGGCTGAATCCACCAGTGTAAAGAATTCCTTACCCATTGTCAATAACGAGCTGAGAGTTTCAGATTGTGACGTTAGTTACGTTCCATACTACAAGGCAACAACCCCACTTCAAGTTTCCCAGGAGCAAGAGGACCGGGAAGGAGCAAACATACGGCGGCAACTTCGTCTGTAGAGAGTGAAAGTAGTTAGCAATTATGCTCCTCTACCAAAAGCAAGAATTTTCAAAGCATTAAAGTTGATAGTGAAAGGAGGAGCATATCGGGGGAATATCCACTGACCTTCCATGGCGGCCGGTAAGAAAGGTCTAGTTGATAAAAAAAGATAAGGAATTCGTAAGACGTGATAAGTTCGAGGGGGCTTTTAAAGTAGCAGGGAGTTTGTCTACTCTAAGATGGAGTGGGTGGATGGGAGGTTTTTGTAGATGGGCGGAGATGTTGACAGTCGGAAGGGAAGGGGGAAGGAGAAAAGAAAGAGGAGGAGAAGGGCCACACACACAACCCATGGCCCACGACGCCCTATTCCCCCTACCACCCCCAAAAAAGACCCTATATCCTTGGCACCAATTTCTTGGCATAGAAACTAGGGACTTTCCCTACTCAGTTGCTAGAAAAGGCATACAAATTTCTTCTTCAAGCTCAAGAACGTAGGTCCAAGTGCTGACGCGCAATTCTGACTGGTCAGCATTCGCCGCCACCCTGCGCTCAACTATTTTTGGATTCTATGGCGGAAGAGCGGCCATGAAGCCAGCTGTGTACCATATTGTATCAACCTGGGCACACCAACTTGACCTGACAAGTTCACCATGGTATCGATTCCAGAGATCCTTTTGAAAGAGTATTTGGTGACCCTAACTGACACTACGAACTTCTCAGTCTCACTCAAAAGGTATCGCAACGGTATCATACGGTACGCGTTCAGCCTCAACTATCCCGACCCTCTTGGCATTAGGTCAGACATTAGTTTAGCTAGACATCTCTTGATATGGGTACAAAGGACTCATCAAAAAGCTTCTTTGTTTAGCCGTGTCATAACTTCCCAGAGAATTCGTTACGCGGCCACTATCGCCCTGCTCCTCATAAGAGAATTCACTCTCTATTCCTAGAATCATATCTGGTAGAGACGAAAGGCTAGGGGCTCCCACAGCTGACGATGACACCACTAGAAGGCTCATTTTATCACACACGTAGCCTTGGAAGCTGTATAATATCATTATATGGGTGTTTTGGTGACAATGCCCGACGACGACGACGCAGCATGGCTCGTACCCCCGGATTACGTTGCACCAACTGGTGACACGAATGAGGCTACGAATATCTTCATCATTACTATTATACATTCCTTATAGGGTTAGCATGACAAATTATTACTGTATCACAATCCACAATTACAGTACCGCAGCCCAACATTTGCTCTGATTACAGCGCTCTAAATAACTACAGCAAGATGTATATCTGCTGCTTTGGCCCCCACATTAGCCCTCAAGATACTACTCGCCACAGGACAAGAAGTGCCTGGAAACGAAGGTTTGCAAAACATATGGCAACAAACTTGCGCAGACCTGAGTGCCATACCGACTCATGACCCCATAGGAAAAACTTGGCAGTAAGGCAGTCGTCTGCCGGGACGCTATCTATTGATATTCTACCAGGAGTCCATGACATCAACCAAGACGCTTGTCGGGGGCCAGGGTCCTGCAAGCATTTCCCTTGTTCGGACTTTTTTGCAACAGAGAATAAAGTTGCGACGACCATCGCCTTTCTGGAGAAGCTAAACTCTAGAACCACTTCCCCTCCATTTCGCCGCGGCCGCCAGAATTTCTAGATCTGAAGCACGCGTACCCCGAGCCGCGAATACAAAATGGCATATACCGAGTGATATTCTATGACCAGTCTAGGCCACATCAACGGTTGATTATTGAGCAAAAGGAAAGGGGAAAGGAATGGCCCTGCTAACCAATCGGGATAAAATAGTCGCATCACAGAAACTAAGAAGAAAAAAGAGTCGTGAGCGCAATGTTTGACAAGGCGACCATGCTAGACAAGAATTAGGGGTTATAGACATGTAGACTATGGTGCGGGAAGGCGAGAAAGTTGAGCTCATCGCCTCTATTCATGCCGCTATCGAAACTGCTTCTCACGCACAAGCCACATCTTAAATACACAATTTTTATAGACTCTGTGATTGGTGAGTTGCTCATGGTGTGAAGAAGGGTGACAAACTTACTCTTCTCACCTTCCCCCACCATAACCACCCGTTCTCTCTTTAGGCGGCAGAACAATGGATCCACTCAAATTCCAACCCAGGCCTTCTTGACGCTTTCCCTCTCAGGCAGGATTACCCTGAATCGCAGGAGACTTATTCGGAGGCAGGTACAGGGAGTCACCCCACCCAACGGGAGCTCCCCTCTTTCAAATTCCCAAAATCCACGATCCCAGCTCCCCTAAGCAATAAACCTTTCTTTTTTACCGCTTCTTGACACACAAGCAACCTATCCTCGCCTTCTGGTTCCACATGGCGCTACTGACCGGCCACCGCCCTGGCTTGCTCTGGATATTATAACCGGAAGCCCGGACATTTCACCTCGCATGCCTCTAAAACCAAGGATCGATCATCATGCACTGCAAGAGTCTTTCTATATCCAGTAGCTGAAGCCTGTCGATTGGCACTTTTGTCAAGCCGGTAAAGTTTTGCCTGAGCAACACCCCTTGAAATAGCTCACCGGCGACCTATCCTTACTCATGGCAATTCCTAGTTGGTCAAACAGGCGAGAACTAGGATGAAGGAATCTGTGCAACTAGTCGATTGCGAGAACGGTATGTGATATACCCTAAGCTCGCTAGGGAAAGCTATCACAGCGGCAATCAGGTCAGGTGGTATTAACCCCTTGAAGAGGAAACCAAATCAGGTGTTATGGTTTTTTTCGGGCTGGCTTCGAGAGTGCGGGTCTTTTTCTAGTTAGGAGAGCTTAGGATATGATATACTCCATCACAGCGCACCATATAAGATTCTTCTATCTTTCTTGTTTATGGCTTCAGCGTCTCAGGATTGTCGATAGGTTCAAGCAGCACAACACACTGGGAATTCAGAGCACTACACTTAACGCACTGTCACACCTCAAACCAGGAAGAAATTAAATCCACCTTAACACTTTTTTAAAACAATACCAGGCAGTGGTGCCCCAGGAATATGTGGGCACCTCTGGCAAAAGCAAGCATGACATTCTCGTATTCCAGAGGTGGATAAGCTCACATCCACCCTCACATTTACTATAATAAGCACGGGTTCTCACTACAAAAACTCCTCTAGTATGCCCCAATCTCATATCCATCCTGTATTCGGTTCCTAAAGCGTAGACATCAGTTTGCTGCTAAACGCTTTCTCTTTTTTCGGCTCACCGAGCTGTCAAAGTTTTCACTGTGCAGGCAAGGTGATAACAGCCAAATATCAGTGGATTAATTCCGCTCTCTGGCAATGAGATCGTCGGTGGAGCTATTCAAACCCGCCCCACGCCCCATACTCGCTCCATACTCGGCCAACTCTGGCTTTCATTTGCTCCGAACAAGGGCTATCCGAGTGATATTATATGATCATGGGTTAGGGTTCCCATTGGGCTTTTCCGAATCGTCATGGTGGGGCGAAGGAGGGAAAAACCCGAATTGGCGGGGTTACAGACCGCCAAAGCAAGCACAAACTCTTGGGTGACCTGAGCTATAATATTAATTGCACAGGCCTAGTCAGTGACTTAGCATTATTGAAATAGAGCCTCTTGCAAATCCGGGCACTATAAAATATATGATTTCGAGAATGCTCCTCCGGGGTCCATTAGCTTCTAATAGCTTCTAATTTGTGCCGTCACTGCACTACAAATTTCCAACAACATTTCTTGATGTCCTTACCCTCATCCACAAACACCTTCCACCCAACAACCCATTAAAACGTGAAATACCCAATATTCGACCCACTTCAACCAACGTTCCCACAAATAGCCTCCACGCTACCTTCATCATGTCGGACATGGCTAAGCTCCTTTCGTGGGGAATCGAGAATTCGGTTTCCTCAGACGACCCGAATGCAGATAACAGAAGAACCGAATTAGTATTTCCCACCCTTTCATCCCCTCAAAAAATTACACGCTAACTATAACAAAAACCAGGACCCAGCACTCCTAGCCCAACTCTTTGGCGTAAATGCCAAAGATGACAGCGTCCTCATGCGTGAGGCACTGGAAGCAATCCAGGACCCCGAAGTCACCCTCGAAAACAAAGAAATCGCCTTCGACAACTTCGAAATGCTCGTTGAGAACTTAGACAACGCCAATAACCTTGAGAACCTCAAGCTCTGGCCTCCCTTAATCGCACAGTTATCAGTGCCCGAGCAGCAACTCCGTTTTATGGCAGCTTGGTGCATCGGGACTGCCGTCCAGAACAACCCAAAGTCTCAGGCCGCCATGCTCAAGCACGGGGGTGTAGCAAAGATTGTTGATCTGGTGCTTAGAGATCCGGAGGAGAGGGTTCGGACTAAAGCAGTTTATGCACTTAGCAGTCAGATCAGAAATGAGGAGGAATCGCTGAAGGCTGCCGTTGAGCTGTTACCCGAGGAGATCCTAGAGAGGGGGAGGCACGAGTATCGAGCGGATGATATGGAGGCTATTGATGAGTTGGTGAAGGCTCTAAGGGAGAGGACTAAGAAGGTTATTAGTCCTTAGGGAATGTCTACGACTTTCTAAGGGTTTCTAGCGGTTTTACGGTTGCGAAAAGGTTACTTCTTTTTCTCTTTTATCTCCTTTCTCTTTTTCTTTTCTCTTGCTACTTGTATAAATATTCACGCTTCCAATATAAAAGTAATCTTACTATACTTTTTCAAAAATCCCCGTTGCGAATACCGTACCGGTAGCATAGTACCGGCACAGGCACGAGTACCTATTCCCAGGAACCTAGATCTGTGACATAGGCCGCAAGGTTCACAAGTTACGCGAAAAGCAAAAAAAAAAAGGTTCGAGGCTCTAAACTGTGACACCTCGCTTGAACCTAACCTCACCTCAATCTCCGCTTCGCCTCACCTTCCACTCCTCACCTCAACCCAACTACCTCGCTGTAGACACATCAACAAGCAACTTTGCCACCACTTTCACCTCCACCAGGTCCCTTCCTTCTCAACCGACGCAGTTACCCACCTCCATCCACTCTCTTAGAAAAAAGGAAAATAATAATAATAATAAAAATACTCAGAACCAAACAACCATGCCCCCAATCCGCACCAGCCGAAACCGCAAACCACCTCCAGAAGGCTTCGATGACATCGAAGACACACTACTAGAATTCGCCAACAAAATGAAAGACGGTAACCCTCCCTTCCTCCTTCCCTCCCTCCCCCTCTTCACCATCAACCGAAAAAACTAATAAATAAACCATTATAAATCACCAGCGGAAAATGCTCCCCACGAAGGCAAGCGCAAAAACGAGAGCACCTGGGCCATCTTCCAGATCTCGCACCAGCGCTCACGCTACATCTACGACCTCTACTACGATAAGGAGGCCATAAGTAAGGACCTCTACAACTGGCTGCTGAAGCACGGCTACGGCGACGCGAACCTCATCGCCAAGTGGAAGAAGCAGGGTTACGAGAAGTTGTGCTGTCTGCGCTGCATACAGGCCAAGGAGAATAACTTTAATGCTACATGCATTTGTCGCGTGCCGAAGGCTAGGTTGGGCAAAGAGCAAGCGGTCGAGTGTGTGAGTTGTGGGTGTCGGGGGTGTGCTTCTGGGGATTAGAGAGAAGAGAGAAGAGAGGGGGGGGGGAACTGTGGGGAATGTAATGTGTATTATAGCTTTTTTTTTTTTCTTGGTTTTTTTACTTTTTACTTTTCTTATGATAAGTGGGATACATTATATTATCCCTCTCAAAATGATTATGATCCCCCAACATTTTTTATTTTATTTTTTCTAGAAAAAAAAGAAAGCTATTCATCAATACCATACCCCACAACCTCCATACTTAACTAACATTTCTTATCATAATCATTATCATAACCCACGAAAAATTCCATTCACCCACCAAAGAAACAACAAATTCCCCATACTGGTATTCTCATTCCCCCCATTCCCGTCACACTCTCATTCCATTCTAATTCGAATTCACAAAAAATCACTCCATTCCACTCCGCTCCACACATCAGACAAAAAAAAAAAAGGACGAACTGGCATAACTCCCAGTTGCCGGAGAAAACTACAGTACGTGAATTATCAGATAGTAAACTTGACCGTCCTATTTTCAATCTCCCAAGTGCGCAAGCGGGCGAGTGAGTTAAGTGAGCGAGTAAATGAACAAATAAATAAAGAATGGATTGTATGGTCGACCGACGCTCCCTTCCCTGACCGTACCAGTAACCAGTAGACTGTTATCATACTTCCTGAGTGGAATAAGATAAGATAAAAGTAAAATAAAATAAAATGGAATAAACCCCTAGCCATCCATCCTTCCAAAGTCCAGTTGGTAATGAATTTTAGCTACGATACAAACTATGCTATACTATACTACACTATTCCGTCCCACCCGCGAGTGTCAAGTGCTAAAGTAAGTTTAGTATGATAAGTAGGAGATAATATATGATCAGACTCACTACCATCCATCCACTGCCACCACCACCACCAATAATTCGTACAAGAAAAAATAGACAGATAAGATAGATGTAGGATAGATCCGACACTACGCAAAGCTTGGACAATAAATAAATAAATAAATAAGTAAATAAATAAATAAAGACAACGAATCCCGCTATGCACTTTCCAATACCGTACCATACCATACCAACCGCCGAGTCCAGTCCGAGCCAACCAACCAAGTAAATAAATAAAAAACAAGAAAGAAAAAACTAATAAAGCCTCCATGCATGATCTTTCCGCGGCGTGTAGAAAGATAGAAAAAATAAATCACATAGAAGGCGTACGACGGGCAAGGAGATTACAGGTTTAGTTAAGGTTGCAGTGATCACAGATGAGAAGAGAGGGTGAGAGGGGGTATTCGCCCGTGAAATAGGATAGGATGGAACAATGATAATAATGATATAAGAACAAGACAGAGAGCCACCCAGACAGACAGGCAAAAACAATTGTTGGAAGTATCACAAGATCCAAGAAAGGGATACAGACACAACACAGGCACACGGACAAATAGCTAGATAGAAAGAAAAGAAAAACACCCCCACCAGACCGAAGAACCCCAGGATTTGACAAACGACGAAATAGGAGATAACGAAAAAAGAAAAAAAAGAAAGAAAAAAAGGTTATGGGACTCCCTCTCCTCTTCCCTTCTTAAGGGGCAGAAGAGAAAGACACACGCCTGAATAGATATATGATGATGCCCTCTTAGCTTAGCTTTTGGTTGTTGGTCATGGCATCATCAAGGTCGTGATAAGATGAAATAGAATGGAATAGAGTAGGATGAGTGAGGAGGAATAGGAGTGATAAAGCAGATAGAAAGAATGAGAAGAGGGAATAAGTAATAAAAAGTTAGAGAAAAAAGGACACGCAAAAAAGGAATCGCTCCATGTTACTTTTTTGTCCCCAAAATGCCCGCTCCAAATAGAAGACATTCCGTCGTTTCAGTCGTAAACACATATCAACTACTTTTCAACCAAAAAAGGTCATGTTACTGTCAAAAGTCCGTGGTATGACTCCTCCCTAGGTCCGGTCTCCCGGACGCCGATGGCGATCCGAAGCCGTCAGTAGTAAACTTCTCATAACCACTCTTCATGACGCCGAAGACGTCCACACCGAAGACGTCCGGGGGCTCGAGGAAGCCTTCGCCGAGGAGGTCCGCGGAGCGTAATCCACCGTCGTAACTCCTCCGCACTTCCCGCCTCTTGTCCGCTCGTTTGTCGGGAGATCCGAAGCACGCTCTCGAAACGATGGTTTCGATGTCGTCCAGTGCGCTGCTGTCGTTGTTGTCCATGCCGGAGCCGCCGGACGTGAGCTCTGCGAAGGCGCCCCAGGGATTGTCTTCCAGGACGCCAATGTCCCGGGACGGGGACTTCACGAGCTGCCTAACACGGTCACGGTGGATTCGGAGACTGGTTGCCGGGCTAACTGACATTGGGGGATTACGCGGGCGAAGCATAGTCGCTGGGGTAAGAGGTGGGAGCATTGGGTTGTTGTCGTAGTTTCGAATGGGTGATGAGGTTAGGAAACTCATCCCCCCTCCAATAGTATTCCTACGGATGGGGCTTTCATGCGAAGAATGCCTAATTCGGGCGATATCTTCCTCAGCCCGGCCCCGCTTAATTCTGGGCCTATCTTCCTCAATGGTCGGTCGTACAACCGACGATTCCAGCGATGAAAAATAGCCACTATCTCCCATAGGAGGTGCTTTTCGCTTTCGGCTTGTAGACGGGAACATGGGCGGGGGGGTCGAATCACGATGTGGCTGGATTTGGCTGCGGGTGACTGGTGGTGAAGAGCACATGATAGGGGGCGGCGGAGATGACCGTGTTGCAGCATTGCCGTGGGGAGAAGATGGTCGAAACAGGTCATCATCATCATCATCATCATCTGGCATTCGTCGTGGTTCAGGACTAGCACTTCTAGTTGCATCGGACGACAATGTCAACAATTCTTCCAACGCCGCTTCCTTGTCTTCAATAGTATCTGTACTATCAGCGTGCTCGGTGGAATCGGCATGCTCAACATGTATCTCAATTATAGGTTCAGGGTGTGACAAATTTTCCATCTCTTCCAACATCAAGGCCTTTGATGCAGCTGAACTCTTCTTAGAGTGTGATCCAGACTTGCGTGAATTTTTGTTCTTCATGAACTGATGCTCGAAGCCACTTCCAACAACCCAATAATTTCCCTTTCCGGGATCATCTTTGGGGCGCTCCTGCTTGACGAATGCCTTGTTGAGTGATAGATTGTGTCTAATGCTATTCTGCCAGCCATTGTTCGATGTCCGGTAGTATAGGAATGTGTCTGCGATCCATTTATATATCTGAGCGAGTGTTAATCTTTGCGAAGGAGCTCGAAGGATGGCCATGCCGATGAGTGTAGCGTAGCTATAGGGTGGCTTTCTTCCATCGTCCACGATAACTGGAGGTTCCCAGGCAAGTGGCTCATCTTTTGCTGGTGAAGAAGACGCGTTTTGTGAGATGTTCTTCTCCCGGAGAATTTTCTTCTCCTTGATGGGTGCCGCTTCCATCAATGCTCGTCGAGGGGCTGCCTTCAGACCTGTTAATGGCTTTCCACCATGGTGGTCATCAGAGGATCTGAGTTCGGGCGACACGTTCTCCTTTCCGAAACTCGTCTTGGAGGAAGAGAAACTGGTGAAGAAAGCAGCCTGGGTTTTTCTTAGCTGGGCAGCGGGCATCGGGGCGAACGAGGTATTGAATACAGAGATTGGGGGTTTCTTCAATGGGGAATCAGTGGGGAACGCGTCGGGCTCTGGTGGAGGCATCGATATCCTGTCAAAAGTGTTCTGGAGCACACGCTTGGGTAAAGGGATGCGACTCGAGTGCTTCGGATTATTGAGGGCCTGGCTCTGTCTGGAGTGAGGCTTCTTTTTAGAAGGGGATGATGAAGGACCGACGATGGGAGGGCGGAACATTATGGGCTGCAAGTTGCCGTTGGTGAGTTGTAAGGGGTTAGAGGAAGCTGACGAGGGGGGGAAGGTTGGGGTGGATGCCGAGCCGGGTTCTGACGAAGGTCCGAGCGCATCTTGGTGGATCTTTAACGGGGGCAAACGCGTCGAAAACATGACTTTTCCGTGCCAAAAATTTTACAGACTCGAAGACGAAGGGGGCTTGGATCTAGAATCGCGTGGAAAACGCGTGACTGAGGGCGTTGAGTCGAGGAATTCTGGCGATAACGATGCTAAAAGGGGTTGAGGCGTTGGGTACGTGACGCGAGAATGGTACGTGACTCAGCAAGCGGAATGAAATAGGGTATGGTACGACCCAGCGACTTTCTGTCCCAGACAAGAAAAAATTCTCGGTGAGTTTGCTATTCGGGACTAATGATCTTTCTCTCCACTCCCCTTTCTATGCCTCTTTTTTCTTTTGTTGTTGCACCTCTTGAATGTCAAGTGACAGCGTGGGAAAAAAAAAAAAGTAGGACTTGAAGGAGTATGATAAGAGCAACGAGCAAAGGAGTAAGGGCACAAACCACAAGATTATGATGTACCGGCAGCAAACCCAAAGGATAAAGAAATGCAGATGCCTAATGCAATAAAGTAGCAGTATTTGCAGTTCGGTGAAGCTAAGGTGAGGGGGTACGTATAATCGTCCAAAGGGTAAGGGAGAAATCCGATTAGAGAGAGTAGACGACGGTATTATGTGTGGAAGAGGAAGAGGATTCACGATAATCCGCGAGTTAGATCTGAGGGGGGGGTGAGGAATGAGGGGAGTGGAGGGGCGCGGTGGTGGGGGGGGGAGGGGTGTTTTTGTATCCTGTTGTGCGGAACACAGAGCTAGAAGGAAGAAAAGGAAGAAAGGGAAAAACTAGACCCAAGAAAACGAGCGAGAAAGAAAGTGGGCAGCTGGTGGTGACAAAAAAAACGACTTGGTGATAATATAATAGCCCGTTCCTCACGAATTATAAGGCGAAATAAGACTCGTTAGGAGTATGCTGTCTAATACATACCCCATATGTCAAAACTATCTATTATTACGATTCTAAAGGGGGAGGTGTGAGGATACAAGTATGAAAACTTCAGGCAAACATGAGCATTTTCAAACTTCCAACCCTCGGATGAGGGGCAAAAGTCTGACGTACTAATCTAAAAGTTCCATTGAGATCTAAGTTGATGGCCAACCATAAGCCTTAAGTATTATATCCGACCTTAACCTGATCATGCAGGTTTTTCTTTTCTTAACCCTCAAGATTTCACCCCTCTAAGTGATACTTGAAGTCTTCAAAATCTCTTTGGCTGATGCCCTAGTGCAGTACAGTGCATACAGTACCAAAGCTGCTGCTGCCGTACTCGAGTACAATACTTCGTACAGTATCCGTACATGCCGGCACAACAACTGCGCAGCTACCGTACAAGTTACAGGCATAAAGAACCCGAACACAGGGATTAACAATTTGTATGGCATATTGTCTGTGCGCGCCCGACCGCCCATACAAAATTCGGACTCAAATGTTCGGGTTCTTTATGCCTGTAAATTGTACTAGCCTCTGAGGCGCCTGGTCTGTGGCAGCTAACTTGGGCTCCCCCGTTACAATGAACCAAAGTTGGGTTGGATACCGTACCGGTAATTATGGTAACTAAACCGTCTGACCAAAAAGATGATGCGTTGTCCAGTCCAATCCGAATTCCCCACTTGAGCCCATTTCCTCTTTCTATCAGCGCCACAAATGCGCGAGTAACAGACATTAGGAGCGATTGGCCCACCCAGAGCTCACGCTCCTAGGGCTCTTAGCAAGCAAAAGCAACCTTGCAGTTAAGAAATAGCCACCTAATCATCATAGAGGAGACTGTATCATACACCCAAACCGGACCCAGGCCAGACAGGGAAGGAGAAATGGATAAAAGGGACTATTGCGAAAAAAAAAGAAGCGATAATAACCGGTATCTGAGATTATTGCTCGAGCACTGATACCTGCCGGTTCAAGCACCGAATCTGCTTTCCCTCTCTATTTCGTGATACCGTATTTCATGCCATTTCCCGTGCAAAGGCACGGCTACTACCTCACTGCTCATCCACTGACTTTCCCATACTGCATCCCTACCCCTACGGTAGAGAAGAACAATACCGATATCGACCGGAAACTTTTTTCTGAACACAAGATCAGCTGATCAGTGATTAAGTTAATCCGCTACCGGTATTCTTGGACTTTATTAATAAATACACTATGATACCAATCGCGTCAATCGAAACTTTTTCATTTCGCCATACCCTACAAGCGTTAAAAGGCTTTCCATCCGAGACAGCGCAAGTCTGGAGAAACGCCCGTCCCCTTATCGACAAGAAAAGAATACCCTATCTGTCTCTGCCCTACCCTATCTAGCCTTAAAAAACCACAGACTTCTTACCTTTCAAATAGCCTCTGAAAACGCGCGCTCAAGTAATCTTCGGCTGCAGCCATCACGAGAACTGTTCCATCTATTTAAACGAAAATTTAACAGAATAGAAGAACCACAAGAGTTTCCAAAAATTTTCACTTATGCATTACCGTATTCTCTCTTCGAATTATAGCTTTGTCCTCTGTTGGTTCTAGATTTTCACCCCTTAAAGATGTCTGCGACGTGTTCGAGATGCTGGTCAAACTAGCCAGTGGTCGGACGGCTCGAAGCTTCACAACCCTCTCATACCGTGCATATCAGAACTCGAGTTACTGTGCGTGCTAGCGGCGAGCGGGTACGGTATCCTTTCTTTCTCCCGTGAACCAGGAAAAAAGCTATGACATTCAGACGTTTAGTAACTGTGCGCATGTACTCTTACGGACTTTACGACCGTAGCTCTGGGCATCCTTAAGCAGAATCCATGCTGTGGAAACGGGAGATGTCCCTGCAAGAAGCAGCCGGGAAATCACATGGCGTCGATGAGAATCGTAACCCGTCGGCAGTGCAGAGTCTCCATTCATTACGGTACTACAGCTCATTCACCTCCTGAACTCGGTGTTCTGTGGGGCCCTACTCTAATCGTTGAGCCGCAAGCAATGTCGCGATTGATTAATTCATTGATCGCGGGTAATTTATCCGCCTTTCAGCTCTAAATTGCCTTCTCCAGAGCCCAAAAGGTGCTTACCCGCCCTGGATGCACATTTCAGTACCACGCCAAGGTGTTTCATCAAAAATACCCCACGCCACAATCATACCGTACTATGGTTCCTTGAGAGTTTCAAGCCACTCTTAGCCGTAGGGCTAGCCCGTAGGATATCACTCCCCCCATTGGCACTAATTCGGTGCTCACACGCGCAGGGGGGTGCCAGTTCAGTGTTCACAAAGACTCACTCGAGCCGACAAGGGCAAGGCGGACAACGCATAGATATCAGAGAGTCTTATTGCTCCTTGTATCGGGATTGTGGGGTCACCCCTTTTTTTAAGGACGTGAAAGGGCTGATGGGCGCTTTTGGGGGTTGGGGCTATTCCCCGTGATGGAAGTGCTGCCGGTCTCTAAGGGGGGCAAGTAGAGGGAGGAAGGGAGGCGAGCATGGGGTGTCACTCGGGTTTAACCGTGTCGTGAGCATTTTTAAGGCAAAGGTCCGGATTGCGCTTCTGAGAGATGCGCTGCATTGTCTGGGTTCGCTTATGGCTTAGCGATAAAGTTACTTGCAAAGGCCAGAATAGGGGAATGGGAAGAGAGGGTATAAAGCACTTTGTGCCATCCATGGAGGTTTTTTCTCTTCAAGTGCAGCGTTGGGAGACTGATGCGGCGTTGCACCGGCATACTCCATGATCTACTCCTTTACTCTCCTTTGAGTACCGTATGATGCTCGTACACTTTACACGTAACAACCTACCAAATGCCGCGAGCGCGGGAAAGGGGCGATATAGCCCGGGATCCCGTGGGGAACCAATGGAGAGAAGCGAGAAAGAAATTCTTTCGGTAATTTTCTTCGAGTTTTCTTCGCTAGAATACGGTATAGGTCAGCCTGTCCCTGAAAAAATTTCAACATGCAGTGTTCCGTCCCGGTTGTGCCGAGCATTACTTGTACGATACCAAGCCCCCACCCATCCAAGGATGCAGCAACTGCTACCTTGATAACAATTGGATTTTTGTGTAATTTGATGGCTTGGTCCTTAGTTAACGTAAGGGGACGTTTGTCTATCCCTGAGTTTTGGATTGGGCTATGGGATCTGTGTGCACCACGGTATTTCGGAAGTCGGCTGTGAGCGGCGTCTTGAACTGGGCAAAAGATGGTCACAATGCTATTAGAGTTGGTGAAGTTGTTGGTTTGAGAATATAATTATCCCCCGAGATCTTCGTTCTTAGCGGTGGAGTTAGTCTGATATCATGGCTAGGGCATCCATAAGCTGCAGGAAGTCGTGGCTTTCATCGAGGCATCACTCGGCTCTCTTGCCGGCTAGATTGAAGTTCATGATGGGATCGTGGTCTGCGGATTGGGATAATAATATCTTGATATTCGGTAAGCGAACAGAGTGGATCTTAGCCGGGATCTCATGAGGGAACGGAGCAGTAAAAAGTCTCCGAATAGGGAGATGAGTGTGCTAAGGATCTAACAATCTAGCTTGGTATCAATGATCCAAAAATTCCATGTGGGCTGTGTTAGAGAGTAGAGTTCTCTCAGAAGATTCTCACCGAGGCATTGCCTAGGGAGGAAGGGTGAAGTAAAGGAAGGAAGAACGGGATAAGGACTTCGAGAGATGTGACCCGATTGAAGGGAGAGCGTATGAGAGAGAGCCCAGAGCTTAGCTGAAAGCAAACATTGACTGCATGTGCCTATGTGAATAACAACCGCCGTCACCACCAGACTCCTCCTCGGCAAGGCAAGCTTCACACTCCTGGAAGTAAGCGAAAACCCGCTCCTGGATCCTTTCCTACCGACCCGCCATTGTACTTGGCGATTCATAAAGTATTCGGATGAATTGACGCCAAGACTCAAGAGTTTAGGTGTAAGCTGGGACATCTTGGTGCCAGTTCATCCGAATACTTTATGAATCGCCAAGCATGTACATGGTATGAATAGAAAGGCATCGTTATTACAAGAACGCCCACAGCACGCAATTCCAACGAGCAGAAAACAACAACCACATGGTTCACAAAGTAACCTTCAATCCCTTTCGCTCTCTGACAAGAATCTCCAGAGATAGGTGGGGGTGATATGGTGGGGGGATTGAGTTACTCGGCTGATTGGGTCAACCCTTGTGGTTGTTTCTGATATGCAGCTGGGCCTATTGATTGCATAAAAGGAGAGTCTCGGTCAGGAGTTTGCGGTCTTTTTTATATGCCAGAGCGGGGACCTATGGCTTGGGCAATATGGTTGCATTCATAGGCTGAGTCTTCTAGGCGAGCACTCGTGAAGTATTAGAGAGTGGGGGGGGAAGGGGGCTCGAGAAGATGACAGTAGGAGTGAGAATATCACGCATGCCTCGCTATGAGATAGCGGTAGTTCTTCTAATGACAACAATGTTAAAGCTCGCAATGGCTGGGCAATTAAATCGTCACAGGTATAAGTGTCCCTCACATCTCGCGGTGATTCTCTAACCCATCCATGTTGTAGACACCCAAGGCCTCCTATAACCTACTTGCCACCTGCTATCATAATTTCCTAAAGTCGCGACATTCAATCAAAGAACTCAACCTTCAGCTTTCAAAAGCATGCTACCAGGCTGCCAGGATAAAACCCACTTACGTGAGCACGAAAGTCCGCTCTTTCCTTCCCCCCTCCTTTCACTTTTCCGCACATATATCATGGCCTGCTATCACCCGATAAATACTCCCACCAAAACCTCAGCCAACCTCAACCAACAAAACAAAACCCTTGCTAGATCGTAATTACCCCGCCTCAAAGGAAGCTCACCCCTGCATTACTAGCCAAGCTCTTGAATAGGAGGACTGCCTTATTGTACTTCTAGCAATCGGACGTACTGTGCCAAGCCTGGCGGGATCACTACTACTCCAAGTAGTAGAAACGAGTGCCGAAAACTGAGGGATACAATCCATGCATGATACACGGGGAAACCAAAAACCACTCTTCCAGGGACCCTCACAGTATTGTGCGAAGTGCAGTACAGCAACGCATATCTTGGTATGATAGGTATGGTACTAGTGCTAATACTAAACTGGCACTCTAACCTCACTAATGATTGCTACCTACCTACCGTAGGGTGGGTAGTACTTCTTAGCCAGTACTCTACTCTACTCTACTCTATTAATCTCTAACGTACGCCTCCCACTTCCCCTCCACTTTTTCTCCCTCTACTCCCGTCCATTCTCTACCTCGTTCATGAAAGTACAAACTGTCACCCTATCACTTCACACACCTTTACCCCAGCCTCCGCTCCCATCGAACCACTATGGGCCATCAGGATGATATCTCATGATCGTTATCCAAATAACCCCCTTCCTCCACACTGTAGTGCCCTCACCATCAGCGTATAATTAATCCGGATTATTAAAAGGGTATATTCCCCCCTAGTATGATAGTAGAATAGCGCTTGCGAGCACAAAACTGCTATCATACCGCACGCTACCCAGGCGGACAGATATTAACTTACACAGCGGAAGGACGATCCTTTGGAGCCTAAGTTTTGGGATAGCGGCTGGAATTTTATTTTGTGAAACTGCGACTGTGCTGTGCGGTTTATCGATCTAGATATCGTATGGATGATTGTCATGTAGGTTTTACATGTATGGTATGTATATTTGACTAGACTTATACCTCCCCGTCATCGCCATCGCTATCATCTACGGGTTAGTTCGCAGCACTTGCTTGATATTGCTGTAAGATTTTTCTTTTTCTTTTATTTTATTTTTGAAAATTTCCTGTGTGTCCGTAGAAGATCACACTTAAAATTCCAAGGTCATCGGTAATTATCGACCAGTTCTGATGGCCTAATTGGTTAAGGAACTGGTCCCGATCGTATTGGTTCGAACTCCCGGTGGGCCCCCGGCGTTCGAACCTTACGGGTGGAAGTAGTCGAGCCTAGAAAACGGCTCGGCGAACCACTTTTGTTTTGCTGGATGCAGGTTTGAGGGTTGTTAATGCCCTAAGATCTATCCTCGGGCAGGTAGGGATAGAGCGCTGTGGGGTAGGGAGTAGAGTAGAGTACTATAGTTTTAACCTTTGGTTTTATTGTTAATAGTTGGCACTCCCTTCTTCGTTTCCTGGGCTCTAGTCCGGGAATGCACTATGCGAGTAAGTAGTGTTCTTATGGGGATGTTTTTGGGTCGTCTTAGGCGTGTATTATGCGGCAGTGTATATCACGAGCCGACTCGAGTCGAGCCAGACCATGGGCTCGAGCCAGAATTTGGTAATCGATACAAGATATCATCCGCTGTAGTGGGCATGCAGGGGGTGGAGCGGATACCACCGTCTACTCATGAATAAAATAGTTATCGAAATAGCTGTACTTTCTGGAATCATATCAATGAACGTATGTTGAGAAGTGGCAGTAGAGCTAGCCCGTGTGAGCTGTAAGTTGGTAGGATTCTCATGGATCGAGGTTCCATCGGTATTGAAATCCATGATATCAACAGGCTCGAAGCTTGATTGGGGCTAATCTGACTCTCATCTACATAATTAATTTCTAGGAAATATCTGTCTTATGAATCACCAATTGTGCAAGCCATAGAGTAGGAGAAAGCATTTGTTTTGCACCTTACGAGACTAAACCACCCACTGACATTTAGGCCTCCAATGATGTGTGCAAGCGGATTCCCATAAGGAAAACCTTTTCCAGTATTAAAATTCGTACCTTTTCTTTTTTCCGGGCATCAGCTAGGATTCTTATTGCGATACCCGTCACCTCCAGCTTTCACCAGCCCCTTCCATCACCTGTCCCCTTTGGGTCCCGTTCCCTCTTGCCCTACCCGTGGCCATATTCGAGATAAAATGTTGAGAGAACCAAATATGGCAAAAGCTCGAGCTGGCTCGAGTCTGGCTAGCGGAATTAGTGGGCTTGTAGGGCTCGAGCTTCTCGGCTCGTGGCAAACACTATTATACGGGCATACGTAGAAGCGGTCTATATCTATATTAAGAGTTAACTTATATAGACCATGCGACTTCCTTTCCGCCTATGGATAGAATACGGTATGCACAAGCCATGTCTAGCATGTTTGATCTTGGAGCTCAGGATATAATAGGACCCTCATCACACCCTATCTGTTGTTAGTTCTGCACCTGGGATTGAAGAATTGTCCATCCATTAAGCCTGTACGCACATTGGGTGCTAGAGGTGGGAAGGCAAGCTACTTACAGTATTTGGTTGGGAGTAGGCTGTAGTCTAGGAGGAAGTCCTGAGAATAACTAGTATATATGGCAGAGCTCTTCAAAGTTGGAAAAAGTAGGAGACTAAATTAGTAGTAGAGGCATGCAACCTATACTGGAATCTCTTGTGTTCTATAGGTATTGTGGTGGTGGTGGATATGGCTTGCACTCGCAGTAGCGTTCTGTTCTGTTATATGATAGAAGGGTTGTGTTGTGATTTGATTATTTGGGGTTATCGTGGTATTGTGGGTATTCACTGTAACTTACTATATGAGCGTATTATCTACTGTAGTGAAGCTAGAAATATTATATTAGAGATATTGGTGGCTCTTTAATACCCTCTCTCTATCCCTCCATTGGATAAAGCGTGGATTCGATAATCTATCATATTACACACCCCTCCGCTCCGCTCTCTCACCCTCCGCTCCGCTCCTCTCTTCCATCCTCTACCTCATTCATGGAAGCATAAATCGTCACCAAATCACCTTACACACCTCCCTTACCCCAACCTCCGCTCCCATCGAACCACCATGGGCTATCGGGATGATATCTCATGATCGTTATCCAAATAGCCCCCCCCTTTCGGACAATAGCGCCCTCTCCATCAGCGCATAATTAGTGCCCATTGTCAAAAGGGTATATTTCCCCCTAGTATGATAGTAGAATACCATTTACAAGCACAAAACCGCTATCATACTACACCCCACCCGGGTGGACAGATACCGCACAGCGTAAATGCAATATTTTGGAGCCTAAGTTGGGACGGCAGCTGGAATTGTACTATGTGGGGCTGCGACTGTACTGCGCGGTTTATCGATTTATTTATCTACGGTATGGAGGGTTGTTATGTAAATAGGTTCTTTTACATGTATGATATGTATATTTGACTTGACTTATACTCCCCGGCAATATCCATTACTATGTCTACGAGTTAGTTCCTTACGCAGTATAGTAATATATTGTGCATATCAGATCCATTGTCCAGTATATATTAGATAAGTGTTGCAGCACTTGGTATTTATTTATTTATTTATTATTATTATTATTAAATTTTTATTTTTTTGAAAACTTCCTGTCTGTGGAAGATCACAGTTAAAGTTCCAAGGCCAGGGGTACCTATCGACCGGTTCCGATGGTCTAATTGGCTAAGGAACTAACTTGGTCACGATTGTACTAGTTCGAGGCGCGTTCGAACCCCCTGGCAAGTGGAGTAGTCGAGCATTGAAAAATGCCCGGCGAACCACTTTTATTGCTGGATCTGGGGTTGAGGGTTGTTAGTGCCCTAATGTCTATCCTCGGGCAGGTAGGGATAGAGCACTGTAGGGGGTAGGGAGTAGAGTAGAGTATTTTAACCTTTGGTTTTATTGTTGATAATTAGCACTCCCTTCTCTATTTCCTAAGTTCTCACCTGAGAATATACCATGCGAGTAAGTAGTGTTCTTATGGAAATGTTGTTGGGCCATCTTAGGCGTGTATTATACGGGCATACTCAGAAGTGGTCTATGTCTATATTAAGAGTTAACTTATATAGACCATGCGGCTTTCTTTCCGCCTATAGATAGAACACGGTATGCACGGGCCATGTCCAGCATGTTTGGTCTCTGAGATTAGGATATGATCTGACCCTCATCACGACCTATCTGTTGCTAGTTCTGCATCCGAGATTGGAGAATTGTCCATCCATTAAGGCTGTACGCACATAGGGTGGCAGAGGTGGGAAGGCAAGCTACTTACAGTATTTGGTTGGTGGTGGGCTGTAGTCTACGAGTAAGTCCTGAAAGTCCCTACAGTATATGTGGCAGAGCTCTTCAAAGTTGGAGGAAACAGGAGACTAAATTAGTAGTAGAGGCATGCAACCTGGACTGGGATTTATTGTGTTATATAGGCATTGTAATAGCGGATATGACTTGCGCTTGCGGTAGCGTTCTGTTCCGTTCTGTGACAGAAGGTTTATGTTGTGATTTAAATTTCGGGGGCCATTGTGGCATTGTGGGTACTAACTATACTATATGAGCATATTATCTACTGTAATGAAGCTAGAAATATTATACTAGAGATATTGGTGGCTCTTGGATATCCTCTCTCTATCTCTCCATTGGATAAAGTGGGGATTCGATAACTTACTAGTATCATATTATACACCCCTTCTCCTCCGCTCTCTCCTCCCCCCCCCCCCTTCTATTCTGTCTCGCCTATCTATCTACCTATCTACCATATGGACGGTTGTTATGTAAATAGGTCTTCTTACATGTATGGTATGTATATTTCACTTTACTTATACTCCCCTGCCATGGTCATCGCCACTGTCTACAGGTTAGTTCCCTACGCTTTATAGCAATATAAGAGTTGCAGCATTTGGTATTGTTGCTAGGCTTTGTTTTTTATTTTTTATTTTTTATTTTTATTTTTGAAAATTTCCTGCCTGTGGAAGATCACACTTAAAATTCCAAGGTCATCGGTAATTATCGACCAGTTCTGATGGTCTAATTGGTTAAGGAACTGGTCTCGTATTGGTTCGAACCCCCGGTGGGCCCCCGGCGTTCGAACCTTACGGGTGGAAGTAGTCGAGCCTAGAAAACGGCTCGGCGAACCACTTTTGTTTTGCTGGATGTGGGTTTGAGGGTTGTTAGTGCCCTAATGTCTATCCTCGGGCAGGTAGGGATAGAGCGCTGTGGGGTAGGGAGTAGAGTAGAGTATTATAGTTTTAACCTTTGGTTTTATTGTTGATAATTAGCACTCCCTTCTCTATTTCCTAAGTTCTCACCTGAGAATATACCATGCGAGTAAGTAGTGTTCTTATGGAAATGTTGTTGGGCCATCTTAGGCGTGTATTATACGGGCATACTCAGAAGTGGTCTATGTCTATATTAAGTTAACTTATATAGACCATGCGGTTTCCTTTCCGCCTGTAGATAGAACACGGTATGCACGGGCCATGTCCAGCATGTTTGGTCTCTGAGATTAGGATATGATCTGACCCTCATCACGACCTATCTGTTGCTAGTTCTGCATCCGAGATTGAAGAATTGTCATCTATTAAGGCTGTACGCACATAGGGTGGCAGAGGTGGGAAGGCAAGCTACTTACAGTATTTGGTTGGTGGTGGGCTGTAGCCTACGAGGAAGTCCTGAAAGTCCCTATAGTATATGTGGCAGAGCTCTTCAAAGTTGGAAAAAACAGGAGGCTAAATTAGTAGTAGGGGGATGCAATCTGGATTGGGATTTCTTGTGTTCTATAGGTATTGTAATGGTGGATATGGCTTGTGCTTGCGCTTGCGGTAGCGTTCTGTTCTGCTCTGTGACAGAAGGTTTATGTTGTGATTTGAATTTTGGGGGCTATTGTGGCATTGTGGGTACTAACTATACTATATGAGCATATTATCTACTGTAATGAAGCTAGAAATATTATACTAGAGATATTGGTGGCTCTTTAATACCCTCTCTCCATCCCTCCATTGGATAAAGTGTGGATTCGATAATTTATTATATTATACACCCCTTCTCCTCCGCTCTCTCCTCCTCCCTTCCCCTCCCCCCTTCTATCCTACCTCGTTTATGGAAGCACAAATTGTCACCTTAATCCGGATTATCAAAAGGTATATTTACCCCTAGTAGTAGAATAACATTTGCAAATGCAAACCCGCTATCATACCGCACTCTACCCAGGCGGATAAATCCTACACAGCAGAAGGGCAATCCTTCGAAGGCTAGGTTGGGATAGTAGCTGGAATTTTATTGTGTGAAGCTGCGACTGTACTGCCCGGTCTATCTATCTATCTACCGTATGGACGTTTATTATGTAAATAGGTCTTCTTACATGTATGGTATGTATATTTCACTTGACTTATACCCCCCTGCTATCATCATCGCCACTGTCTACAGGTTAGTTCCCTACGCTTTATAGCAATATAAGAGTTGCAGCACTTGGTATTGTTGTTAGGTATTGTTCTTTTATTTTTTATTTTATTTTATTTTATTTTTGAAAATTTCCTGCCTGTGGAAGATCACACTTAAAATTCCAAGGTCATCGGTAATTATCGACCAGTTCTGATGGTCTAATTGGTTAAGGAACTGGTCTCGTATTGGTTCGAACCCCCGGTGGGCCCCCGGCGTTCGAACCTTACGGGTGGAAGTAGTCGAGCCTAGAAAACGGCTCGGCGAACCACTTTTGTTTTGCTGGATGTGGGTTTGAGGGCTGTTATTGCCCTAATGTCTATCCTCGAGAGAGGTAGGGATATGGGGCACTGTGGGGATAGGGGGTAGAATATAATGATTTTAACTTTTGGTTTTCTTGTTGGTAGTCTGGCACTCCCTTCTTTGTTTCTTGGGCTCTCGTCTGGGAATATAGCATGCTAGTAGTGTTCTTGTGGAAATGTTGTCTGGTCACCTCAGGCGTGTATCATACGGGTATGCCTAGAAGCGGTCCATGGAAATTTTAAGAGCTAACTTATGTAGACTATGCGACTTTCGCTCTGCCTATAGATAGAGCACGGTATGCCCAAGCCATGTCCAGCATGTTTGATCTCGGAGGTCAGGATATGATATGGCCCTCATCACGCCCAGGTGTTGTTAGTTCTGCTTCCAAGGTTGAAGAATCGCCCATCAAGCCTATACTATGCATAGGGTGCCAGGGGTAGGAAGGCAAGCTACATACTGTATTTAGGGGCGGTAGAGGAGGAAGCCCTTGGATCATGGGTACAATACAGCAGAGCTCTCCAAAGTTGAAAAACAAAACAGGAGACCAACTTAGTATTATAGTAGAGGAAGGCAACCTGGATTGGCATTTCCTGTGTTTTTTTTCAAGTATCGTAATGGCGGATATGACTTGTGCTCGCGGTAGCGTTCTGCCCTAGAAGGGTTACGTTTTGGCTTTTGCTTTGTTATCGTTGCTGTGATCGTTCTGTGGGGTTGTGGTATATTATATAACCATATTATCTACTGCGGTGAATTGGAAAACTGGAAATACTGGTGGCTCTCGAATACTTGCCATTCCTCCCTTCATTTGATAAAGTATGGATTTGGTAATCTATTATATTACCATACTGTGCTTATATATGAGTGAGCGAGATTTCCTCCTAAGAAAATCAGCCTCACAAAACTTTAGAATAACGATTTGCTTGCTCACGGGCTGTTTCTTCCATAGTATTATATAATACTAGGCATATGAACTAAGGGGGGGGGGTTTGATGGCGATATGGTATGGTATTAAATAAAACATCAGACATGGCATAACTCGTAGTGAACCGATGGGTGGTGGTTTTTATTTATTGCTCTTTCCTGGTACGATGTACAGTCACCGTACTGGTATGATACTTAATGTATCATATTTCTCATGTGGAATTCCGTCTCGGGTGATGAGTGGTGATCGGATGTACCTGTGTTACGGGGTGTTGGAGCCTTAATAATAACACTACTATGACCTCTTTGCGCGTTTCTATCTTATACGAGGTAGTGCGGTATTGTAGTAGACAAGCGGATCTTGACCCTTCGTATAATATTATACGTTTTTTAGGCAATCGAACTACTTTGAATTGAAATCTCTCCATTCCCGAAAAAGAAAAACCCGAACCGAGCCAAACCAAGCTGGAAACATGCACACATTATATATAAAACCCCAACCCCCTCTACCACCTTCCCTTCCATCCTCTACCTTACCGTACTCGTAAAAGCACAAACCATCACCTTATCACACCTCCCTTACCCCAACCTCCGCTCCCATAGAACCACCATGGGCCAATAGGCCATATAATACTGCACGCTACCCAGGTGGACGAACCTTACACAGCGGAAGGACAATCTTTTGGGACCTAAGGTTTGGGATAGCAGCCGGAGTTGTATTATATGAAACTGCAACTGTACTGCGCGGTCTATCTATCTATCCATCTATCGTATGGACGGTTATGTAGATCTTTTCACATATATACTATGTATGTATATTTGACTTGACTTATACCCCCCCATCAGCCCCATCGCTATCATCTACTGGTCAGTTCACAGCGCTTGATATTCTTGTCATATTTTTATTTTTATTTTTATTTTTTTCGAAAAATTTCCTGCCTGTGGAAGATCACACTTAAAATTCCAAGGTCATCGGTAATTATCGACCAGTTCTGAGGGTCTAATTGGTTAAGGAACTGGTCCCGATCGTATTGGTTCGAACTCCCGGTGGGCCCCCGGCGTTCGAACCTTACGGGTGGAAGTAGTCGAGCCTAGAAAACGGCTCGGCGAACCACTTTTGTTTTGCTGGATGCAGGTTTGAGGGTTGTTAATGCCCTAAGATCTATCTTCGGGCAGGCAGGGATAGAGCGCTGTGGGGGGTAGGGAGTAGAGTAAAGTATTATAATTTTAACCTTTGGTTTTATTGTTAATAGTTGGCACTCCCTTCTTTATTTCCTAGACCTTTATCCGGGAATAACATGCCAGTAATGTTCTTGTGGAGATGTTGTCTGGTCGCCTTAGGGGTGTATCATACGGGTATACCCAGAAGCGGTCCTGGCCACGTTAAGAGCTAACTTATGTATTATATATAGACTATGTGACTTCCTTTCCCCTGTGATATAGAACGCGGCATAAACTATGTCTAGCATGTTCAACCTCTGAGGTCAGGATATGACATGACCCTCCTCATCATACCTTATCTATTGCTAGTTGTGCATCCGAGGTTGAAGAATCCATCTCACATAACTAAGAGCCCTAGGGATAGGAAGGAAGAGGAAGCTACTTATGATACCATACTTGTTTGCTAGTGGATTATATAGAAGAAACCCTGAAAATCTCTACTGTACTGTACAGCACAGTACAGCAGAGCTCCCCAAAAAACAGGAGACTAACTTGGTAGTAGTAGAGGCAAGCAACCTGGATTGATTGGGATTTCTTGTGTTCTGTCTGCAAGCATCGTGATGGCGGGTATGAATTGCGCTCACGGTAGCGTTCTTTTCTGTTCTGTTCTATAATGGGGGGTTCATTTTGTGGTTTAATTTTTATTATTATTATTATTATTATTATTATATCATGGTATAATATCATGATGTTTGTTCCGTGAGGTTGTGGTAAAATATATATACAACTGTATTATCTACTGTGGTGGCGCAAACTGGAAAAAAAAAAACTAGAAATATTGGTGGTTCTTGAATACCGGTATCGTACTCTCCCTCTCTCGCTTCCTCCATCTACCCCTCCATCGAATAAAAGTGTAGATAGATTCGATAATCTATCATAATTATTATCATACTGTGCGTATATATTATAACGAGTGAGCTAGGTTTCCTATGTAGAAAATCGGCTTCCTAAACTTTAGAATAATGATTTCCTCAAGGGGCTGTTTTTTTTTTGATGGCGATATGGCAGTAAATAAAATATCTGACATAACTCGTAGTGGACCGATGGATGATGGCTTTTATTTATTTATTGCTCTTTCCTGGTATGATGTACAGTTACTGTGCGGGTATGATACTTAAAGTGTTATGTTTCTTATGTGGAATTTTGTCTCGGGTGATGGGTGGTGATTGGATATACCTAGTGTCAATGAAATCCGGGAGGTGGAGGGGAGGGTGTTGGAGCCTTAATAATAATATTATAATAATATTTCTATGGCCTCTTTGCGCGTTTCTATCTTTTACGAGGTAGTACGGTATTGTAGTAGACAAACGGATCTTGACCCTTCATATTATACGTTTTTTAGGCAATCGAACTACTTTGAATCGAAATCTCCCCATTCCCGAAAAAGAAAACCCGAACTGAGCCAAACCAAGCTAGAAACACATGCACATTATATATATAAAACCACCCCCCCTCTACCCCTCCTTAATAAACTTCTCATCGTTCCCAACCCCGATCCCGCCACTTCCCATCCCCATTCCCAAGTCTACGCTTGCAACATCTCTTGGCTCCCCACTAACTTTCTCCTGCGGGGTACTAGCGCCACCAACGTCACCATCATGATACTCCTCCCTCTTCCAAAACTTCCTGTCACCGTGAGCGATGCGCACAACCCACTTGGGGAAGAAGCCTCCGGGGATGCGCCAGGTCCAGTGGTCCTTCAGTTCCTTGCCGTAGGGTACGATGCGCCCGCCAGATACGGTCTCGATGAGCCAGGCTGCCGTGTTGAGGATGATGTACGTGATGATGCCGGCGATGAGGCCGTAGGCGATGGAGTAGGTGAACGGCATCACCATGATGGTCACGAACGCTGGTATTCCGTCGCCGGGGTAGGACCAATTGATGTCTGCGGCTGCCTTCATCATCATGCTACCTACAATGATGAGTGTGGAACCGGTGGCCCAGGGAGGGATGCTGGCGAATATGGGGGCGAAAAAGACGGAGATGAAGAAGCAGACCCCCGTTACCATTGCTGTTATCCCGGTTATGCCGCCTTCGGAGATACCGGCGCCGGACTCTATGTATGCGGTCACAGGTGGGGATCCGAAGAGTGAGCCGATAGAGATGCCAAGAGCGTCGACGATGTAAGCCATGGCTGAGCCCTCAAAGTCTTGCCCAGCAGAGAGCATTAGTTTAACGGTATTAGGGTTCTGGGAGGGGGTAGGTACCTTGAGTGCGCTCGTCTATGAAGCCGGCGAAGCGTGCCATTGAGTAAAGAGTTCCGGTACAGTCAAGGATGTCGACGTAGAGAAAAGTTATGAGTGCTAAGGGTTTTCCAAGAGATTAGTTGGTGAGACATGTTTCATTTATTAGACACCACCCACCCAAGCCAAATTGGCCGCCGGCCCCGGATATGTCCCATTCTTGTGCGACGAGAACTTTTTGAATCTATTCTTCGTGAGAAACGAGGGTCCAAGTGCGGGGATGGTGAGGTACCTTGTGGAAAGCAACCACATTCTTGAAAAAGTCGAATCTCTGATTTCCCTCAGAAGTGTAAGGGAAATAAGTAACCTCCGTAGGCCTAGGCCACGAGATAATCGACACAAGAGCAATACCGGCAATGATGGCACCCTTAACCCTATAAATCAATCAGCTACTGCCACCGCGACCGAAGGGAGACAACACCCACCGATACATCATCAACAAAGCGGTAACGATCCCACCACAAAAGATACCAATCCAAAGCGTCGGATTCCTCATTTGACTCCCTTTACAAACCCCAGTGATCTCATCCCTAAACTCAGGCCTACATCCGGCCAAATCCAGCGGAGTGGACACAGCGCCGGTGATTGCGCCGATACCAGCGGAGTAAGTCAGTCCGATAAGCGCAAGGTAAAGCCCAATACCAGCTCCGGTAGCGAGTTTGATGGAAGCAGGGATAGCCCTGGCAAGCCACTGCCGCAGTCCCAATATCGATAAGCCAACGAATATAAAACCCTCCACGAAGACCGCCGTCACGGCAAGTCTGTAGGGCACCGGGCCCGAGCCATGGTATCCAACGACTTGATATGCAAAGTAGGCATTAAGTCCCATACCGGGTGCGCATGCGATAGGGATGTTTGCTCCAAGTCCCATGAAGAAGGATGTCAAGGCGGCGATAGCGGCAGTCGCGGTTACTAGATCTCGTTGTATAATGCCCACACATAGCATGTATTCTTCGTTCTTGTCGCACACTGGATCGTCTGGTGTCGGTGTGCAGACACAGGTTCCGCCGGATTGCGATGTGATGTTTGCATTTACCTATATTTTTGCCCAAGTACGAGTAAAATCAGCTCCAAACTAGCACAGCTGTGAATTGGAGGGAGGGAAAGAGAAAGGAAGCACTTACGGCGATGATGTAACTGTAGCTCCCCAAGCCAATTGTGAGGGACAAAAGTTAGTAAGGGAAAAAGGAGATTTAGCGAGGGGGGGGAAGTCAATCCCAGTGAAGAGCATGTGAGCGAGCGGGAAAACGCAGGGATGAGGGGGAGACGAACGCCATAGCAAAGAAACTAAACTCGGGAACCGTTAGCACCAATCAGGCGAAGACAAAACCGAAACTAAGTTTTAGTCTCGGGTTAATTGTGGGTTGGCTGATTATAGTACTCACGTAGCAAGGCCAGCACGAATCTCCGTGAAGAATCGTGAGCCCTTTCGCTCCTTCTTGGAACCAGAGTGCTCTAGTCGAAAGTATCGACCGAATGGACTGTTGGCCACCCGCCTGTTTGTCCAATCAATCCAAGTCATTTTGAGGGATCGAGTATCTCTTCGTCGTCCTCTCTCTCTCTCTCTCTCTCTCTCTCTCTCTTGTGTAAACCTTCCCAATGGACACCTGCAGAAGGTTGGAGAGAAGGGAATTGGAGGAAAGTAAAATATATAAGGACTGAGCAGTCAGATGGGAAGAAGAATGAAAAGCCCAGAAGAGCAAGAGCAAGAGGGAAAAAAAGAAAAAAAAAGGACGGGACTGGAGCAAGTCACCAATCCAGATGGGAATATTTTTAGTATGATAGACCAACGGGGCCTTTATTTCTGTTTGGAACCCCAGATTCCCCACTACTCGAGTTTCTGTGCGGGTAGATAAGATCCTGTCGCTAACCTTCTCGCGGGTCCCTGGGACTTATTAAATAAATAAATGTCTTTAGAGTGGACCACACACCGTCTTATCACACGAGCATAGAACGAGGAAGATTAAAAAAACAAAAAACGAGAGACGGGGTCTTTCTACCTGCCTATCTGTCTGTCTGCAAGGATGTTGGCGATAAATAGGATTGTAGCTATGATAGCGAGCAAAGAAGCAAGCAAGAGAGTGTTTTCGTGATAACGCTTGACGGGGGAAGAGAAGTAGACTCGTGGAGCCTTATTCACACTAACTTTACTCAATCACAATGATATCAATTCTTCAAAGCCTTCCCTTCCATTCCCTTCGTTTTCTCTTCTCTTCTCGCGAATGTATTGTGCCCTCCTCTTCCTCCCAATTCAGGTCTCTCTAATACCTGGTCCGTATGCGCAGCCTGACACCCTATGGTCCAGCCTAGAAAAAGCTTCACTTCGATCCAATCCACGGTACGATTTCTTATTTTATTTTTTTAATTAATTTTTGCCCTTTTCTTTTTACGATACCTACTTCCCCTTCGGCAAGCCCGCAAATCGCCCCCCCACACCCGGTTCCCATTCTAGAAACCAGACCCCTCTTGAGAGGAGAGGAGAGGAGAGAAAGGGAGAGAGAAGTCCCTACCGTATCGTACCCAATAACAGCCCAAGCATATCCTACCCCTCCGAATGGTTCGGGTGTTACAATCCAGGTTAGGTATGCCAGCCAGCATATAATATGCCAGCCAGCATATAAAGTGGGTACAAGTACCGGTACCGGTACCAGGACAAGAATTGGCTAAACTCGATTGGACGCAAGTAGCCGTAGGAATACAGTATGGTGGGTGAAAAAAGATGGGATCAATTATGGTACCCCCCATTCCCGCAATTGAGTGTGTGGCTGCCGCCGGAAGGGAAGAGGAGGGGAGGAGAGTGGGAGTTACTCGAGACAGGTAGAATGGGACGTTGGTGTGACAAGGTCTGATGCACCGTAGCACCGATAAGTGCTCGTACTGTATGCTACCGGTGCTCATGGTTTTCTGGAGTTTGTGAACGCACGAGTAAATTAGTTGCTATTGCATACTATAATAGCAAGAGATTAGAGCCTCAATAATTCCAATAAATTTTATCCTGACCAAGTCATACCAATAAAGCCTCCACTAGCAAAAACAAAACGCAAGAATGCACTGCTACGACCATGAACCTGCCTCGGCTCAGGATTCTAGTGGTATCACACATATGCAATAGTAGCCATATTCGCGAGCCTCAGAAAAATTACCAGTGAATATGATATTCTACTGCAGCTTGGAGAATGTACGAGTACGATACCGGTAACCGTAAAGTACCGCCGCAGAGCAGCAAACGAGAGAGGAAACGAAACAAAACCCGGAGTCCACCGCCACTTGTGCTGCTGCTGTATCTCCAGACCGATGCAGGTATCCGGATCACCACAACCATTCGCACAGTTCCGGGGGGAGAAACCGGGACCACCAAATTATGTTTCGAACAGTACGATACCATATCTTCACCTGCTTCTTTTCCCCTACTATAACTCTATTTTTTTAAGATAAAGCCTCCGCAGTAGCTAATCATGGTTTCAATCAGCCTCCCATCCCTCGGTTCGATAGAATACGGGGTAGGTTATCTGCAGGACATTAGATTAAATTCGGTCGTGACACCTCCCACCACAAACTCGCCAAATGCGAGCGGGGGATTCCGACAGGAGTGGATTATTTAAGCTTTACGGGCTAGGCAGGCAGACGGGCGGACCAGACCAGAAAAACCTCTCCCTCGCTCGCTACCCTCCGAGCGGACGGACAGGAACTTCGGACGGACGCTATCATCATCATCATCATCATCATCACCACCAGGAACTTTTTAGTATGTACCGTACGTAAAACCCTCAAGATACCAATACTATCCATGAGCTAGCGAGACACGGCAGAATTGGGACATTCCTAAAATGAATGACTTTTTGCTTTACTAATTACCCCATGATGGGTAATGTCTAAACTGGTTTGAATTATCTTTGATCTTGATTAGGATAACACTAACCTTAAAGAGGTCAATACCAAGATTCAACTTACGCTATCCCCATTCTGCGTGTCTAAAAACGTAGAATACCATCCCTACGGTAAGTTGGTCTGATTGATTCTAGATCACCCGGATATCTCCGCCCCACTTTTTACTTTACTACTTTGCACAAGTACTCGTAGAGTAAAAAAGTCTAGGGGAATCCCGTTGATTGCCCGGAGCCTGCGAGTGTACTACCGGTACGGTACCACCCGTATAGTTAAGTTAGAAAACTGAGACAATTGGATTTCAAGCTGAGTAGGACGCTGGGGTTGCCACTCCACTCCTAGTGAGGTTTGTTTGTCTATTCGTATTATATTTTTTCCTTTTGTTAACTTTTTAGTCTGGTCTAGACCTTCTTAGCGTGAGGTCAATTGTCTCGGTTTTTACTTACTATTATATGCCTGTACTGTACCGTGCCATTATATGATTATCCTCCCAACTTCTAATCTTACGGAGGATAGCTGTACTGGACAGTGCTTGCAAATAGGAAGGTGCGCTATCTATCTCTCCGGAAGTGTGGGGATGTCATCTAATCTCGGAGAAGGCAACAAGGTTTCATGTGGAGACGGAGATTGGGAATTGGGATGGTCTAGACTCTCGAGTTCGTATCATGATTGAACACTCGCATGAAGGGTTTTCATCAAGTTAGTCTACTGCTGTGCTGTACTGTACTAAAATAGTTGGCTAGGCTTGGATACTGCCAGTACTATAAGGAGGACTATGTTTTACTTTTTTGTGTTCGTGAGGAGTAATATTCCTTCACGCTTCACTCCTCTTGGAACTTGCTATGGCTTAATAATAGTACCTATGATGTGCATACTAGCTTCACTCTACCTTTACGGCAGCTTTCGAGGGGGCAGTGTCACGAGCATCTAGTTAGGGGGGGGGGAAGGACGAAAAAGAGAGAAAAGAACAAACAAAAAACAGGACACTTTCCGATAGTATTGCTGGTATATTACATAGCAGACTAAAGTCCAGAACCGCCTTGATAGTCAATAACGCCCCCTTCCCTAAAGGAAAAAGGCCTATTATTTTCTTTCCCCCTTTCTAGTGTGACCAAGACTGTCGAGTTTCTTCTTATTTTCTTTCTTCCTTCAAGGTGATCTAGGCCTGGGTTTGTTTGGAGGAATAGTAGTGAAGATGAGGAGGAAGGAGGAGGAGGAGAAGGAGAAATATTCAAAGTATCAATTCATTATAGCTTGTGTCATATGCTAGTGGGATTGAAATCAAAACTATCACATGAGGAGCATTACTGGACCTCTAGTTCGGCTCCTTGCTTTCATGTTCACGTTTCGAGTGTATTGTGTTGGGTGGTGCGCTGTCTAGTAGTGTACCCTAATTCGCGTTGAACTTTATCATTAGCTCTCCGAGGGGGAGAGGGGGAGAGATGGTGAGTTAGTAGGGAAGATGGGCGGAGGGAGGACTTCAGACTTCAGCACAAGCAGGCGTGTCGGACGCGAGTGCTTGGGTGTGATCCGCTGGGGCCCGCGGTCTCATACGCGGAGAAAGGAAAAAAGGGAAGGGGTTATGCGGAGAAGGAAGAGGTCCATAACATCGGACACGTTGAGAAATTGCGGCGGGAGGTGGTGGACTGGGGAATTGGGGTAGTCAATTATAGTGGCTCCCCAGAACAAAGTGAAAATAAGGGGAGAAGAAAAAAACCATCGCAAAACCTGGGATGATATTCGGCTTTCCTCACTAAGTCTACTTATAACACCCCCTTCGTACCTGCCAACAATTAGCCACGAACGTCACCACCCCTCTCAGTCCAAGGAAAACATACTAGGCACCTCATCCCCGCCCGTCCTGCTCGTCGCCTCCCTAACCGCGATCGCAAGAGCCTTAAACGCGCTCTCGGCCCTGTGATGGTCGTTAACGCCGCGAAGACAATCCACATGCGCGGTGATCCCAGCCGCGCCGGCGAAGCTCATAATGACGTGGGGGATCATCTCGGTGCTCAAATCCCCAATCTTCTCCCTCTTCAATCCCAGCTCGACGACAGCGAACGGCCGGCCGCTGAGGTCCACAACGGCTCGCGAGAGCGCCTCGTCTAGGGGAGCAAAGCCCGTGCCGAAACGTTTGTATCCACGGATCGGGCCGAGGGCTTCCTTGAATGCGCTGCCGAGGGCTATCGCGCAATCTTCAGCTGTGTGGTGGTCGTCGACTATATATACCAGTCAGCAACGAGTGGTATGCGGGTGCGAAGCGTGGGGGAGGATGCACTGTGTAGGTCGCCAGAGCATTTTAGGGACAGAGACCAGCCAGAGTGCTTTGCCAAGGCGTGCAGCATGTGGTCGAGGAAGCCAATTCCTGAGTCTACGAAGATGGATTGAGATCCGGAGGTTTGGGCTGCGTGGGATTCTGCCGCGGTAGAGCCTTCTGGCAGGAGGGAAGAGAGGCTGCCGCCGTCTAGTGAGAGCCCTAGTTGGATTCTAGTCTCGTTGGTCTCGCGGACGTGGTAGCAAGATCTTGTCGACATTTTTACGGGTTTATGGAGTGCAATTGGGAGTGACGCTGGTGGTGGTGAGAACAATGCGGGATGGTTGGTTTGGTGGGGGTTTTGGATGAATGGTGGGGTAGGCCCTTTGTTATCTGATCTTGAGAAATTTGACATGGCCGCATCGATAAGAATCGCCTAGCTTTCTTGGCGACGGATAATGCGAGTGATAGATCATGATATCCAGTTCTGCTTTCGCTGTTCGTGCGTATGTAGTCTATCGTTCTACTCTTATAATAGGGTTCACATTATTCGCATAAATTCACGTAGGATCTCATAGGAGACATCGCGGAGCTAAATTAAGCTAATACAAGATGTCCCACGTCAAACGTGTGGCCCATTGTACAAAGGAAATAATGAAATAGAGGAGGATCTGTGTGCACTGAATAGTAGAGAGGAAAAAAAAAGAAACTCCCCAATCGTGAGAAAGATACATGCTTTTGTCAAGGCACATAAAAGTCGAAAAACACATTCCCACAGTGCAGTGTGGTCGTGAGTCCCTCTCCTTTGTTTTTGCTTTTTTTTTTTTTTTTCTCCGCCAACTTTACTCCTATATCTTCCTCTTTTATTTACTTTCCCATCGGCTCGGATATTTTTAGGGGGGTGGAACCTCGGGGACTGTGACCTCAAGAGCACAATCATAGAGAGTCTCCAGAGTCTCCACACAGTAGGCTGAGCTCTCCCCCGTGCATCCAAGTGTCATGTTGAGCCACTCAGCACCGCACGTTTCGGTAGTGATCCTATGAGCAGACGACATTAGACTAGTCCTGTCCGGCTAAACAGGTTGTCAGCATACCTATGACTCAAACACCACTGGAAGCCGAAACGCTCTTCTATGCATTCCGATTCGAATGAGTCTGCACAAGTTTGCAAGTTCCAGAGCTCAGTTGGGCACACCGCACGATTCTGTATGGGCCGTCTGATTAGTCTTATTCTTTTCTTTTCTTTCCTGGGACAATGACTTACCCCGGGGAGCGCAATTAATGCGATATTCTGGCCCACTAACCCGGAGAAGATGGAGGCGATGTAGACATAATTTCCCCAATCAGGATCTCTCCTGTGGAGACCCGTCGGAAATCCTGGGAGAGAGTATGCCGTGCTGACCGCGAAGATAAAGAGCAGGAAGGTTTTGAAAAACGACACCATGATTGCTAGCTGCCTCGGCGATACCAGTGCGGCGGATGCAGCAAGTATGGGCGGGGAATCAATGGAGACCTTGAAACCTTTTTAAGAACGATGCCAAGGGAAGAATAGGCATTGCGATCAAAGCGATCCGTCCATATAGGCTTGTTGGTCATGGGAGAGGCTGTCTGGATCTTGAACTAAGGACAACTTGTAGCGTTCTGGTGATACGGGAAACCATCCAAAGAACAAAAGCTCTCGACAAAGGTCTCTTTTGAGAATATCATTGGAAATCCTAAGGTTCCGTCCTCATAATTTCACAAGAGACATCACGAGGACGAATCTTAATGCATACATCACAAAGCCGGGTAGTCATTTATCCTAAGTGCCACGACTTGTTTGGGAAGCCTAGTGGTGTTGTGGGTAATACCTAATAGGTTTTCACATTTGTGGTTGTCCTTTGGTATTGTTAGTATTGTTCCGGGGAACAATATTAAGAACTCTAATATCTAACAGCACACACAAAACTCGAACTCAAAGGAAACAAAGATGTTGGCAAAGGGTAGTTGTAAGGAGCAATAAAGGCCCATCGCGTGTCCAGAGCAGCGCCTCTATTAGGTCTCGGAGTTTAGCAGCTTCAATGTTACCTACTAGTATGAAGGACCAGCGCGTGCAAGATCGCAGGTCAATCTTCTAGCTTTGGTCGAGGAGACAAACAATAAATTCTGATAGCTCGATGATAGACATTACTGCGATAGAAGCCCTTGTTCTATGGAATAACGTTCCTATTAGAAAAGCCTTTAAAGTGTAGAATCCTTCCGCGCTAGGCCCCAATGAGAGGTGTCGGTAGTTTTGGATATGAATCTTACGGTTTACAGTCAGCAACTTGAAAAGCAAAGAGGTATAAAAGAATTTTATAGATGATGAACCAGCTGGTAGTGCCAAAATTGTCTCTGGTTAAGTCTGCGAGACTGTGCACGTTAACAAGGAATGGTCGGAGGAACCTGTGCCCCGAAGGTGTCCTTATCGGGGATTCAACAGAAAAAGCAAACTCCCAACCACGGTCAATGCCTATCATACTTTAGCATTCACGCTACTCGGTAGAATAGGGATCCCGACCTGGCGAAACATAATCCTCCGAAATTCCGCTGAGATATCTTTTGAAAGCTGTCGCTGCCGTACAATTGAATTGCCCATCTTTGTCCAGGGCAATAACACAGCCCAGGTGCGATAGTGGGCTACCTGATATCCCATCACCGCATTTCAAAGGTGCTGGCGTGCGGGAAGAGAGTGTGTAAAAGTGGGCCCTCTTACCTGTGATCCGCCATCTACCATCCCCCTTTTACTATCCGTGTCATTGTTGTTGCTCGGGGAGTGATTTTAGTAGAGAAGCCTCCACGACCCGAAGCCATAGTTTCTAAATCTCGCATGTTGTGCTAAACGAAGGATCGCAAGGCACGAGGGGGCTAAGGGAAGAAAGGGGTTGCCTTGCGAGTTACTTGTGCTCATGTGCCGAATTGTAATCATGTATACACAACTCGACATTGTTTGATAAAGGTTTAGAGCGTGGAAGCCCCAATAAATACGGCCATCGATATGTTATTCTGCCCTATTGACCTCAAAAGTATAAATCTTGAAGAGCATGTTACTGAGATAGTAAGACTTCACACTCCTGGTTATGTTGAACCGAGTGATAATATATGAGTGATTACATATCAGCGATCTATCCTAGAGGAAGAATTGAGGCCCTGCCCTGTGCCCTACACATGACAGTCACGCCCACCAGAGTTTTCTATTATAGGAGGTAATATGATATGTTCCACTAGTGGAGGCTTTAAGAGCTAGGTGTTAAAATAGCTTCACTCGAGGCATGCGTGCTGTAGTGTGGTGACACCGCACGATTAGCACCGCCTACCGGCAGCTGGCAACGTCACCAGCCTAGTGCAGCCTTCTAAGGCGTTATGAATCTGTTCCTGTATCGTGTGAACAAGTAGTGTAGACTTCGGTCGAACTGGTTCCGACAGTGTATTGCGCCGCTCTACTCATAGTTTGCTTGGGTAACTTGGGAAAGAACCGATAGGCCAAACTAATATGCAAGACTGTTTGTTATTTTTGTCTGGTGTGGAGTACTGTACTAGTACTCGAGTACAGTTTGAACCTACTTGTACAATTCCGGAAATCTTGTCATCTTGCGAGAAACTATGAAACTGGAGCAGGCCGAAGGGTGCCGATTACTGAGCGGTAGTCTCTTATACTCGAGTACGTTGGGTGTCAAAGAAAGAGCGGATATCCCGTTCCAGGCATGTGGGTTGAAAAACTGTTCTCGCGCTGCCAATCACTTCGCAGTCAGTCTCACCACAACGGCATTCTAGGCGGCAGAATGATCTTCACATCAAACGCAATTAATGAACCACGGTAATTGTCTCATAGTATGCTATTTACCACTCAAATCAACCTTATGAACAGAGAAGCGGGTCGATATTTTTGTGCTTTCTTTCTCTTTTTTTATTTTTTATTATGCAATCGTCGGTGGGGATCTTTAGGGGAAGAAGTACTTCCGTGATAAAACGCAGCAGATTTACTTGAAATAGAATCCGGTGATAGCTGCATCGGCAGCTGACATTCCCTGTCCAACCTTGGGGCTGGGTCCTTGAGTACGTACACCCAAGTTACCGTGCGTGCTCTCGCAGACCGGTGGTACAGAAGATGCATAGCAAATGTTCGCTTATCCGGGCTCCGGACGGCGGATATTCTCCTGTTGTACCCGCCTTTCGGACTCCGAACAATGTTCCCAGTCTGGAGTATTACTCCACAGTTCAGGAATAAAACGATGGAAAGAAGATTGATTATCCCAGGCAGCGGAGCATACTAGGGACTTTCTCGGCGATTCATTGTGCTTACATAATACATGGGGTGAGGTTAAATGTCCGGGAGCGGCAACTACCAACCACCATCTCAACAGCACAAAGAACAACTCTGAAGATATTGAAAAAATGGCAAAACAGTTCCTGTTAGCAGGGGATGTCCGAATACACTCAGTAGAAAGGGTTTGCACTTTTTACTTTAGTGTTTGGCTTGTTGTTGCCAGCCCAGCAGTCGGCCGCCGGTTCCGGGTACTTGGTCTCATCCCAAGCACATACAAAAAGTGGGGCTTAGCTACGAGTATCTCCATGAAGATCGCTCCCAACGGAAACTTAACAGGCTCTCCAAGCGATTTTTCCCATGCAATACCGGAACCACAGATGGGGGTGTATGACGTTTGATGCAGTAGTTTTCGCAGAAGTGATAGAGAAGGGTCCAAGAGAGAAGGCGCTTGGCAACTTCCCAAATTCACAAGACTGTCCTGTCCTCTTACCTGGTGAGAGTGGAGGAATATGCTGCATGAAAAGAAATGTGGTGTACGGTAGCGGGACTCGATAAACTCAGGCACAGGGTTGAGATGCGAACCAGCAACCAAGACTGCGGAGCTGCCTCCGTCCGGAGCGGCGGGGTCGGTCGCTGCGGGGGGCTGACGCCTCTAGAAATCCTCAATCAAAAAAGAGGAGGCATCAGAGGCGGAGTCGATAAAGCGCTTTTCGAGTGCCAAGCCTCATGTGGGTTTGCCCAACTAAAAAAACTTGCATAAACATATTCCGACCCTGGAGCTGAACACCGCTATTGTTCGGCAAACTTGAGTGAATTACCGGTAGAGTTAGATCCTACCAATCCTTTTTTTTAGCAGAGGAAAATGAGAGTTGATCGATGAACGCGCGGCTTTCATACTATCTCGTCAATATCCTATCGCGCACGAGGAAAAGAGGTCTTTGCACGATAAATCAGCCAGTAGCAGCGCGGTGGTATGAAGCATCCAGCTGCCCACGCCCTACAAGCACGGCAAGCACAGTAGATCTGGGGCCGGAAAGAAAGAAAGAAAAGGAGGGAAAGGTGTAAGTTCTGGGGAAACACAGACGAAAATTGCACTCACAAAAATGGTGCAGGTGTGCTGGCTCTCCAGTAAATTATAGCCAGCTGGGCTAGTTCCTGTCTCTGGGTAGGGAGGCCACTTGAGGATCGAAATCGGAACCATCATAAATCTGCTCTTCTTTGTATCCGAATCAAATATTACAAGCGGAAAGGGGAATTTATTTGTTCAGTAATTATGGATTAACCGTGATGCATTGGTGGGTTGTTAGAAGTGATAATAACTGTTACCTTAGCGTATCATACGGCATTTCATGTTGGTCTGTTACTCGAGTACAGGTGACCTGCATAGATACTCCATTCAAGGATCCCATTCTCAGCCCACGACGCCCCAGCTACTCGTCCGTTCATAAAGTATTCGGACAAAACAAGTGCCAAGAACTGGTGTTTCACGCCCAAATTCGAGTATCTTGGCACCTCCGTTTCCAGATACTTTACCAATTGGCAAGTACTCGTACAGGATTGATGTCTCTTCCCAGTTACCCCTTCTAGCTTGTCTCGCTCGCTCCCGCCTGCTCTCCTTCTGCATCTCGCTCGCTCAAGTGGAAAATAATAATTTCCAGCCCTTCCTGTCTCTCCCGTCATTTTCCCACGTCCGCTCCCTCTTAACTCCCCCTCCCCTAATCTCCCCCGCCGTTCCTTTGGCAAATACCCCTTTCTTCTTCTTACAGTCTGGTCTGTTTCCTCTTCGTTTTCTTTATAGGCTTTTTAATTTCCTCGTTTCTTCGACTCCAACGGTCTACGCCTTATCGCCTCTCTTCAGCCTCAAATAGCTTTTACCCTCTTCTTGGGGGGCCTCGTCAACTTTTCCTCCTCCCCCTTTTCTTCCTTCTGCACCAGCACTTCGATCGCCGTCATGCGCAAAGGTTTAATATTGTTCCTGGTGTGCAACCTCATCATTATCGGATTTCTGGTGAATTTTCTGTTCACCCTTATTACTCTGCTGTTCGAGGACTGTTCAGCGGATGCCATTCATTCTGTCGATATCCCAGCCCCTAATTCACAACTCATCGATTCACGACCCCAACTAATTCCGAAAATCATTCACCAAACATGGCAAAACGAGACTATTCCTGAGAAATGGCAGAAGGCTCAACAGTCGTGCCTGGACTTGCATGGAGATTACGAGTATAAGGTTCGTTTGTGGTTATTTTTGTTCCTGTCAGGGGCAAAAACTTTAAATGTTGAAGAAAGGGTCTTGGCTGAATCAATTCGGTGATCGTCTAGCTCTGGACAAATGAGAAAGCGAGGGACTTTGTAGTTAAGGAGTACCCGTGGTTCATCGAAACGTACGATAGCTATCCTTACCCCATCATGCGCGCCGATGCTATTCGATACTTCGTCTTGGCACATTTCGGCGGCATCTATATTGATATGGACGATGTGAGTTGAACGATGAATAGGAGGTCACGTTACCGCTGTTAATCATTTTCACCAGGGCTGCAACCGGCGACTAGATCCGTTACTCTCGTACCGCGCTTGGGTTCGAAAGACTATTCCTACTGGTATTTCCAACGATGCCATGGGTGCTGTTCCACAACATCCGTTCTTCTTGCGTGTTATCGAAAATCTTCAAACCTATAATCGTAATTGGCATGTTCCCTACATTACTGTGATGTATGGCACCGGCCCGCTGTTCCTCAGTGTTGTCTGGAAGGAATACATCCGTTGGGGAACAACCGAGGAGGAAAGGGTCAGAGTTCTCATGCCCGAAGAGTAAGCCAGCCCCTCACTACTTAGGCTTACCAACCAGCTAATCATGAATCATAGATATAATAAGAACCCTTGGAGTTTTTTTGCGGTTTACAAGGGCTCCTCATGGCATTCCAGCGATGCCAAAACCATCTTCTGGATGGGTCAGCATTGGCTCTTCCTGACTGTCTCCGGATTCTCTCTTGCCATCACGCTATACATTACCGGGTTTTGGATCTACAGGAGACTCCATTTTCGCAATACAAACTACACCGAGCAGCCATCACCCTGGTGGTGGCCGCGCCGGGAGGCCGCAGTCGGAGCTGGTTTCAAGAGACTGCCAAAGCATGAAGTATAGTTTTAATAACATCGATTTGACTGTATAATCTTTACCGGTGTTGTAGGTTTTGTAGTATACGTCTTTTTAGTATCATTTCCCTTGTAATTTGGGGCGGCGCTATGCTTTTCCGTTGCTTTTTTTTTTTCCTTTTCATCAGAAAAAAATATTTGACATGTTTTGGAGTTGGTTGATATGTCTGTTTGGGGTTTAGAGGCAAACTGGGGATAATGGAGGTTCTCAAGGGTTGGAGATCGGAGAGTGCGATTGCTCGTGCAATTGCTTCTTTGGCCGGAGGAGGATCAGCGGGGGTGATGTTTCACTTTCTCAACTACAACGTTTTAATGACCTTAGAGGATCAGGTTTTGGGGCCTGCCCACCCTGTTTTGGTGCTATAAAGAGCCATCGGGCTCTCGGATATAGTCTGGCATAACTATAGAGGGTGAATAATGTTTTTCTTCACCCGTGCTGATATGTTAAATTTATACCCCACGGCGAAGAGATCTTAATCCGAGATTCACATTACTTCCTGCCTTTCATAACTTGCGCAATGAATCCTGAGCGAATGATGATATACCAACCCCCTCCAGCATGCTCCCCTCCCTTCATATGATATCTCGTCACATCATACAGTGCACACTTCTCACTCTCTCCCCCTCCTCTCCAACTCCTCAATCTCCCTAACGTATGCCCGCTCCCGTGCGTCCTCCATGGCAGCGCGCCTGCGCCTGCGTATCATACTCTCGTAGCCCCGCAGCCGACTACCCGATTAGCCCCCCGTCGATTCTCGTGCGGGTGGAAACATACTTATCAGCCTCAATCATGCTCCCAACAACAGTCGGACACATCCATAAATAAACTTTAAACTGGACAGTCAGGTTACGGAAAATGGGGCTGGAGAGGTAGGCCACTACGCCGGCTAGGAGGGAGAATGTGCCCCACTGTGGAATTGTTAGTTTGGTCGTGAGTGGAGGAGGGGGCGGGGGGAGGACTCGGATTGCGCCGCTGACGGCGCCTCTGGTGGCTTCGAGGGCGGCGTGATCGGGGTTACCTGCGGTGTACTTGTTAGTTTTGGTGGGGTGGGGTAGGGGGGAGGCGGGAGGAAAGGACCTTCGTGGGGATCTAGGCGCTTTGGCATTGTAGGGGTTGTAGGGTAGAATTGGATCGGGATGGGGTGGGGTTGAGGAAGGTGGATGGTTGGTTTGGTGGGTAGATGTGGAGTGCCGTCACTAGTGTTTAGCCGTAGGGACTAAGCTTTGGTTGTATCATACCAGTGCTGTACTTGAGTGTGTTCTGCACCAAAGCATGAGAGAAGGTAGACTACAGCCTGGGGGTCAATACAATAGCGCCAATGGTAAAAACTGGAATTATACACCCCCACAACCTCAAGTAGATGGGTAGAGCAATCTCCTCATACCCGTAATCCCATGCTGAAGCAAAAACAAAAAGCACTGCATGATATTGTAGCAAGGAATCGCATTCTGATTCGTAGACAAGACGCAAAAGAAAGAAAGAGAAAAAAGGCTTAAGCCGGAGAAGCACTCCTCCTCCTACTTGCCGCAATCTCCTTCTCTCTATCCTCCAAGCGTTTCTGTCGTTCCTCCTCTTGCTTCTTCCAATGACTTCCCTACAGTACCCACCAACGAAAAACCAGCGCGTCAGCAACCAGTAACCCCCATTCCAACAAAGTATATAAAATAACATCAAGAAAAGTGCCACAAACCTCCCGATAATCCTTCGAAATCCCTAACGCATTGCGCAATCTCTCACTTTCGACTATTCCCCCGTCAGACATTAGCCACCTTCCTTCCCTCCGCCCCCCAAAAGAACCAGAGAAAGAAAGAAGGAAGGAAAACCCACCAGCCTTCGCCGCCGCAATTTCATGAACCTGATGCGGCTTAAACCCCCCTCTCCTCGCTCCTCCTCCTTTCCCCCCAGTCACATCCCATCCCTCCCCCTCCCTCTCCAATTCCCCCAACAACTCCTTCCGGTAAACCTCCACCCGCTCGTCAATCTCGTCTTCGTCGACTCCTTCGTCCTCAAGCTTATCTCGGAATTCCAAACATTTGACTTCGACTCCACGCTTGCGGTCGTGTTCGAGGATTTCTTTGTCTGGCTGACGCTGGCGGTATTCACGGGTGTTGGAGGCGGTGGCGGATGAGGAAGAGGTGGGAGGTGGGTAGTCGCGAGGTTTTAAGTGTGAGAGGTTGCGCTGGACGTACCCGCTTGTACCACTGCCGCGGGGGGTGGAGAGGCCGACGTTTGAGGACATTGTTGTGGTTGTGGTGGTTGATGGTGGTGGTGGTTGTGGATGTGGTGATATGATGTGTTGTTTTGGATTGGGTGGAAGAAATGGAAATCGGGAAAGAGGTTGAGAGATAGCCTTGTGGGTGTTGTTTTCAAGAGATTCTTAAGTGGCCCGGTTGGTCTAGTGGTATGATTGTCGCTTCGGGAGTTCCCCCAATGAACTATTCTTGGCATGTGACAGGTCTCCGGTTCGATCCCGGAATCGGGCCCATATTTTTTATCCAGAAAGGACAGAACGACAGCAAGACTACGCGTTGCGACATTGATGGGGATCCCTCTGGCGGAGGGAACTCGGTCGATAAGTTATGCCATGTCCGTGCACAGAAGGTCGGATTTTGCGTGCATAAGCACCCGAATTATCCTCTCGATAGAGTCCGTGCTTAGATGCTACCTTAGATTAGTCACGATTGGCTGCGAAACCTCTGTAGCCCATCTTATACATGCGAATTTACAAGAAAATTGTTCTGCGAATCCCAATGTCTTTTGCAGCCCTCGTGAAGGCAAACACTTGCTCTCAGCCAGTGGTCATGAGGGGAGCGAGGCTAGGAAGCCTGTAGAGCGACCCGTTGTCGACACCAACACGGCAGATTGCTTTGACCGAATACCGCTTGCCTGGGCTACTCAGAGTGGTCATGAAATTGTCGATTAGATGGTTTAGTGGAACCGCCACTTGCCTATACTTCTAAGAGCGGCCACGGAGGAGTAGTTCAAATACTCCTAAAACAAGCTAAGGACAGCCTCAATTTATTAGATGGCTTGGGGAAACCCCGCTTACTTGTGCTGCTAGGAATGACTGAGAAGGAGCGGATAGGGCGCCCCTAGACCGAGCCAGTGTTAACCCCAGCTCAGTGGATATTGTGGGCAGGATACCACTTGCTTGGGCTAACCAGAACGTCTATGAAAGAGCGGGTAAGGAGTTATTACTCCGAGCTAATGCCAAATCCCCCATCCCCTCGAGCCTAGTACACCCCAATATAGCGGAGTACCTGCTGCATACCCAGATCTTTCCACCCTCCTCCTCCTCGAGCACAACACCATCATCCCTTCAATCACCGGCCATCACCACTCCTTCTTCCCAAAAGCCAATAGTTTCAATGCTCTTCGATATAGAACCGAAAAAGTAGCCAGGGCCTTACCGCACGGTACAAGATTCACTATAACTTACTTACTGTCTACCCCCATAGCAATCTACGATGATGCCACCCCTATACACTGACCGTGCATCTCTCATTTTAAGGAGAGGAAGGGGGCCTTCACTAATTATACTTGACCAAGCAAGGGTTTTAGTCTTCTTGGTATGGAATAGATCATTGTCAGAGGCTACGAAATCCCATAGTATATAGGCGCTTGTGCGTCCTATCTTCTATTCCCCTTGTCACATTTCTCAACACCTTGGGTGATCAAAAGTGGCGAGTGATGTCCTATGGCTGGCCGAAGAAAATGTTGTACCCTACTTCGCAGCAGGCGCCGTGGCGGATGGGTGAAGGACAGGTAACTGACTTGGGATAGCAGAACTCGTTGTACGTTGTCACCTTCTTGTCATTCTACACTTTCTCTTTTTTTATCTCGCCTTGGCCGAAAAAACTAGCATTTCCCCCTCTAGACATTTTTTTTTCCCCTGGGGTCCGAGTGATTCCCGAAGACAGAACTGAAAATGAGGAGACGTTTTACAATGAAACTAATCCCTCTTTGTGCCAACCTACCCTCTACAGGCCCCGGGGCCCCGTTTTCAGTCGAACCAAACTAGAAAACATGTGAAGAGCTGTTTTTTAGCGAAAAGAATTGAACAGAAGGCATGCGGGATTGAGAAGCCAGGATAACTTAGAACAAAGATGGTTGTCATGTATCTCCCGTATAACACCCCCACACAATTCCTCAAGTCGTTTTGGAATCTTACAGCACCGTAGCCTAAAATGTCACAAATCATCAACCCACAAGCTCTACACTACACCCCCTTCACCACAGAAAGAAACGGCTATTCTCATTGTTCTTACAGTTTCTCGGAACCCATTTCCTATACAGAATCGAGCAACGAGTCTGTGAGCGTGACTGCCTTTAGTGCAAGTATGTTAGCCAACCGCCCGAGTTTTTCGTTGGCCACCCTATCGCAAACAGACTAGCAGAAGCTCGCCCTTTTAATCGCATCCAGCAGTTGAGAATTCTCCTTTCGGAAGAGCACACGGAGGTCTAGCATAGTGCGATTATTTGTACCTGCGTGCTCTCTCCTGCTCTTTTCCAAAAGTGTGATATTTTATGGAAGTGGGGGTAGATATGATAAATATCTTTACAACCTCTCCTTTGAATGTACAATTTAGATGCACAAGAGAGCATATCTGCGGTGATTTAACAGTGCTCGTAGTGAAGGATTTACATCCTGAAGCTTAGTACGCATTAGGAATAGATAAGCCAGGTACAAGGGAAACATCCTTGAGTGCGAAGTGATCACCGCGTGGATTCTTTCTTGCCTTCCCATGCCTTTCTGACGGTTGCCCTATTTTTAGCGTATGGTATGATAGGAGCATGCACAAAATCAAAAGTATCATAGGCCCTTTGTTATCGGTCTTGTTGTTGGTTAGTAGTGTTTGTGCACTAATATACCAAAATGCACTTCGCACGAGTTTTTGCTAGACGTGAGTTCGGAGATGTACTATAGTTAGCAAAAGGTAGCCGGGTTGCATAATAAAAAGGCTTTCCGCTCGATGAATTCCCTCGCTCCCTGCCATGCAAGTTGGATGGCACCATAAGCAGGTCTGGAGGCGTTCACTCCTCCCCACCCCACTAGGATGCGACGGGCAAAGGAAGTATTTACGGGAGTAAGTAACGCTACATCCCATTTTCCTGGCGCACCCACAAAGGAATTATACCCCAAGCCAGGAAAATACCATACCAAATCCCTTCCTTTACATTCTAAAGGAAAACCCCAATCCTTCATCTAAGATAACAGACGTGCAACAAAAATACAATCACCCATCATCATCACCCCATGATAGCAGTGCCCAAAGTGCATAAGGAAAACCCCTAAACCTTCCTAGAAGCAGGCCTCCTTCAATACCGCCCTACATAACTTAGCCAAAACTCCAGCAACCCCGACGGGGAGCTAAAAGCCCAATCTTTTGAGACCAGTTAAATGGCAAACCGCTTCTATGACAGAGCCCATGGACTAGAGGTACAGTGTCTAGGTGAATCATGAAAGGGAATTCACCTCCTTTCCTCCAAAGCACTTTTTCACAGGAAATTGCTTGAACACGGTATCATGCAAGATTGAACGAGCCGCAAAGGCCTGACTGAATGCTGTATCACAGCTAGGAGTAGGAGTCTGAATAAAATCCAGGGCCCTAATTAACCCCACCGTTCTCTATTTCTCTTCGTTCCGACTCCAAAAACTTCTCGGCCATCATCCCCCACTATCGAGCCACAATAGCAAGGCTTACCGAGTGACACTTTATGATTGCGCCATCAAACCAACCTACTCTCCGCGCCCGACCTAATCCCGACACCACCATCACCACTACCATCACGGTTCATAATCTGATATCCAGCCAAGTTGATGGAAAAGTAATCCGCTCGCCCATAAGCCATCATGCTCTCATCTCAAGAGTTTTGTAAAAAATCTTCCTCAAAGTCCCGGGGAGGCCCGACCGAGGCTGTTTCGGTAGTTGCCCTCACATGGCCCCTAAGGGAGAAATGGGGCGGGAGAGCAAAAAAAGGCACAAAAAGGATTGAAAGGAGGGGGATTCGAACCCCCGCGGGCAAAGCCCATGAGAAACCCCACTTTAGAAGTGAAGAAGCTAATCGCTTGAGTCACACGCCATAACCGCTCGGCCATCCTTCCGTTATAAATCCGCCTGACATTCAACTACTTGAGGTCTTCGCCAATCCGGCTTGTCCTACGGGGCGGTTAGGATAGAATAGTCTTCTTAGTCTTTTGGTCGGGGTATGCAAATACTTGCTGAAGAGAATCGGGAGGTTTACAGGAGGAGAGTGAGTGAGGTATTACACCATTTCTGACATACCGAAAAATAATTCTGTTGACACTGTCATTGTGGGGATCGTGCTGTTCCGGCCGGTATCAGAGATTCCAAGTTCAGACCAAGGTGTCGAGCTCCATCCTCTGCAGTCCGTCGAAAGATGAGTAAAATTGTCCAGCACGCCATACCAAGTCCCGCACTGCTACCCGCGGCCAGGGATCCAATACTTTCCCCATAATTCCCTCCTCTCTCTCGCCTGGTATTCTACAGTCCAATCGCATCCACGACCAAACGAGGTGGGTGACGGACAAGGGTATTTGCTATCATAGGAGAAAGGGAGACCGCCAAAGTATGGTAGGGTAACAAAAGAATTTACCCGTCATTGATCACTGTTTGCCACAATTTCGTCGTGGGCATGGTGAGGACCGAACCTCCACAAACTAAGTTACTCGTCAAAAGACAAAGTGCGAAAAAAGCACCCACAGCCAAGCATTCCGAACGGAACTGGAAAAAACCTTGGCAACGTGCCTGGCGATCGATCCCGCCTGAAACTTTTTTTTCTTCTTCCCCCTGCCCCCATCCCTTCCGGCCAGCAAAGATGTCCACCACCCCACCAGCGCCGGCGCCCCCACCATTCGATATCAAAACCGACCTTGAATTACTAAACACCCTCCACATTCGCAACAAGAACCAACACCGCTCTTCGAAATGGTATAAATGGTTCTTGATACTTCGGAGGAATCTCAAGAAGTTGGTCGCTGGAGATCAACTTGAGGCGCGCAAGAGATTCGTGAGGAGAGTTGTTGTGCCGAGGTGCTATATGTAAGTCATGCCATTGCTCTGTGAGGAAGTAAGGGGAAGTATTAATTGAGCGAATGATGCGTTTCAGTGCATTTTCGACAGTTATTGCGAATAACCGGTACGTGTCGTTGGGACTCGTGCTCATGGGGATCTTGGCGGGGATAAATATATTTGTTGGGGGGGAGCCGGAGGAAGTGGTGAAGAAGGGGAAGGCGGTGGTGGGGAAGAAGGTGGAAGCGGAGAAAAAGTGGGATGAGTATGCGGTGAGCTTGGAGGACTTTGGGGAGGCGGTGATGCGCGACAGTGTGGAAGCCGATGTGGGAGTAGCGGTCGGGGAGGTCGAGGCAGAGGCGGTGGTCGAGGACGACGATGCTGCCTCCTCAGCAGTCAAGGAAGACACTGCTACGGCAAAATCAACAGAAGCTATTACAATTATCACTACGGAGCCTGAGAGAACCACTGCGCTCACCACAAAAGTGGAGAAGCCGTCAAAGAAGAAAAGGAAAAGGAAGAGGGTTATTGGAGACCCGTCATCGCCTCCGCAGGAGAGCCTATCGCTGCTAACGCAGCCGCAGTCTGTCCCTGCCTCCGTTCCGCCATCGCGATCTATATCTCCGAAGCCAAAGCTCAAGAGGAGCAAAAAGGACGACCCAAACTCTAAACGAAAGAAAAAGAAGCGGAGGGAGAGGGATGAGATAGACGACTTGTTTGCAGGTCTATAGCTGGAGATGGTGAAACAAACGTTATAACTAATACGAGTCCGCCGTGACCGAGGTGTCCAATCCAAGAAGAGAAAAAGAAATTGGATACTAGGGGGGCCGGAGAGAAGAGGCTCGCTATTGCCTAGGGGCCCCATCCCCAGAGGTTATCACTCTGAGCCGTAGCTACTTTCACCCCACGATCAACCTACTCCAATACTCTCACAGTATCACGAGTGAGAACCCAACACCCCTCCACCGCACCCACACACTAGCTTGGAAAATCCGACTCGGACGAGGTCCCATGGTCACTACCATGAGGTATCGTGATATCAAAAGTCAGCACCAATATCCAGATCTATAACACTAGTACCACCAGTCCCAATCCAGCGAGTTGTACCATAAGCTACCCAACAAGCCATCCAATTGCCTTTGCACCACCGCACCTATCGTGACTTCCACGGGAACGCATATATTCGAAGCTCGTTTATATACCCACTCAAGGCAAGGAGGAGACTCGGAACTATTCACCATAGGGGTAGGATCAGCGCTATGGACAAAAGAAGGGAAGGAATTAGGTAGAAGCTTTTCTTCCTCCGTTACAAAGCATATGGTAAATTTTCGCATGTTTGGAAATCTTTCCTTTTACAAGGGGGTCCAACTTGGGTTCCTAAATTGCTTTCGCCTATTGCTTATGACCTGGTGATTTGGTATTTTGTTATCGTATGTCTGTTTTGCACTGGGATATTTGCTTCTTTTGTTCTTGCGGGTTCCCTAGGCCACACTGAAAGCTTAACAAAAAATAATAATTATATACTCACTCATATGTTTACCAAATAACATACCCTTCTTACACTCAGCCAAACCTTAATATATTCTTCCTTTCCTACAACGAGATGGGTGAAGAGACATAATCCTTGCAGACGATTTACGCTCCTAGCCTACTCCACTATACCACAACTACGCTGTACAGTACAGTACAAATATTGAGCACTGCCCACCATGACACCCTTATCCGACCAAAAATGTATCCGCCAATATAAGTACAGTGCTATACAAAGTTGGCAATAACTCGCCTCTACCTCCCCGAGGCCCCCCTAGTACAAAGTACTCTATCTGCTAACATGGAACCCCAAGCACCTTAAAATTCCCACCCCACGCAGTTATACAATATACTTATTTATCAAATACCAGTATCTATTAGAAATATTCCCTCTCATTGTAACGTATAGACTAACTCACCAGCGTAAAATGCCAAACCATCACCCTACCAGACATACCCACCAAGTTATCAAACTTTTGACATCATCCATCTACAACTTATATCCCTAGAATAACCCCAATAACTCTTGCAGCCCACTACCAAATCATCCCTGCAAAAAATCGCCCCCATCCCATCCTCCAACTATAGGTTTTAGCATGACAAGTTAACAGAAAATCGCAAAAAAAAAAAAAAAAAAAAAAAAAAACAGTTAATAAGATCCACACCTCAGAAGGTCAATCTTATATGATACCTTGATATATACGGAAGCACTAACCCCCTTCAAGACTCTTCATCTCTAACTAAACCAGAGATTCAGACGTACCAAAAATACATAACGAATCATGAATTTTTACGGAAGGGTAGTCATGAAAAATATCCACCCACCCCCATGATACAGCGATTCTTCCATGCTACAGTAAGTAAGAAGTAAAGATGGGAAATGAAGGTTAATACAGTAGTGGATGGGGTACACAATAATTAACAACCTTAACCACGCACAGGCAAGTTAGGCTATTGTCGAATATGATACCGATAATTAGTACAGTACACCACCTCCATACCAATACCAAGCTCAAAACATTTAATTTAATTTTTTCATCAGAATATACAACTAACACGGAGGTTAACCCGTTCATATAATATTACCACCCCTACCGTATGATACCCCCCAGCGAAATACAGTAATCTCGCTAACCAACCCCCCACACTCTCATTCAACTACATAAACGAAAGCTTAACTTGACTCAAGGAGGAAAACGAGACTGGACTAGAGTCTCCAGTAGTAGAGGTAGGCAGTACGGGATCTATAATATCCTTTAGAAAAAAGCTAGAACTACAATTAAATTTTTAAATCACAAGGCAAATGATAACTCTTCTCCCTTACTCGAGCACTTACCTACTCATTCACATACAGTAAGTATCATATCAAAGCCGAAGCAAGGGGGCAAAAAAATCCCATAACTTACCAACTCATCTGCTATCTAGAAGTCTGGCCAAGCCAAGCCTATAATACTGTTGCATACACACATCCACAACCCAAGACCAGAAAAAGAAAGAAAGAAAAAAAATTAAGGGAAAGATGAACGATCGACAGGAGCAAAATTTAATATGAAAAAAAAAAAAAAACTTCCTCCCTCACTCATAGGTGGTTACTAGTCGGTCGGTCGGTCGGCCGGGTCGATTTAAGTTTTGTCCGTCTGTGGCATAGGGCTTTTTGTTCAGTTCACCTGCGTTGGCAGGCAGTCTGGATCATGCTTATTTTTTTTTATAACGATACGTCATGCATACTCTTCTACTACCATTTTTTCATCGGAAACCGGAGGGAGAGGGTTTGAAATTTCAATAGTCTAGTTGCGGTATAATAGCTATAAAATAAAATAAAGTCAAGGCTTATTACTGTACTATACTTTGGTATCATAGTCATGTCACAGCCTGACTTTTTCTCCTTGCAAAAAAAAAAAAAAAGGGAACCCCTTACATCGTCGACTCAACTACCGGCATCACAGTTCTATGGTATTATAATTACTGTACAGCAATGAATCAGATTCCGAGTGCAGGTTCGTGAAAATACCGTACCGGTAACAGCCTTCTACGATATTGAATCCCGTCCTCCCCAGCCGTTTGCAACAGGGCACGTCAATCGGTGCTCGTGTCCTCATCATCACCACCACCATTACTACCACCACACCACTGCATCATCTCGAACCACGCATCATTTTCCAGGCTCAAGGTGTTTTTTTTTTCTTTCTTCCAAACTCTCGCTTTCAAAGTCTGCAAGGAGGAAAAAGAAAAATGCATCGAGTGATATATTGTGACTGCGGTAAAATTGCCTTCTTTTCGGGGGTAGGGGAGATGGATATCGAAAGAAGAAAAAAAAACCTCCCGAAAAAAGCAGTCTCTATTGCGCGTGATAGTGTAAGGTGGAGAGAAGGGGGGGGAGGAAAGGTGGCGGTGGGGGGGTGAGAGAGATATCGTAGGTGGTTCACGAATCCGGCAAAAGAAGGGAACGGAAAGGGAAAAAAAAGAAAAAGGAAAAAAGGAAAGAAACAAAGAACATGCACGTGACCCGAGCGCAAATCGATCAAATGAAGTCAATCCAATCCAATTCCTACTCATTATAGTCTGGTTATATATCACCCCCCCTCACAGCACCAAAACAAGTCGAGAAAGAAGGAAATCCGCAAGATAGTCAAAAGTCGAAGAAAATGGAAAATGAGAAAAAAGAGTTAAGAGTAGAGTATAATAAAAAACAGAAGACAGCACGGCATGATATGACAGGAACCCAACTAGGTTAAATCAAAGAGCTAAAAAAAGAGAAATCTTCCTACCATCCCCAACCAACCAATCCATTCCCCACCAGCCAATTCCAAATCCAAGCCGACCGAACCCTACCGTACCCAATAACATAAAATGGGAAGAAGAAAAAGCGAAAAACCCCCCGAATCACAAAAGTGAAAGTAAAGAGAAAGGAGCAAGATATAAAAGGATAGAAATAATTTTGTTCGAGGAACAGGCACCTAATGAGATACAAGAATTGTAAGTAAAGTAAGGAGAAAGAACGCAGCGAAACAGACGGAGGAGGATGGAAGAAAAAAGGGGGGGAGAAAGAAAAAGACAGAAAAAGGTATCAGAGACCAACTTCCAAACGTCCTCATGATTCTTCGTTGGAATTCTTCTCTTTAGACGGACCAAGTAAAAGAAAAATAAAAGCAAAAGCAAAAAAATCAAAAAAATCCCAATAGCACCTGGCTTTAAAAAAAGACAAAGAATCAAAATAAAGGTCCAAATTTCCTAGGGCAGAAAGTAGGGTAAAGGAAAAAAGTAACCGTATCAAAATTTAATCCCCCATTTTAACCCCTTTCACGAATGGAACAATTCCCACGCCTTCGCACATAATGCCAAAAACTCCTCCTTCTTTCGCCTTTTAGCCTCCTGTTCCCGATCCCCATGATCACTTCCCATGCTCTCATCCCGCTCGTATTCCGCCCTCGTCCTCCGCCTCTTCGCCGAATGGGGCTGCTGCTCGTGGATTCCGTGCACTCCTAATTTTGACGGGGTATGCTGGTGATGCGGCGGGCTCGGAGGTGTGGGGGGCTGGTGACCGCCGTAGTGGATTATCCGGGGTAATAATTCTTCACGGCCGCCCGAGATATTCGCCATCGCTTCTTCAGCGGATCGGTGCTCACGGGGGCGAGAATAGACCATGTTGTTGGGAGATGGGTAGGATGGTCTGGTTGCGGGAAAGTACTGTCTACTGGCACCCTCGTCCGGGTGTCTTACACTCCTGGAGGATTCCGGACCATCGAGACCGAATACATCGCTGATTGGGGGCAATCGGTTGACATGCTGTTGGTGATGGTGAGTTGTGGGTGGAGGGCCGTGATGTGATGATGGGGGGGGATGATTTCGGCCCGTGAACGACTGGTGCAGTGGTGCGGACTGGACTACGCGCTCGTTTGCAAATGCACGATGCGGTGGCGGGACAATGGTGAGACTGCTCGGGGGTCTCCTGCGAGGAGTATGAGCCGATGACCTATCCCCCCCGCGGGCCGATGGCGGCTCATCACGATCAGTTCTAGAGTTTGGATCAGCGCCCCCAGTCCTCTCGCCGCCCTTCACGTGGCGTTGTAGTCGCGATTCAATTATTGATCGTTGTTGCTCGCGCACGGATATACTACGTTGGAGTTGGTCGCGCATAGCAGGATCGTGGGTTGCAAAACCGGGAGACAGACATGCCATACCGACATCCTGCATTGTAGCCAAGTGACCATTGGCAGTTCGTGGTGTAGCAGCGGCATTGGGCCCGGAAGGTGGTGTGGGACCATTGGATAGATGTAGTCTAGGCGGTCGGTGACGGGACGGGGGGTCAGGGGAGGCAGGTTCTTTCTTTACAAAGATCTTCGGCAATTCGTTACGTTTCCTAGACGTTCCATCCACATGTCAATTATCTCTTCGCCAACACAACTTGAGACTCGAACCGAAACGAAACAAAGGGATGAGATAGCAAAGTGTGAAATTAGTGTGATTGCTAGAAGAGAAGGGGAAAAAAAGAAAAAAAGAGGTAATTACAGGTCTGACGAGCGTTGAGATTCGTCCGAAGCAGTTGTTGCTGCCTTCTTTGATGAGGTTGAGTTCTTTCCAGGGCTGGCGCTAGAGGACTTTCCATTTCTGCCAGCTGTCGAGGTTGCTGTCGTGGACCCCGTTGTCGCAGTAGAGGCAATAGCAGTGACCATGGGAGGCAACCTCTCAGACCTGTCCAAGTCCGAATGCGGTAGAGTAGGAGGAGGAGCGGATATCGCTTCCGTAGCCATAACGAGGGAGCAGGAATTAAAAAAGACAATTAGTTTAAGGCCGGAGTGAATGATCAGCAGGGTAAACGACAGACAGTCTGCAGCGAAAGGAAGCAGCAGCAACAGAAGACAAAATCCACGGCGAAGGGACTTGGTAAAGAGGAAGAGGAGCGGGCAGGAAGGAAGAGGGAAATGAAGGGGTGGGGCCGGGAAGAAGAAGGAGGAGCAGCAGTAGTAAGTAATGGGAGGAGCGGACCTGAAGATGGAAATAACGCGGAGGGGGTAAGGGAGGGGTGGGAGGGTAAAGGGAGCTAGGCGGAGAATAGAAAGGGCAATGTGGTTCAGGAAGGGGGATGTGGACTGGACAGGCTAGGGTAGGGCCAAGAGGGGAAGAGAAGGGCAATAACTGGGTTGAATGGATGAGAAGAAAAGGGAAAAAATAGATGAATAAATTGGAACGGTTAAAATAAAGTCAGGAAAAAAAAAGAAAAAGAAAAAAAAAGGGTCAAGAAAAGGGCTGTGACGAACGAAGGAGAAGGAGGAGAAGGGGAATGATCTGAAAAATTTAAGAAAAAGGGATAAGGAATTGACAAGGGAAACTTGGGTGAAGGAAGGGAGAAAACTATTGTAAGGAATATGTAGGCGAAGGACGAAGGGGGCGAGGCAGTTACAGAAGAGGTTTGGAAAGGAAGCCTTGGATCTGCTACGAGCCTAGGATTGCTAGGAGGTCCAGAAGATTTTTTTTTTTCTGTTACAGTAAAGTGGGCAGAAAGTATGGGCAGAACCAGCCAGATGGGTAGGTACAAGGCTGGCACAGAGAAGGTAAAGATATTATAAAATACTGTAATAAAATAGGAAGGAAAGAAATGGTAACCCTCTCCACCTTACCTTGCAAAATACCGCACTCGTCCAAAAGAAAACCTTCCACTCAGGCACGATATTGGTATTCGAATATCTCAATCGGTTCAATTCAATTCAATTCAATCCACACACAGCCCACACAGACAGCAGAAGAAAGAAAGAAAGAAAAAAACAGGGGCCTGTTTCCACTTCTGTTTCCGTTTCCGTTTCTGCCTCCGTTTCTCTTACCTTCTCCTCCCCCTTCGAGTAGATTGGAACAGTTCCAGCAAATACGCGGAAGGATACTGAACTCTACTGGCACAGTATAGCCAAGCAGACGGACGAGCAAACAGATGGACAGATAGATAGCGTAGATCAGAGATGGCCCACTCGCTGCACCTACTCGCTGTCTGTTCTGTAGCTGCTGGCGTTTCAAACTCGTCGCTTTTCTTTACTACTCCCCCCTTAAATCCAGGGGTAACGGTTTCATCTTTCCCTCAACCGCAGGATTTGCGGGCGCCTATGAAACGCTTCCTTCTCCTCACTCTCCTCACTCTCGACTCCTGACTATACGTACTGTACTCGAGTACATTCACACTTACATAGATATATACACACGTATCGCATCGTAATTTACATTCAATACCCGAGTTGAATCTTATGCCGATAATAAAATGTTTTCGATTACCGGGCTTTCCGATAAAGTTTTTTACGGTAAGAGAAGAGAAAAGGGAAGAGTACCGTAGATCAAGAAGGGGTGGGAAGCAAAGAAACCTTTCCCACCGCTTCCACCCCCCCCCCCCCCTCAACCAATTCGTCTTCCTAAAGAGTACTCGAGTGCAGCAACAGTACCAGTACCGGTATTGTTTCTTCCCTTTCCTCTCCTCTCTTTATTCCCCTCTTGCCCTCTCCTCCCCTCCCCCGCGCCCTCCTTTCCTTCCTTCCCCTAACCGCTTGTATCCCAACACAACCCAGTATCCAACTTATTGTACCATCTATCTACTGAATACCATCCATCTATCCACCTACTCCATTCGTTCGTGTCTCCCATCCCCCTCCCTATCTACATACTCTACATATCATACATAGATAACTCTACCCGGAAGTTATAACGAGCAAACAACTAACTACTGCCCCACCCCCTCCTCCAAAAATGTAATAAAAGTAAAAAGTAAAATAAAATAAAAAGGCCAACAACAGCAAACAGCAAACGGCTCGCGAAAATACCGGTTACCATGCTCAAGCCGAATGCGACGTGATACTGTAGCCGTATGTATGTACGTAAGTGAACGAACCAGCAGATTTATCAACCACCCCTTCCTTCCTTGCTTGCTTGCTACAGTAACTGTACGAGTACATGAGCAGATATGATAAAATCTATTACTCGAGTATACCTTATGCCGCGGAACGTTTATGGCAACTCAAAGTTGCGTTAGTGCAACCGCTTTAGGCATGATTTAGTTGACCGCTTTGGGAGCTACATACTGTCTGCTGTGCAAATACGGTACCGGTACTACAATACTACAACTTTTACCATATATCGGGATCGTTGTCGGTAACAAATCACCGTGTGGTATATAGGTAGGAGAAGAAGAAAAGGGAAAAAGTGTTGTTGTTGTACTACGGCATTGTTTTTCTTTATCCCCCTTTTTTTTTTCCCCATCTTTTTTTATACTTTTATTAAAAAAATTTCATCTAAATTCGATTTTCGTAGGTAGGTATGATTGAACTTGACTTTGCTTTCTCGGTATAGAAAAGCCGATATGGTGGTACATGATGATGTCCAGCTCCTGGTCTGGTTATGATATGATACATTGTCTTGCTTATGGTTTTACAATACGGTGCCTTACTGTAGCGCATTGTGCTAGTTACTGTACGGATGGTCGGATAGATTGGCGGATAGATAGATGGATTGATGGGTATAATAGATAGATGGGGCGTGCTTCACCGGCGGGGCATTGCGATGCTTTACAGGCACTCGGATCGTATTGTGGTCTCCTGATGTCTGCCTGTCTGTCTGTCTATCTGTCGTCGTCGCCTTCACCCTCATTGTCATTATTGCTAAGCTTGCACAACCCACCTTGTGTACCGGTACGGTACTATTCCGGCAGGAATTTGCAATACAATGCTCGCCGCAGCAACATAAAATTTCAGTATCACGATGAACAGTGACGAAAAAAAAAAAAAAGAGAAAAAGAAAGAAAGGACTATCTCCACCCCCTACATAAGACTAAAGGAGAAGAAAGAAAACAAATATCCCTATCAAGAAGCACAAGTGCAGAAAGAATTTCCCCATTCTTTTTTGTTTTTGCCTACCTCCCGCCAAGCATCGCGTCCAACCATTCATCATCCTTGTCATCCTTATTCGGAAGTCCTGAACTCCTGCCAAGACCGCTACTTATCTCTCGTGACCCCACTGACAGTCTTCCAGGTACCGGCACTCCTCCGCCGGGGGTGATCCTAGGGGTGGAAGAGGATGTGGCAGTGAAGGCACCGGTATTACCACTTGTAGCAGTGACGGTTTTGGAACAATGTGCTGAAGGGTAGCATAAGTCAGCTACGGATCCCCCCTTCCTCCCTTCATTCATTCCCGCTTCCTAGTACAACGAAGATCGTATCAAACTCCCCAAACTCTCCAATTTATATCCCCTCCAATCAACCCCCACCCCCTATTTTTAGAAAAATCTTCAACAACCCCCATCCCCCACTCCAACCAATAATCCCCCCTTCAAATCTCTCAAGAAAACAAAGAAAAGAAAAAAAGAAAGAGAGAATATGGTTCTCACCTCCATCACGAGCACGATCCAATTCCTCAAAGAACGAATCTAAATCATCCTCCTCCTCCACCTCTAATTCTGGACGAGGCTTTGCCTTCCTAGTCCCAAACCTCTGCCGGAACGCCTCCGCCGTCGTCTGCTTCGATATCTTCTCGGTAACGTCGACGAATTGACTTTTAGGAACCCGAACAACCCTCCTCGTTTTGTCACCCCCGTCCTCGTCACGGTCCCGTCGAGCGCGTGAGCTGGACGGCACAGAGGTGGAGGCGAAGGTGGAAGAAGCCATCAAGCTCTCCCTTAGGAATTCTTCGTCTATGTCTTCGATTGGCGGCGGCGCATTATTTTTAGAAGCAGTGGAGGAGGGATGCGAGAAGTCGATTTCTTTGCCAATTGTTAATCTTGAGTAGTCAGGTTCTAGGTCTTCGATGACTATATGATAGGACGTTAGCCATTTACTTGCTCGTTCTTGAGAGATGGGGAGGTTAGATACCTGGCTCCGCGCCGGGGATTTCCTCCTCTTCTTCGTATCGCCAGGCGTTGTTCCGTAAGGTTCGCTTCCGGAAGCTTGCTGAGCCTCCTTCATCTGAACCAGATTGTTCATCGGCTTCACTACTACTTTGATTCCCTATCATCTCCTCCCCCTCCTTCTCATCGACCCTCGCTTCACTACCAGCCGATGGTGCGTCTAGCACGGGCCTTCCATCCTTCTCCTTAGCCTTCGCAGACCCCGCCGCCCCATCAACGACCTTCCCAGCAGCCTTCAGTTTCCGCTCATGTGCTTTCGTAGCTTTTCGATCCCATTCTAATCATTCTCGTTAGCCCCTCCTATCCCTCTCATCGAACCACCCGTAGCAGACAAGCGAAAAAAGAAAAAGAAAAAAGAAAAAAAGAAGGAGCTTACTATTCTTGTGTAGCACCATATCCAAAGCCTCTTTTCTCTCCTTTCACGATGCGGTAGACTTACCGTACCGGTAGTCTCCCACCACGGAATACCCTTACCGCCCGAAAGCCTCAATTATTATTCTATTTTTTCCCTTTCGGCTTAGAGTTGTGGTACGCGCCTGTGGGACCGTACGCCGCGGCGGTACAAAGTTCTGATATGTGATGATGGCGCGGAGTTGTCTTTAGGTAGGTGGGTTAGGTGAGTGGGGCAGGCTTACATACGGCAAGCAGGTTGACAGGTTGGTGTGTCGGTGCCAGCTGCATACCGTAGCGGTTGGGGAATTCCGAACTGGGCCGGAGCACGGTGTGGCGGCGGGAACCATAATAATTGGTCTAGCGAGCAACCAGAACAGACTACCGTAGACGAGAGCGACCGAGCGAGTGATCCATGCGCCTATCCAAAGATGGCACCAATAGGTGGATGTTTTGTGATGGGATGGGATGTGATAGCGTCTGCTCATGGTTGGGTATAGGGTAGGTTCTTGGGTTCTTTTTTGTTTTTTTGTTTTGTATCATACCCTTCTTACAGTGAACCGTATTGCACTAGAATAATATAGTTTGTTTGCTCGCTCGCAAGTTACAGTAGGGATTAGATTACCTACAAACACGGTCCCTATTGATAGAATAGGGGCATCACAGAACTAACGATATCAACCTCTGTTCGACGTTGGTGGCGTAGGATTTGGTAAGGTCTCAGGCTAGAGATATATTGGTACAGTCGTCTGTGCAACGCAACCAATCCCATTGCCTCTACCACAATCCCACCACCGTATGTTAAGCTATTAAAGAGTACCCGCCAGGCACCAAGAAAGGGCAGAATTTGTCCTATTTCCAGGTCGGGAAGTGAGTAAATCACCCCCCCTGCAGCTCTCAGAAACCTTTTTCCTGTTAGATCAAAAGAGGTGCACTGGCAGTAGAGAGCAAAAGAAAGGCGCATCGTACAAGTAAATGGGAAAACCTAAAATTGACAACCAGACTGAGTATTGTATTGTATTGTCCTACATACCAAAGGGCCTGAAAAAGGCAAACTGCCAACTTGAAACTATAATAGAATTGTATGTTATTATTATTATTATTATTACACTCGAACTTGGTTGAAACGGGAAAGTTCTACTTTTAACAAAGATAGATATTAAAAAGTAAAAGACTAGGAGGATAGTTGGTTCTAGGAATCAGTATACTTGTACCGTAATAAGGGCTGCTTGAGTAACTGAAGTATGAGCATTGAATAAGAAAAAGAAAAAGAAAAGATTTTGAGTCCATTATTTCTAGTGATGAAGGCTATATTGAAAATAAGAAAAAGTCTAAAAACTATATAATTATAATACCGATTCTGTGCATATTCGTTCACTAGTAGCCTGAATATCAGTCACCGGAGTTCACTTGCCAAACTTGGTTATTATAATTATGGTACTCGGGTGAGGGGGAAAATATTGGGACAGGCAAGAAAGAGGTGGCGGAATTACTCGAATTAGTAGTGATCTTACTTTTATGATTCTTTGATACTCCTTCCAAAGTATATGCACAAGCCTCTGCTACCCCTGTTTGTCCTAATACTTCACCCCTACCCCTAGTACCTACTTCTCGTTGGATTTTTTTTATCCCACCTATCAATCACTGGCTCACAAACTACCTAAGCCCAGCCAGCCCATCCGACTTGATTCCCTACCACCCTACTGCTCTTGGGTAGTAATCATGCTTTATCATTAGTCTCGTGTGGGCATTGTACCGGTATTAGTCCAACTACGATACCCACGCTTGATATGTTGCGATAAATACCGTAGCTAGCTAAGTTAGCAGGCCTCTACTTTGTACTGAAATTGTAGATACTAAATTGGAGGTTGAAGATAATACAGTCCTATACTATAGATGAGCTTTGACTATCATACCAATGCGACATAAAAATGACGCTGTAGGATTATTATTATTATTATTTCAGCACAGGACACTGCAGCACCCACGCGTTACAGTACTTGTATCATACCGTATTAGTTAGTTAGTTAGTTAGTTCGAGTACTAACTAGACTACTATAGATATTCCACCGCTAGCCTTATTACGGTATGATACTAACTTATCATGAAACAAAGAAAAATCTCCACATGGCACTTGTACGACACACACACATCACCCGTCACCCGGGTTCGAGTATATTCCCAAATGTGGCACTCACTCCAACCCCTCAAATAAAAACCACCAATTCCCCACTAACTTATATCAAGCCTACTATGACACCGGTCATACCTACTTGTACTTACTTACTAAACCTCCACCACAGCCCCCCATAAATAAATAAAATAAAAATCCAGCCATCATTTAGCACGGCACTTATAAACTGCAACAACCGTTTTCCAAATTAAACCCCGTTTCACTCCACCTCCCCTCCCTCCCCTAAGCAAAAGCAAAGAAAAGCAAAAACCCACGCGACATGACGAACAGTTTCAGATTACCGATAGTAAACTTGTTGCCCGGGGGCTGATACACGTTACGATTACTAGTACAAGTACAAGTTATGGTTTTAAATTGTAAGGAACGGACGAGGGGGGGACATGGTGGGTCATATTATACCGGTACGGTAGTAGTGGAGTTAGAGTTGATCCGAGTTTGGAGTTTGTAGTACGAGTACTAGTACTTTGTCTGGCATGTTTGACAGCGGTTGGTGGTGAGTAGTAGAGAGAAGAGAGGGGTCTGTGCGTTGGTTTGGGATTTCTTCACTTGTTCTCACTCGGTGGTGCTGGTGGTGGTGGTTGGACATGAAATATTATAATAATATTATGTATTATACTCGTAATAACTTAAAGTGCTGGACTTTATGCTTTATCCTTGGTATATATATATACGTAATTAATGTCCTACAGTTCTGACATTCCCATACTTTAGACAAGAAAATAACTAACTAACCAAAGCCTATTGATAGCAATCAAGGTATAGAAAGAACCACCCGTCCAGCACGCAGAGGTAAATCATTGCCGTACCACAAAATACCGAAATAACCCAAACAACAGCCCAACAATAATAACATCCCTTTATTCAATCCGAGTCAATTCGATAAACCAAGGAATAACCAATTCACAGGCAGAGAGACACAAGAGCCACGCATGCACACGCCATCCCAAGGAAAATGAAACAGACCAGAAGAGAAGCAGAGGAGAGAGGGAAGGAAGAAAAAAAGGGAAGTTTTTTTTTATACACCCCCTTCCGGTCTGCACCCTTAAAGTTTGCAATAACCCCCGTCCACGATTCATGCATGTATGCAAGATATAAGAAAAAGGGAAGAAAAAAAGGGAAAACAAAGAGACGAAAATAACCACTAATACGTCAACCTCTAAACTACCCTAGCCCAGCCCACCCCAAGCGCCTCTAATGCGCCTGGCAAGTTGAATATCCTTCTGCATAATCGTGACTCGTTTGGCATGTATAGCCAGAAGATTACTATCCTCGAAAAGATGAACAAGGTATGCTTCTGCGGCCTCCTGCAGCGCTAGTATCGCGGTGGACTGCCAACGGAGATCGTCGACCCCACTGCCGCCAAGACCACTCAAGTGAGCGGCGTTGGTGTAATCTAATGCAATTTCCCGGACCTACGCAAGATATTCCCATCCCATCAGCTGTCGTTCCCCCACAATCAGTGTAGAGGGAGGGAGGGGTATGGAGAGACGTTACAAGGCGAGCGAATGGTAGTTTCCTAATTAATAAATCCGTACTCTTCTGATACTGCCTGATCTCACGAAGAGCGCGAGTTCCCGGCCTCCAGCGGCGGGTGGGCTTTGCGGGGACTGGGTCTCCGGCTGTAGGTCATTTTCATAAAATCAGTCAGCTAAACTTGCCACTCTCTAGGTTCTGTGATTTTTGGAAAAATGATAATGGGTCCATTGATCTTACCTTTTGTTCCAACACCACTGGGACGCTTCACGGTCTTCGTAGGCTTCTTTAATGGGGTTTTCCCGCCGGTGGACTTGCGCGCGACGGCTTTGGCTGTCGCCATTTCCAAACCTTTGAATAAAAAATAGATCGCGGGCGAGAGTGCAATGCGATGGGTGAGGATGAGTAGGCAATCAGGCAGGTAGACGGACAAGTAGCAGCAAGTGTGCTTATCTGATGGTGATGAATCGATGATTGGCGGGTCCTAAATGAACAGGGTAGGAAGGAAAACTCGAGAGGGGGCTGGAGGAGAAGGAGGAGGGTGGTGGGGAAATAGGTATTTGGACGGATGGTTCGGGTGAGGGGGATAGTGTATCGGTTGGGAGAGGTTTTTTCCCTCGTTTGGTCGCGGGTTGGTAGATTGTCGCGTTGGGGTTCGCCAAGACACGCGTTTGGGGCCGGAGAAGTCTGGTGATATCGTTTCCCCAAGGCCTTGCAGTTGCTGGGGTAACCACCAGAGTCAGGGTCACGTGCCTTCTCGATAGATTATCACTCGAATACGATACCCGGAGGGTTCTTGGTATCTTACTCCCGACGGATGCGGTTTTAAGTTCATCTTTAAGCTCATTTCATCCACAAATGATCTAACCTAAGGTATCCGTGGCCTAACCATAGGGAATTTCAGTAAATTTAGGTTTGGAACGTGATGGGTGCCAACGGGTTACCACAGCAGTTAGCCTCAGTTCTCAATTAATATCCTCCGGAATCTAAACAACGTAAGGAGGGGTGGTAACAGTACTCGAACCTCTCATGTGTAATGATGTGTTCCGGCAGAAGTGTTGGGTCTGGGGCTTCCACAGGAGGGTGATGCTTAAACGAGCGATAATATATGGTTAAGATGGCACCATGATATCGTGGATGGCTCGTGTTACTCCATTGATCACCGTTACTGGTTGAATTCACTGTATTGTCCTGACGGACGCGGGCTAGGCATAGTGTAATATATCGAATTGTGCCCTAACTGGGCTCCTGGGCACAAGTATGGTGAATCCTCTTGGCGCCTTGTTAAGCCATCTATTTCCTGGGTGGCTGGATTTGTTCGACTTTTCTATCGACAATCTAATGAGTCACTACAATAAACAATTTCGGATTATATCAAACAACGCAAGTTTATACTCTGTATCTAGTGGCCCGAGAAACAAGAGCTCGAACTGTAGTGTAGGGAAACCTTTGCAAAAAAAAATAATCCTGCCCAACGCCTTCGACTCCTTGAGAAGGAAAAAACAAAGCGGTAAAAGGTGAAATAGTCTGTCTCGATCAAATCCGCCTTCCACCGTATAGGCGCTTAAAGAGATATCCACACTCTCCTGTGCGGGCTAGCTATGTCCTTCGACAACTTGGACATATGCTGCTGGCACGCTCTTCACAACGCCACCCTTCTCGACTTCTGCCCATCCACTTCCATCATCTTCCTTGACTAGCACGAACCTGTCACCTTCGATCATGCTGTGTTCTGCGCCACTCCTTGCCTCGTAGTCGTATAGAGCTTCAACATGCTTTATTCTTTTGGCACCCCTCTTTGGCTTTACAGCAGGGCCTTTCTTTTTCCCTGTGCTAAATGTTGAATTTGCTATTGATGCGTTGGAGGAGGAGTGTACGCTACTTGGGCGCGCCGCGGGCGATGGGTCGGCATCAATGTATGTGGTGGGAACAAGGCCTTCGGCATGCCCAGAGCGAACCATGATCCATCCTGACCCATCATCCGGCTCGACAATGACCACGTCTGCCCCTGCCTCGACACTTATTTCACCCTCGCCTGTCCCTGAATATGCATATATCATCCGCCCAATTTTCTCTCGCTTCCCATGCTCTGGGAGCTCCACTATGGGCTCAGAAGGCGGTGCGATATACCGCTCCGGCGGCGGAGCAATGACTCTGCTCCTCCTCGGAGGGGCAATATCGGGAGTGGCCTCTAATTCAACGCTAGTTGCGCTACGATTAACACCGGCTGACAACTTGCTGGCTGAAGGTTTGGTGCCCAATCTTCCCCCTGAGTAACTCGAGGATAGCGAGTTCATGGTGTTACTACGACTTAATTCTGTATCGTTCCCGTTCGATCCGCCAATAGCCATGCTCGTCCGTTTTTCCTCTTTCAAGGCCTTTTTTGCAGCCTTGTCTAACACTCCCGGGCAAGCTGCTGGGACTTTCATCTCGCAGTGTTTGTGACATGAATAGCCACAATCCTGACAAGTGAATCCTTTGCTTTTCAAGCCCCATAGAGTTTCATTGCAGAAGTCGCAATTTGTCGGGATTTTGAAGGTTGTGGCTTTAAATTTGTGAGTTTGCGTTCCACGTTCAATTTCGCCCACAGCCCCTAAGATGGTTTCAATCTCGACTTGAAGCGTTGTTAGTTTTGTCGAATGAGGCGCCAATTCCTCAAAGTTGAAGAATATGCTCTGGGATGTATTAGCTACCTGACCGAAATTATGTAAGCCGAAGTTAACAAAAGAGGTCTCACTCTTGTCGCATCAATTTCTTTCTGCATCTTGGTTTCGTCTAGCTTAATAGTATCAATTAGCTTCCTTAGCCCATCAATTTCCTTCCGTCGGGACTCGACATGTGTCTTTGCATCTTCGAGGCTTCGTCGACTCTTTCCCAGTAGATTCCTTAGGAAAACTTTGGCATTCTCATCAACGACTATTTCGTCGGTGTCATGCCATATAGGACTTGGCTCAAACACGAAGTTGGGTGGCTCAATCCAACCTGCTATGTTGTGCTTGGCAAACATTGCAGAGTCGTAAGCGGGGATATTGCGGGCAATCTCTGCTATAGCTCCTGAAAGATGGGATATGGTGTTTTTACGACAGGTTGAGTCAAGTTCGTTACTCAAGGTCCAGAGAGCATTTAATTTGGTGACACGGGTCTCGTTTAGGTCTTGTAAAGACTAGTAACACTCAGATATCAGTCGCTTTTGATGGCAAGGAGGGAGGTAGCACGTTGATTAGTTCCGGGAGATCTTCGTGAAAGTACTTTTGCTTTTGTCTATTTGTGACAGCAATCTGTAGTAGGTAGGTATTCTGGTTTTGGTAGCATAAAAGTTAGCCCAAAATTAGCACAAACATGGTTTTTATATAGACTAAGGGTGGCCACTGAACCCGACAAATTGAATGCTTACCTTTACATTGTTCATTTCGGCCAACTGTGCTTGGTAAGACTTTTCAGCTTTGGGCTTTGCTGCGTCATAACTCTTGTCAACCTTGGCTCTCTTCTCCTCAACAACTCTACATGTCGCATCGTATGAGTCCTTGCTCTTCTTCAAATCGGAGTAGACCGAATCGCTTTCCGCTAACAGCTTGGCGGCAAATGATTCATGGCGTTTCCGATAATCTTCATAACGGGCTGCAATTGACTTTAGGGAATCGCATACTGAATTCGAAAGGCATGTGGCGAAATTGTCGTGCTCTTTCGAAACATATTCCGTTGTGGTAAGAATGGTGGTCCATGTAGTCAATGAGGCACTAGAATCACACGAAAGTGGTTAGAGGTGTGACCACGAAGAGGTACGGAGGGCCGATATCCATGACCAGTGAACTAGGATACCTTTCGAGGCTGCCGGGAGTCATAGATGGTGTATCTCCAACACTGAGGCTCGAGCTTTTTTTGGCCTTCTTCTCAAAGTATTTTTTTGCTAGAGCGTTAAGCTTCGCAGCGTACTCCTTCTCTATCACTGATCTCTCACGGTAAAATGACTGTATATCGTCGAGCCATGCGATCCCACCGGCAACCTATTGAAGATTGCGTGGGTCAGCCTTGTTCCTGGGCAAATTGATAAGGTGTGGATGGATTACCCAAGCGCTGATAGGTTTAAATCCATCCTGAGAGCGAGGTTAGCGATATATAAAAAAAAACTGAGGAGAGCACAAAATACTGAAGGGAAAATCACACCTTCAATTCTTCGCCAAAGTTAACCGCTAAGGTTTGGCCATCCATTATTTATAAACCAGCGGTATGCACGAATAGTTCTCAGAACCCGAGACAGGGGGGAGGTAAGGAATAACTAATGATAAACAATAATGGAGGTTGTGGGAGGGGAGAAAGGAAAGTTGTATTTTGGGTAAGGGATATCGGGATGGGAGGATACAGGTACCGCAGTGGGAGAGGGTGTGTGGAAAAGAGATTTGAGCGCTGTAACGTGAAGTGCGGTATTGAGATGAGGGGCGGACGTAGGGCCCGGGATGGGTAAGCTATGAGATGTTTTTTCCCCTTTCTAACCCTAGCCCTGTGGAAGAATGCCCAAAGGCAAGTGTCACAATCCACCCGAACAGGCGGCCCCCATTCGAACAGCTGAACCCAAATAAAGAACCTCCAAGTGGTTGACTGACCACCGCCACACAAAACCCACCAATCGGGCCTGTCCGGGCGGACCGTGGCGCGCTCTAAACAGCAGGTCAGCCTTCTGTGAGTGAGCCTATTCCTTTAATGGGTGATATTCGAACTAATCGGGGTGGTGATCTTTCCAAGCGGGCAAAGGGATTCTTTGCTCGTTGGGTTTAGTCATCATGATGAGCCTGCGTACCGGTAATGAGCTCCCATTCAGCTAGGGTCGCTGTCCATTAGGGATAGCGGGGTAGGGAGGGTTGGGCTTGGACCAATCATGAATTCGCTGCAGCACTATCTTCATGACTCCCCGCCTGCCCTGCTGCAGCTGAACCTTTCTTGGATGCAACGGTTCCCCGTTCCATGCAAATCGCCCTTTTCCTTCCGTTTCAAAACGGAGAGAAGTCACAGCAGAAACGGTCGCCCAACGGAACGGTCCCATCTTTGCCAAGCAGGCCCTTATTTAGCGGCTCCACGGGAGGTCTAGGCTGCAGCATTCACCAACCCCCCGCAGTCATCGGATTAATCCTTTTGTTGTTGAACATTCTGATACTATACCTGTTCTCATCCCTCTTCCTTATTCTTTATATTTCACCACTTCTTCTTTACCACTTGATCTCTCGAGCCTTTCCCCTCTCTTCCACTAGGCCGCTGCTTTTTTTTCTCGACTTCTTGCCAACAATGGCCGAACAGCCAGCTTCTCTCGAGTCTCGTATTGGAAAGGTTCCCGAAACCCCCATCGGCACTGCCATTACTACCGATCAAGCTTCTACCTCCACGACACCTCCTGCAGCGGAGGTTTCGGGTCTTGATGAGCCTCAATATGAGGTTGCTGTAAAGCTTGCCGACCTGCAGGGGGATCCGAATAGCCCCCTCTATTCCGTCAAGAAATTCGAAGATCTAGGACTGTAAGTGCGAACTCGGTTTATCTTCCAAATCAGTTGGCGAAGGGCTTGCACTTTCCTATTTACGATTCCTCGTGGGGCTAACTCTTGTATTATTTCATTGCAGTTCCAAGGAGCTTCTGGAGGGTGTTTATTTCATGAATTTTAAGAAGCCGTCGAAGATCCAAGAGCGAGCACTTCCGCTCCTCTTATCAGACCCCCCTACAAATATGATTGGTCAATCACAATCTGGAACGGGGAAAACGGCCGCCTTCGTCTTGACAATGTTGACTCGTGTCAACATGTTCGTCAACAACGTTCAAGCTCTGTGTTTAGCTCCATCTCGAGAGCTGGCTAGACAGATTATGACTGTCGTTCAAACCATGGGTCAATTTACCGACATCAAAACTCAGTTTGCTATTCCGAATATGGTACAGCGTGGGCAGAAGATTGATGCGCATATTGTTGTTGGGACGCCTGGCACGGTTCTTGACTTGATTCGGCGAAAGCAATTGCCGGTAGAACATCTTAAGGTTTTTGTGCTCGACGAGGCCGATAATATGCTTGATCAGCAAGGGCTTGGCGAACAGTGTCTCCGCGTGAAGCAGTTAGATCCCGCTCCATGGATTATGACCTCCAGCCACTCGTGAAAGTCTAATATTTTTCCATCTAGGAATATGCCCGCGGCTACCCAGATCGTCCTATTCTCGGCAACATTTCCTGACCAGGTTGTTCAATATGCAAACCGGTTTGCCCCAAACGCGAATCAGATTACCCTGAAACACGAAGAACTCACCGTCGACGGAATCAAGCAACTCTATATGGACTGTGATAGTGAGGATGACAAGTATCGGATATTGGTCGAGCTCTATCATATTCTGACAATTGGGTCTTCCATCATATTTGTCAAGGTAATGGACCCAATGACGGCTAGATGATTTGGTGGGTGCGGGAACTAATTCGTCCTCTTAGAAACGTGAAACAGCATCCGAGATCCAGAGGCGAATGGAAGCAGATGGACACAAAGTTGCTGCACTCCATGGCGCGCAGGAAGGCGCAGATAGAGATAGAGTTATTGATGATTTCCGTTCTGGGAAAGCTAAAGTTCTTATTACTACCAATGTTTTGGCCCGCGGTATCGATGTGGCAACTGTCTCGATGGTGGTCAATTACGACATCCCTCTCGATCAAAACCGTCGACCGGACCCTCAGACCTATCTTCATCGTATTGGACGAACAGGAAGATTCGGACGCGTAGGTGTATCAATTAGCTTTGTTCACGACAAGCAGAGCTGGACCGAGATGAATGAGATATCTAATTACTTTGGTGTTGAAATGACAAGAGTTCCAACCAATGACATAGACGTATGTTCCTTCTGAATTTATGGGGCTAAGCTCGCAATACTGATTGATTATTGGTAGGAGGTTGAGAAAATTGTCAACCAGGTTCTGAAGAGCAAGACGGCTGGTGCGACTAAGTAGGGATACGTGTTTGCGATATGCACGTGGGAAATAATGATAGGCGCTTGCGAGCTGCGATAGCGCATCGAGTGATCCTGGAAGGGGGAACGGAGTGCTGTCACGAGTTTAGGGAATAATCAGAGTTTAAAAGTCTTGCCTACGCCTCTTTCCTTCTTTTTTTTCCTTGATTTTCCTCTCCTTCTCTGAAGAATCTGAAAATCCTGGGTTTTTGCCTGTACATAGGAGGTGCCGAAAGCGAAAAGTGCTGGCTCTTACTAATTTATTGTATGATGCCCAAGCCTCTGGGCTGTAGTAAGTAGTTAACTACGGTTTGGGTATAAAAATGTCTTTAGCTTAATACATTCGGGAATCATAGGAAATGGCCCTTCTTCCTCTAGAAGTGAGATTTATGAATAGACCTTGTCCGAGTGATAGATTATGGACACAGACACGGGTCTTGGCAAAGATTTCTGACCCCACACCCAGAATTTGTCGAATGCTGTTCGCTCAATTTCAACAACCCCCTCCTCCGAACTATCCTCCTCTATCCATTTAAGACCGCCGTTCCTTGAGTGAAATTCTCGATCGATCCCTTTTGAAGCCATTTCTAGCCTACTTGGAGTTCTCATTAGCTCAATTCGATCGGTTTGGCTCGTGTTCTTTTGACAAGGCTACCGTCACTTACAGAATCCTACGTTTCTGACGACTAAAACTGCTGCAGGACTTGTCTCGACAGTTTGTGTCGTCCAGCTCCGAAGCTCTGAACACTTCTATCAACACTCCGAGATGCCGCAAGCACCGTTAGCATCCAAGGATGGGTCACTGTTTCGACAGGTCCTAAAGTGTTACGAAACAAAGCAATACAAGAAGGGCTTAAAAGCCGCTGAGGTCGGTACAAAGTGGCTTTTTCTGGGAAACTTTTTTTGGCACCAGTTATTAACATTTTCTCTGCACAATTAGCAAATTCTCCGTAAGAACCCTAAACATGGAGAAACTCTCGCGATGAAAGGCCTTATCACAAACTCTCTTGGACGGACTGAAGAAGCATTCGCAATAGCTAAGGAGGCTCTGCGGCAGGATATGAAGTCCCACGTCTGCTGGCATGTCTATGGACTGCTCTACCGGTCTGAGAAGAACTTTGAGGAATCTATTAAGGCGTACAAAATGGCACTTCGGTTCGAGCCGGAATCCCAGCAAATCTTAAGAGATCTAGCACTGCTGCAGGTTCAGATGAGGGATTATCCCGGATATGTTGAATCTCGAGGTAAAATCCTTCAGGGGCGTCCGCAGCTCCGACAGAACTGGACGGGATTGGCGGTTGCGCATCACCTTTCCGGAAGTTACGCCGAGGCCGAAAATGTGTTAAAAAAGTACGAAGAGACCTTAAAAAACCCCCCGAGCAAAGGAGACATCGAACACTCCGAAGCGTGCTTGTATAGGAATGTAGTGATCGCCGAATCCGGCGATATTGCCCGAGCCTTGGAGCACTTGGAATCGGTAGCTAAGGTTTCTTTGGACAAGATCTCTGTGATGGAATACCGAGCGGATTACCTTCTCCGATTGGACCGGAAAGAGGAGGCAGAAAAGGCGTACAGGGCCTTACTAAACCGCAACTCGGAAAAGAGACAATACTATAGGGGTCTAGAGCGGTCAATGGGAATTGATCCCGAAGACCGGAAGGCACTGAAGGCGATCTACGATGAGTTCACTGAAAAGAATCCTAGGAGCGATGCCCCACGAAGAATACCGTTGGATTTCCTCAAGGGTAGGTCATACTACCAAAGCTATTCCTATCAATATACTGATCCTTAGCTTAGGGGAGGATTTCAAACAGGCAGCCAGTGTATACCTTCAAAAGCTGCTGAAGAAAGGGGTTCCATCAACTTTTGCAAACATAAAGGCTCTCTATGCGGATGCTGCCAAGCGGGAAATGATTTTGGAGCTTGTAGAGGGTTGTCTGGCGTCTATGGGAACCGAGGAGGAAGCACCAACAAACGGCGAAACCAATGGCGATAAATCGAAGCCATCAGAGTTTAAGCTATGGACGCTCTACTTCCTCACCCAGCATTATGACCATCACCGAACCAGGGACACTGCTAAGGCCTCAGAATACCTTAACCAGGCATTAGAGCTTTCACCTAGTACAGTAGAACTGCATATGACCCAAGCTCGGATATACAAACACTCCGGAGATTTTCAAAAGGCTATGGAGAAGATGAACCAAGCGAGGGAACTGGATACCAAGGACAGATATATTAATACCAAGTGTGCCAAGTATCAACTCCGAAATGACCGCAATGAGGATGCTTTGAAGACCATGAGTCTTTTTACTCGAGTAGGTCATTTCTTCCATCATCCCCACCCCTCAGAAGTATCATGGTGATCCAGTTTCTAACGGAGTAGAGTGGGGTGAAGAATGATGCACATGGTGGCCCGTTGGGAGATCTGCTAGAGATGCAATGTGTTTGGTTCATCACTGAGGATGGTGAATCATATCTTCGCCAAGGAAATCTTGGACTTGCGCTCAAGAGGTTTCATGCTATCTTGAAAATCTTTGATGACTGGACCGAAGACCAGTTCGATTTTCACTCTTTCTCTCTCCGGAAAGGTCAGATTCGCTCTTACGTCACGATGCTACGGTGGGAGGACACTCTCCGTTCGCATCCATTTTTCGTAAGGGCAGCTTTGGGAGCTATCAGAGTGTACATCATGCTTCACGACAGGCCGCATCTTGCTCACAGCTCGCTTTCAAATGGAAATAGAGAAGGTACTGACTTTGAGGGAATGTCCCCTGCGGACCGAAAGAAGGCCCTCAAGAAGGCTAAAAGAGAGCAGCAGAAAGCGCAGGAGAAAGCTGCAGAGCTAGCTGCCAAAGCTAAAGAAGACAAGGCTAGGAATGCTCAGGTTTCCAACGCTGATGGTGAAATGAAAAAGGAAGATACTGACCCTCTTGGGAATGCTCTGGCACAAACGAAGGAGCCGCTGGAAGTTGCAATGAGATTTCTGGCACCGCTTCTGGAACTGAGCCCTAAAAGGATTGAGGTCCAATGTGCTGGATTCGATGTCTACCTTAGAAGGAAGAAGTGGCTGCTTGCTCTTAAGTGCTTAATTGCTGCCCGTGAACTTGAAAAGGAAAATCCTGTCGTCCACGAACAGACTATTAGATTTAGACGAGCTGGTGTGTTTCTGTTGCAAATTATTGAGGCGATCTTACTAACAGAGATATTCCAGTGGATTCTCTTGCCGACGAAGACATCAAAGAGCCCTCTAGGGAGGTTCTGACAGCAGAACTGGAAAGCATACTCCCAAAGGAAACCGATTTGAAGTCTTATAACGAGGGGTTTCTGAATTCGCACAAAGACAGTCCTAAGCACGTACACGGAGGTTGGCATTATATTGCTCCTGCTCATAAGATACCTTTTATACTAATTTTAATCGGCACCTAGCTCTCCGAGCCCGTCACTTGCTTAATCCAGAGGACGCCAACATCGCTGACGAGCTGGCAAATACCCTCTCCCTCGAAAACCTGACCCTCAAAGAAGCAATAGAAGGTCAAACTCTCTTAACAGATTTGAAAGCAGAGAACAAAGATTACAATCAAAAAGCATCTGAAAGGTTTCCAGACGCTGCTGCTTTTCAAACGACTGCCTAGGAACTATGGGTTTGTGATAAATAGGTTTTAACGGCGGAGGGGACTTCTTTTTCTTTTTCTTCTTCTTTTTTCCTTTTTTCTCCTTCCATTTTTTCGTCTCGAAAAGTCTACGTTTAGCTACCTATGGTTCCGAAGACAAATAAAAAGTTGCCGGGGATAAGGTTGTAACATATGCGGAGTGCGGTGGTGTTTGGAGCGGATACAATGGAAACTTGAAATCATATCTGAAGGAAAGGCTGGGGAATAACTGCACTTTATGGAAAATGATATGCTCTGTAGATTTCTACTCTTTTTGCATTTATGTCTAACTTGAATGAGATGTGGATAATATGATGAAGCAACCTGGGTGCGAAATGTTTGTATAGCCTACGGATATGTGACTGTGATGACGAGACACTATGATAGTATTATACGGATAATAATACTGATGGCCTATTACTGGTATCCGGTTGGTAACTTTAATTTGTTGTGGTGACATGCTGGTATTGAGTTTAACTTATTTGGCCTGAAATAATGCTAAGCCGGATCCTTGTATAAGCTAAATCGAGGCCTTGCTTGTTTCGCTCCATAGTATCTCTCAGGCTCTGTTGTAAGTTCATATCAAGAATAGGCTATCTTATCTGATCTCTTCGCCTTCTGCCCTACCGCACGCGCCCTGGTCCAATCGCACAGCAGAATATCAACCGACTCACGCCAACGCTCCTGACACACCTCCTTCCAACCTCCTCTCTCAACTCATCTATCCACCGCCCTACCTCCCATCAACAACACTTCACTTCCCCTCAAATTCTTCCCACAACACTCACCGACACCATCATCATCTCCGACACTCATCCGTCTAGAAACTAAAAACACAAGGTATCAGGGAAACCAGCAGAAAGGAAGGAAAAGGTAGTCAGGGGAAGAGAAAAAAGGAGCAAAAAAATTATACAAAAGAGAGCGGAACGTCATCGTGTTGACGGGGCGCCTCCTACTGCTACGGAAAGAGGTGGAAGGGAAAAAGAAAACAGGACAAAGAGGGCCTTATTTCCTTTCCTTTTCTTTAGTGATTCACGAGAGCCTTCCCATCGTTGTCTCTTTTTTCCTTGTCGTGAAAAATAGCTAGAGAGATTTGCACACGCACACGCACACAAAACTTTGCCCTAAAGCCTAGAAAAGGAGTTCAAGAGAAGACGGCAGCGAAAAAGTTTTTTGTTATCGTGCTTACATTTTACTTACATTCTTCTGCTGCGCACACCCTTTATTCTCTCCCCTCCCATCCACTCTCTATCCTTCTCCATACGTCTCGTTTTCGCAGCCTTCCCGCTCCCCCTTTCATCGCCATCATGTCCTCAACACAACTTTCTTCAGAGGAGATAGCCGAGGATTATAGATCCTCTTTGGAGGATCTAGCCTTCAACTCAAGATATGAGATCAGCAATTTGACGGTTATCGCGAAAGAAAATATACATGCTGCGCAAGCAATAGCTAGAACTATCGAAGAACATATCGCCAAAGTAAGCGCCCCCGATTCCTTTTCGTTTCTCGTATATCTATATATACCCTGTATAATCACCTTCATCCTCACATTTACGCATCGAATTTCCTGGCTTTTGGTTGGTAATCACATGTATCTTTGAAATCTATTGTAGAGAGAGAGAGGGAAAACCCTTAGCTATGAGAAGTTTGCAGGCGCATAACCGTATCATGACTACTCGAACAGTCGCTAATCCTTATAGACTTCGCCTAACAGGAAACTCCCTGCGCTGTATTTGCTGGACTCAGTTGCTAAAAATGTTGGGACACCTTACACACTTTTCTTCCAACGGGATCTCTACTCGACGTTTATGAACGCCTACTCAAAGGTCGAGCCTTCTGTACGACGGAAGTTGGAGGAAATGCTTTACACATGGAAACAACCGGTCCCCAATTCTTCATCAAGCAATCCTGTCTTTTCTTCAGAGGTAACGCGCAAAATAGACAATGCTCTTATTAAAGCTAGAACTGCTGCTCTCCAACATCAACAGAAGCAGATGAAGCAACAGAGTCAGGATCCAAAAGCTTACAATAGATCTATTGTTACACCGCCACCGCAGCTACATCCACAATACAAAAGCACACCACCGCCTATAGCCAATGGCCCTTCGCAATACATGAATGGGCAAAGCTATGACTACGGGAACAATAGCCAAGGTGCTTATGGCAGAAATACGGTTGGTTACAGGAGAGAATATCCCATGGTTCACCCATATGCTCATATACTGCAGGCCGTGCTGAGCCAATCTGTCCCGGCAAACCCTACGGGGATGTCGGCGCCGTTTTCACAGCAACCTTCTGCTCATTCGGCCGGATGCTCAAGCGTTGATACCCTCCTTGGCGATATATCTGGTCTTATTGAGGTTTCGCAGAAGAGGTTCGCAGAGGATCCACTTAATCAAGAGATACAAAAGAGATTGAAGGCTTTGCTTGATTTGAAGACTATTTTACAAACGCAACAGCTTCCCCCAGCTCAGCTCGCGTTGGTCAGAGAACAAGTGACGAGATTAGCTAACCCAACCCCTCCCCCCGCTATGGCTATAGCTCCTCCGCCCCCGCCCCCTCCTCCTCCGCAGGCAATGCAATTGCCATTTTCGAAACAGGACCTCGCGGCGTTGTTGGCGACTGCTACTCAAAATCAGCCTTTAGTTGCTCCTCCTCCCGTCCCTCCGCCGCCACCACCACCGCCTTCGGCTCCGCCAGCGCTGTTACCCTCAGCTCTACCTAACATGTTTGCACCTCCTGGTGATGCAGCTTCTCTGTTTGCTTCATTACAAAAAGCAGGTTTGCTACCAGGATTGTCTGCTAACATTCCACCACCACCCCCACCACCTCCCACTGGGCTGCCTTCATTCTTATTCCCGGTGCCGGGAAGTAGTTTTACACCACCTCCTCCAATTCCCCCGCAGATCCCAATGCGGCAAGGTAAACTTGACTGGCGCTCAATAGACGTAGAAATGAATACTATGTCCCTTAAAATGTAGTCCCCCAATATTGCTTTATACGCTCTCCTTTCCCTCCTTCCCTCTTACTCTTTGCTTTTTAAAGGTTGCGGGTTGCCACATATATATTATTATTACCCTTTGAGAGAAAGAGATACACTTCGTAGAAAAGAAGCATGCTGATTGATTGTGAAAATTTTACTTGTTGCGATGTGATTATAGACCACGACCGCACCTCTTACCTTTACTCAACGAGGCACTCCCGAACCAGTGTAGTTCATGTGCGCGAAGGTTTGCCGATTCGGAAACAGGGAAAAAGGAGAAGGCCTCACATCTTGACTGGCATTTTCGCGTGCACCAGCGGATGGCGGAGAGCGTGAAGCGTGGTCAGAATAGGAGTTGGTATCTTGGAGAAGAGGTAAATGACCCCCCCAAACCTGACACAATTACCCCCTCATGCAGCCATCTCAAATATCAAATTTCAATACCAAAGACACATACACATACATGCTCTTTTAATCCAACTGTGAAAACCCAAAATCACAAATTAGAGAACCCCCCTTACTAACACATGACCCTCGTGATAAAGGAATGGATCAAATCGCGCGACGATGGCGAGGACTCCTCTTCCCTAGCACCCAACCCAAACAGCCACTCCAGCAATGGCAATAACACCACCGGTGGCTCATCATCATCCTCCTCCGACCCAAATTCGTCCTCGAACCCCGATCCTAAAGACCAATACGTCATCATCTCCGACCCATCCAAGACCCGTGCTGTATGTCCCATCTGCCAAGAAGAACTGAAGTATGAGTGGCACGACGAGAGCGAGGAATTTGTCTTCATGGACGCGAAGCAGGTCGGCGCCAGAATTTACCATGCTAGCTGCCATTCGGAGGCTAGCAAGGACACCGCCGCTGGGAACCTAAGCCGTGGGGCAACCCCGCCGGACAGTGGGCCTGGGGGGAAGAGGAAGGCTGAAGTATGTTCTGTCCATAAATACCCTCTATACATGTTGTGGTGCTGACCAGTTTAACAGGAAGATTCTGGTGGACCGAGAGTTAAAGTAAAGCGGGAGGTTCATATATGAAGTATGAAATGAAGCGTTGGGGAAAGTAATATAATCTCTTTTTTTCTCTTTTCTTTTCTTCTGCTTCTCATTACATTTCTTGTCAGACTTTTTCCTTTTTTTCTTCCTCCACCCTAGTTGCTCTACCATATCTTTGTCGGATCTGGCTTTGCATTTCATGATGTTTTTCCTTTTTTTTTTATCACGCTTACGTCTGCTACTTGTTGCAATGGGTAATTTCCTTTACGGCCTTTTCGTTGTATAGGCGTTGCGGGTATGTGTGTGGGCTGTGGTTGGATTTCCGAAGGGGGTGGGTGATAGGGGTGGGTGACTGTGGATGGATACATAGATGGGTAGGGCTGGTGGCGATGTCGGTGAAGTAGGACATGGTATAGGGAAAAAAAACGGAGCGACGGCATGGAATACGGGGGTTGGTTACTTAGTTGGTTGTGATACTTGTACAGTAGTTTCTAAGTTGGTCTCTTTCTTTTTTGTTTCTCACTCAAAAACTCCTAAATTTCTGTTCCGGTTATCAGTTTTCATCGTTTACTCCTAATGAGATGTTTTCGAGATTATGATGGTCAGTTGGTTGGTACCAAGATGTTAGGTTGCGAGTGATAGTACGTGATGGTCTAGATTGATGTGAGGTACCCGTATCATAATATTATACTGTAAGTTAGTAAAAACCAAATTTCTACGCTTTTTCCAATTTCGATCAACAACTGTTTCTATTCCAAATAAAGCTCTTCCTTTCATCCACCACATTTCAATCGTTATGCCAAAGCAGGGGCATTTCTAGGCGAGTGAACCAATAAACAAAGTATCAATCACACTACCGTACCATAAAGTTAAATGTAAAAGTAAAGCAGGATGACTACGGTATTGTAGTATTGTATGTATTATAGCTAGCTACGTACTCCCCACTGCAACTGCAACTGCACTGTAATATCACCCGTACTTTAGGCTTCCTCTCATCGGGAGGGAGGAGAGGGGGAATCAAGCGGTTCTGCTCTATTCCGACCCCACGACAACGCTCCACCGCTAATCAGTCATGAAAAAGGATGTGCTTATCCGATTGCCATAATAAACGCTTTTTGTTTTTTCTCTCCCCTTCCCTTTCATTTCATTTCCCAATGCAAGCTGATAGCGAGTTCGAATAATACCTATGATACAAGCCACCAATCACCAGCCACACACATACACATGCACACACCAGCCACACGAAACAGCAACGTCGCCTGGCCAAAGCTAATGTGCTCCTCAAACCTATCTAACCCATTCATCCATCTGTCACAAACCGCCCGCCTCCCTCCCTCTCCCTCTCCCTCTCCCTCTCCATCACTAACCCTCACAAACAACAAACAATGGCCGAACTAAACACCCTCGAGCAATGGTACTACGACGTCCCCATCGTAACACGTGTATGGACAACAGCAGCAGTACTAACAAGCGTCCTGGTACAATGCCAAATCGTCACGCCCTTCCAACTCTTCTACAGCCCTGCTAGCGTCTGGCAGAAGCGGCAGTACTGGCGTCTGGGTACCACTTTCCTATACTTCGGCCCGCTAAGCCTGGACTTCATGTTCCACATCTTCTTCATGAGTCGGTACTCGCGGAACTTGGAGGAGAGTAGTTTCCGCGGGAGGACGGCTGATTTTGCCTGGTTGATTATGTATTCTGCTGCTTCGTTGTTGGTGAGTTTTTTTTGTTTTTTTTTGAGTTCTTCCTTCCTCCTGCGCGTGAATGAAAGGGTGGGTGGGGTGGGGGTGTGGCTGATGTGTGGTGTTACTTGTATGATATATAGATATTATCGCCCATCGCTTCCATGCCGTTCCTCGGGTCGCCGTTGAGCTTCTCGTTAGTCTACATATGGGCCCGTCGGAATCCGGCTGTTAGGTTGTCGTTCTTGGGGCTTTTTGTCTTCAGCGCGCCCTACCTGCCCTGGGTACTCTTGGGTTTCTCGCTGCTGTTGAATAATACCCTTCCTAAGGATGACTTGTTGGGGATTGTGGTTGGGCATGGTACGTTTTCAAATATATCATCTCTGGGCGTGGCTTGAAGGGATGGATGGATAGATGATTAATTGCCTGTTTGCTTGTTTGCTTGCTGGTTTGGTTTGCTAATACTATATATATATGGCGGTGGTCAGTCTACTACTTCTTCTCGGACATATACCCGCGAATACGCAATGGATCGAGACCGTTGGATCCCCCGGCTATCTGGAGGCGGATGTTTGCCGCTGCTGCTCCCCCTCCTCCTGAAGCTCCGGCCGCAAGAGCGGAATGATCAGATGAAGTTGCATGAAACACGGAGATGATCCCCCCTTTAGTACTTGTAGTATTTTTCTAATTTTCTTGCTTGTTTGCTTGCTATCGCCTGTTTTGTCGGTCGGTTGGTCGCTGGGTAACGTAAGGTGGCGATTTTAATAGATTCTTGGATGTATGATATAAAACTTGTGCAGTTTTAAATATTTTAACTACGATTTAAGGCCTTGATCTCTCGTTTTCTCTTTTTCACTCCCTCTTCCCTCTTGCTTCACTCTTTCTTTTCTTTCTTTCTCCGCTTCCGCGATTTATCTTATCTTTGTTTCACTCGTTTCGTTTCAATCTCCTCGCATCTGTCATATCTTCCTTGGACCCATCGCTGGCTCCAATACTTAGCCAGCATGGTGATCATACAGGATTTGATATCATTTTTTCTTCATTTTTTTTTTCGCTTGCAACCTCCTTGTGCTTACACGGCACTGTAGGTGATGGCATCGATGACCAATCGGCTATAGAGCCATTCCGAAAGCCTTGTCTGTAGGGGGGGATGAGAGAAGTAGCAGGAGATCAATCGATAGATGGATAGAAAGAGCAGAAAGGGAAGAATGTGAAGAAGGAAAAGAAAAAGGAAAAGAGGAAGAGTCAATCAAGTTAATAGCATAGAAAGAGAAAGAGGTTCAATACGCACCAGCGGCGATGAAATGAATGCAAGCTGCTTTCACGGAATGAACTAACTTTTGTTTGGCACTTGCATAATGACTACAATCTAACTCACCCCGTTACCTTAAGGTAGGGAAACTTTGTTGTGTTGGCTATGACTACTGTACCTGATTGGTGATCATCCTCCGCTGCTCCTCCTCAGGGTCGGTTTGCCGCGAAAGACGAAGACGACAAGGAAAGACTAGCCTTAACCATTTAACCGATTTTATCTTCCCCCTCTCCCCAATCTTGGACATGCCATTTGTCCCCCCCGGACCTCATATCAATAGTATAGCTGAAACGTCTAGAAAATAAACACCACTTCCACCCCAGGCTACGTATTAACCTTCTTTGATCGGATAACATTCGGGAATACAAACCCCTATCAAGCAGTCTCCTCACTTTGTCTGCTTTCCTCCCTCTCGAGTGTTGGTTGCTGGGAAATATGTGACGGTGGCATCTTCCAGTTGTAATCGCGGGGCGTGCTTCTGGGCGGAAGTCATTGGCGCAGGCGAGTCAAGGGGTGGTGGCTCGAGGAAATCGAACCCACCGTCGAGATCGAGAAAGGACGGAGAAGAATTGGCCACGTTGGTAGAATACTTCTCATTCCATGCTTCCCACTCTATTTCAGGGAATCCATCGCTACCGGCAGTATCACCCCCACCTTTGTCTAGCTGAGTTGTACCCCTAGCTTGGTCGCCAAGAGTTGGGGTATCAACAGCGTCGCAACCGTCTACCAAAGAATCCCCGTTTTCGGGAGGCCCAAACAACTCAAGGTCCATTTCAAAGTCGGCCTCCAAGTTGGCGAGAAGGCTAAGGTCGAGATCAGGTAGACCCAATACCAGTTCAGGAGCAGTGTCAAAATGGTCGGAGGTTGGCCGATTTGCAACTGAGTCTGGCTCGGGGGATGGAGAAGGGGGCGCTTCAACCGGGGCTGGGATTCGTGTTGGAGTCGGTTCGTCATCATAGGATTGGGTCGCGGCCACACTGGCTGCTTGTGGGCTCCGGTCACGACGCTCATCACTCCCCCCGGGACCTGACCCTTGGTAAGAAAGATCACGCTCGGATAGAGAGTCGCTAGGTGTACCCACCATTGTGAACGACGGCGAAGGCGACGGAAGCTGGTTCTGATAAGCCGGGTTATCACAACTTGCTTGCTGGGCCATGGTGGCCCACAGGTTGCCTGGAAAGGGAGCGGGATGACTTTGAGGGTGGACTGGAAGCTGGGGTAATGGGCCCAGGGCCCCGTCGATCCTCAACCTCTTCTTTTTCTTCCGAATGTACTGAAATCCATCGTTAGGCCTTTCTTGTTCTTTGCAGACTACCTTGAGAACCACGCAACGCGTACAAGGTCGTTCACCTCCACATTTTTTCTTCTGTTTGTGACAGGAGACTGGATTAATTCATTAGCTTGCAATGACGAGAGAAGTGGCTAAACAAACACGTACCACATGCTACAATCCTAGGAGGGCCTTTCCTTCGATTCGAACTGAGAGAAGGCCTCGAGAGAGTTGGGGGGGCAACAGCCTTGCTATGAAGGTTGCCATCTATAAATAATGGAGACAGTGACAAGACTGAAGTCGGTGCCACGGTGCTGGTATTCGGTGTTGGAATCGGGGGTATACGGGTATTTGGATTCACCACAGGAACATTAGTAGGAAGCAACGACGATGATATGTTAAGAGAGGGAAAGGTGCTGGAGTCGACGGGGGTGTGGGATGCGACGGGGGTGTTTGATGGCTCGCTTATCTTGCGCAGAGGCAAGAAAAGCTTTGGCATAGCGCCTCAGAATACTCAGACAGGCGGTGGGTATGGCAAAAGATCCGAGGATGGAAATAAGGCGTGATGGTTCAGAGGCGGTGATGTCGGTGGTGTTGAAACATCGGAAGAGATTGAGATGAGGATAGAACCCTGAGAATTTTCTTCGACACCCGAGAAGCGGCTCCGCAAGGTTGTAAGCCTGTGAGTCAGGTGACCATGGGAAGAAGGGTCCACGACACAGCGAGAATGCCCACACAAAATTTAATAATCCCTGGACTCGCTTGGGTTACAATATAAATTTCAGAACGGTCGTCAGTTTGTCAGTAAAACTTAAATTATTATGGAGGCTGAACGATGAATTCCAGAGGGCCACGATTGGTCGGTTTGATCTTGTCACAAGAAAGATGAATGAAGATAGAAAGAACAGTTATGAAAGCTATTTACGACATTCAAGTCCCACAACATAGCATCGCATAACATAGTGCCGCACATAACATAGCGCCGCACAGCATAGCATCGCCTAAAATCGCGCCGTACAACATAGTGGAAGGGGAGAAGAAGAAAAAAAAAGTAGCGGAGCCGATGAAGAAAGCTGCACTAGGAAACAACGGCGGATGAGTATGATACAACAAGGCGAAGTAAGATAGGATATACTATGAAGCACCAAGTATAAGGATAGACGAAGTGGAAGGTGAAGAGAAGGGGGGGGGAGCGGGTGGATGTGTGACAGCACCGCACAACAGGGGACACCTCAAAGAAAGGACCATTCACCCAACACTACAAAACATTATCTCCGAGTCGCTTCTTGGGTCAGTTGATCATTAAGGTGAACTCATTGGAGAGGAAGAGAGAACGGAAGAGAAGGAACTGGCGGGAGAGGGGGGGACGAAATCGTAGTCAGCGGCGTTGGTGCGTTCGTCGCGGTCTTTGAGAGTCGTGCGGCAGCGACTTGCAGCGAGTTGCTTAATGAACCTTTTTAGGTTCTTTAGATAAGTTCCCCAGTTAAAGTGAATGGGATCCTCATTTCCCGCAACAAAATTGCTCATCGAAACGTGTTTATCAATACTTTCACGGCATTTATCTGCGTTTAAAAGATTCTATCTGAGTTAGCTTTAACCGCTTCTACTACCATATTATTTGAGCATATCCGGAACGACGCTAAGGTGTTAAGAACACAGCCTGCTGTCGAAGCATGTAGTAAACTCGCCTATTTCACCTTTTCTGCTCTTAGGTCTCCCTAGCGGCGTTCTGGATATGCCCAAATAATGCGGTCCCTGTATCTTGGGAGTAACTTACTATGCGACCCGGATCTCCCTTGGCCGATGCCACTCCCGACGCTTCATCTATTCCCCAAAGTTCGACAAATCCAGTTATGCCCCCAACCCAGATGAGATCTTTGTATCTAGCCGGTCCATATTCGCCAGTAACGACAAAGCATTCCTCATTGATCTCTTCTTTTAATGGAAAACCTAGTGCCTTGAATTCCGAATCGGTAAGATCGCGTGTTGGGCAAGAGTATGAAGGATCTTCCTGCAGTTTGATAAGCATAACGATGTTGACGGTCCTGCTGCCGTATAACCATAACTCCGCGTCCTGTACAAGCTTCTCGTATGTTTCGGACAACCCAACCTCCAAGATAAATCTTGGTTCAGAAACCCCAAAGTTGTTCGCAACTTGTATGGCAAGATCAGGTATTTTTTCCGAACCGCTATATCGTCCATGAAAGTTATCGAATTTTTCATTCGTTACAATATCAATCTTAGATTGAATGTCGTCCGAAAGAGCATCCCGAGCCAGAATAAATCCTGTAGAAATAAGGGAGATGGCTTTCTTGTGAATAGGACTTGGTGAACACTGAATGGTTAGAGTGGACGACGCTTTATTATATGTATAGGTCGGGAATCTAGTACGATTTAATAAGTAACTTAAAGTAGGAAGAAAGGTACCGTAAAAACTCAGTCATAACGAACTCGCCTGGACTGGTTGTGCAGCGAAATCAGACCCCCTGATTGATAGAGAGCTCGCAAACAGGGCCAGATAACATAACCAAGCCTAGACTTCGACGCCCTCCTGGGCCATTCAAAGCGCTGAAAACTGCTGCACGACCAGTCCAGGCGAGTTCTTGTTTTTTTTTTTTTTTTTTATATCATGCGCTTTTGATTATCAACTACGGGGTACAAAAGGCTACGTGGAGCGGTAAGCTATGGTAAGGAAAAAACCCCAAAGAAATCCACCTCGGACCACCGGAAAAAGCCATCATCCCAAGTCCCTCTGGTGTGGAACCAACCGCACAATCCCACCGCGAAGACAAAAAAAACCCTGCTGGCTAAACGGACGACAAGAAAATTTCACCAAACACAGTAAGCAGGAGACTGTCACAAACGGTGACTAGCAGGAGAGGTTTTCACATGACTCATACTTATGAGTCATAGGGTTTAGTATTTCGCATGACTACGCGATAGCGTGTCATTCCTTTGTTATGATTAGTTTATTGTTTCGACATGACTCACGATTGTGGTCATATGATTATGACTTTCGCACATGACTTGTAGTTACGAGTCATGGGTTTCACGCATGCGGCGCAAGTTGCGCACATGATATGTTTATGATGTTTTGATTGGTTGATCGAGTATGGCGCAGTGACTTATAAGAGTCAGCTGATGGATTTCACACTATGACTCACTTATGAGTCATAGGGGCGCATGATGCGAAGGATGAGTCATGAGTTGTGGGAAGAACGGTTATAAAAGAGAGCCCTTACGGCCTCTTGGTTGAGACACGAACCATCTCCTCTACACCTCCGGCGATTGAAATCTCAACACCACGAGAAATCATCGTCAACATCCACCTCCTACACTCCCAGTGAGCTGCAACTCCCTATGATAGATTCGGACTTGGGCACCCGTTTCTTAGGGCCTGTCCCTGCATCCTCTCAAGTTTTTGTTTCGCGTATTCTCCTGGCTTCTTTACGGTTGTCTCGCGTCCTCGCTTAGCATCTACACGGTCGGCAACCCCTCGTCATACCTGCGTTTCGTCGTTTAGCTTCGGGCGATCTGTGAAGTAGCGGCACTGGTGGCCTTGCTTTCTGGTATTGCACTCTCTCCTGAACGTCTCGGTCGGTACGGTCGCATCGCGAAAAATCGTGACCCCTTGGTGGTCCTCGTCTCCTGCGTCACTGTCCTGGGTCTACCCCTCCTCTCCTCCGCTTGGTTTCGTCCCGTGGCTCGGTTACAGCCAACACCCCCCCGCTCGCCGTCGGCCTATCTTTAGGCCGGCGCACCACCCCCCCTCACGCTCGGCGGCCTGAGCCACCGGCACCTTTCCGCCACTTGCGCCTTAGACTCGTGGACTCCCTCGGCTCCCCCCGCCACACGCTTTCCACTAGCCCCGACTGCCTGGCCTATATGGCCCCGGTACATCTACCGCTTATGTATGGCTACGGATCTTTGGTTTTCTCCTTGGGATCGGCAAACGTTCTTGTGACGGATGGGCTTTCTCTTGGTTTGATTTCCTACGGGTTTTGGTATTTTTGGTTTTGCTCACTGTCGGGTTGTTTCTTGGGTTTTTCGGTAGATCTCTTTGGCTCTTGTGGTTTTCATGTATTATATTTTTGTTGCTGTATTCAGCGCCCGGGCTCTTGGTGCGGGTTTTAGACCAGGGGTTTTGCCCCACGGTTTCCACCGCCTCGACGAAGGGCTGGACTGTAGTTGGAGGTTTGTTGCGGCCGTACCCACTGCGGGTGTATGCTATTTTTGTACCTAGAACAAAATTTAAAGTATGATAAAAAAAAAAAAAAAAAAAGGCCTCTTGGTTGAGAGTTCTTCACGCAATCATCTAAGCTATTTTCCTACAAATATACGTTTATACTTACGTCTATATTATCGGGCTGAAGCTATAGTGTCTCTCACGAGCTTAGCGATATATCGTACGAGACAGGAGTCTGTACACTCAGCTGTCATTGTTCGTACGAACTAATAGAAGCGTGATCTCTATCGGATATAGGGGTTACCTGCTGCAAGTATCGCCCAGAAGGAAGAGGATTCTAACATTTGATTGCGTCAACTATAAGCAGCACTTAACCAGAAATAGACAAAACGGAATCATTACAAGAAGACGATATCGAAGTAGCGGCATTCGATACTACTGCACTAGGGGAGGCACTAGACCAGACGTTGGGAGAATCAAGGGTCACTAGCCCAGACACACCAGAACCAGCATCACCAGCCGGATCAGAAGCAACTACACTACTAGGTGGAACCCGAAGGAATACGATGTCGCTAGCAACGGGAGCAGCAGACACGACGGGGGAAGAGACAACAGACCCGGGGAATGCTGGTATCCAGGTGCCGGAACTCAATGCGGACCAACTTCAGTAAATTATAACAAACCTCACAGGAGGCAACCGAAGACCGAAGATCAAAGAACCAGAAACGTTCACAGGAGAACGAACCAAATTACAAGGATGGCTAGCACAACTTAAGGTCTACTTCACAGCTGTGGGATAGATGGAAGGACATCATACCGATAGGATATTATACGCCGCAAGCCTCTTAAGAGGAGACGCAGGACCATGGATAACACCATATGCTGAAGGACGACTCTCTCACGAATGGGAAACGTGGGAGGCATTTGCAGACGAAGTTAGAAATCAATTCGGAGCTATAGATGCCATGGGGGAAGCAAGGCTCAAAATACAAAAATTACGACAAGGGAACAGAACTATGAAAGAATACTGGAACGAATTCCGACTCGCAGCTACAGAAGCAGAACTGGACGACCATACAGCAGGAGAATACCTACTCACAGGCATGAATGCAACACTCCAAGAGGCATGGGGAACGGATAGCGGCGATTTTGTTAACACGGAAACATTGGCCAAATGGGCAATCAAGAAGGAAACCAAGCTAGCAACGGTCAAACACATACAGAAAAAGGGCACAACAGAGAAAGCCGCTAGTACTCCAAGAAACCTGAACGGAACATTCAGACTGAATACCAACACCGCCTCAGAAGGGGATCCAATGGACTTGGATGCGACAAGACGAAAGCCAAGATTAGACCCGGAAGAATTCAAAAGAAGAATAAGGGAAAAATTATGCCTCAAATGTGCAGGCACAGGACATCAAGTACGAAATTGCGACAGACCAAGAGACGGAAGGAATTACACCATGACACTGAGACAGGGACAAACCCAAAGAAGGGTGGGACCCTGGGCAGCAAAGCCAAGCATCAAAGAAATTGAGGTCGAGAAAGACTCCGAGCAGTCGGGAAACGACGACAGTCCCCAGTAAACGATGGTACTAGGGACAGACCAGAACGAAAACCCATCATCATGGAAAATTACTACGCGGCGCTCAACTATACAGAATCACTTGAACGGGAAAACGATCATATCATGATCAAGATACGACTACACGGAAAACAAGAGTCAGTTACGATAAACGCGACGATTGATTCAGGGGCTACTGAAGACTTCATCGATAAAGGCATATGTACGAAACATGGAATTACGAAAACAAAGGCCAAGAAAAAGAGGGAGATTTACCTTGCGGATGGAAAACCAAGCGCTATGGGTCCAGTTACCCACTTGGCGAAAGTACCTATGGACATCAACAGCCATAGGGAATTGGCGACCCTTCAAGTGGCGAACCTCCAAATCCATGAAGTCATTCTAGGAATGCCATGGCTACGAACGCACAATCCCACAATCGACTGGGATCAGAAGAAAATCACATTCAATAGTGAACGATGTATGACATGGTGTCTCAACAATATGCTGGTGGCATATGCAGTACCAGAAGATGAGGCTCGGGAGGAAAACCTCATCACCAAGTACGCAGAAGTACAGATAGAAAGGGACGAGCCAGTCCAGGTTCAGAAATTATCTCCTCAGGCTAGTATGCCTACGAAAGGATCGAAGGAGGCAGCAGGACATGACCTGTATGCCAACGAGCGAGTCTGTATACTTGCAGGAGAACAGAAAATAGTCGGAACCGGAATAGCCATCGGGCTACCTCAAAATACCTACGGGCGCATCGCTCCGCGTAGTGGATCAGCAGTCAAACACAGACTCACAACTAACGCATGGGGTAATAGACGCGGACTATACCGGGGAAATAAAGGTGGTCTTGGTCAACCAAGGTACCGACCAGTTCCAAGTGGAACAAGGCGATCGAATCGCACAATTAATTATCGAAAAAGTCAATACGGAAGAACTACAGGAAGTTCATGAACTGAAAAGAACGGACCGAGAAGCCAAAGGATTCGGAAGCACAGAAGGTTCTGAAAAAGACAAAGGACCGATTAACATCAGCGAAATATCAGCAAGGGCATTCGGAAGTTTTTACCGAAGAGGAGAGACAACGGGAATCCTAAGATGGGACCCAGTCCAAGACGAGATCTATTTGGAAAAGATCAATATCAGTACCAAACTGGCAATCAAGGAAAGACAAAGGAAGAAAGAGGAAGAAAGACATAACCTCCAAGAGACGATACATAAAGAGTATCATGAATACCTCGATGTGTTCGAGAAAGGAGAAAAGACAACATTACCACCACATCGGAAAGGAATTGACCTAGGAATCAACCTAGAACCAGGAGAAGAGGTACCCGTCAAAAAGATATATCCACTCAGCTATGACAAGATCCAAGAACTGCACAAATACATCAAACAAAATGAAGCAAGAGGATAGATAAGGGAGGTAAAGGCTGAAAGAGCATCACCAATCATGTTCGTCAAGAAAAAGGATGGAAGCCTACCACTATGCGTGGACTATCGAGTGCTCAACGAAGTCACAAAGAGGGACCGATATCCGTTGCCATTAAAAGGTGAGGCATTGGATCGGTTGAGCACCGCCAAATACTTCACAAAGCTGGACATCAAGGACGCCTACCACAATATCAGGATACGAGAGGGAGACGAACACAAGATAACTTTCAGCAGCAAGTTGGGAACTTACAAATACCTGGTGGTACCATTCGGGTTATACAACGCGCCGGCCGCATTCCAGAAATGGATCAACCGAGTATTACTACGATACATCGATATGTGTTGTATAGTATATTTGGATGACATCCTCATATACTCGCAGAATCTGAAGCAACACCAAAAGGACGTCAAAAACATACTGGAGGCTCTCAGACCATCAGGAATGAAGGTCAAACCTTCGAAATGCGAGTTCCACAAAGAAGAAATGGAATACCTAGGATTTGTGGTTAGCCAGGAAGGAGTCAAAGTTGACACGGTCAAGACTCAGGCAATATGGGAATGGCAACCACCAAAGACAAAAACCGAAATCCAATGCTTCCTAGGATTTTGCAACTTTTACCGAAGGTTCATACAAGGGTTTAGCAGAATAGCAAAACCATTGTATGAACGAACACACAAAAAATACGATGGCAAATGGAAATGGGAAGCCGAAGAACAACAATCTTTTGATGAACTCCGGAAGGCACTCACCACGACCCCGGTACTAGTACATTTTGATCCGAGACGACCTATCAAAATCGAAACGGACGCGTCAAAATATGTATGCTCGGGCATAATATCACAACAATACGAAGACAGGAAATAGAGACCAGTGGCCTATCGATTCAAAGGAATAAGAGACGCTCAGCTCAACTACGACGTACACGACAAAGAATTATTAGCCGTAGTACAAGCATTTGAAGAATGGAGGAGATATACTCAAGGCAGCCGATATTGCATTCATTCAGGTCTTCACTGACCACTAAAATCTCACAATATTCATGACCACCAAGGCCCTAACGGACAGACAAAGACGATGGGTACGAAAGCTGAGCCAATATAACTTCAGAATCATATATCGGCCAGGAAGAGAAGGGGGAAAACCAGACGCCCTCACAAGAAGAACAGGGGACATACAAACCCTCAAGGAAAAATATTTGTCAAAACAAGAAGGAATACTATTACCAAAGGAACAGTTCTGGGAAGAAGCAACAATCGAAGAAATAGAACTATTGGAGTTCCACGATAGAGACGAAGGGACCATACGGGATGCATCAAAAACAGACGAAGGAATCCAATCAAACGAGCTTTGGAGACAGGAGAAAAGGAACTGAAAGGAATAGTGCTGGGGCTATGCCAATGGAAAGATGGATACCTATGGTACCAAGGAAGGATATGGGTCCCCGAGGATGAAGGAATAAGGACGACTCTTATCTCCAAACATCACGACCAACCACAAGCGGGACATGGAGGGATGGCGAAAACTACCGAATTTATCGGAAGATGATACTATTGGCCAAAGATAAGAGAAACTATCAAAAGATATGTCAAAAATTGGGACACATGTCAAAGGACCAAGGTCGTACGACATGCACCATATGGCCTCCTCCAGTCAAACGAAGCACCAGACAGACCTTGGAAATCGATCGCAATGGATTTTATCACGGACCTTCCAAAATCAGAAGGATATGATACGATACTAGTCGTCATTGATCGCCTGACCAAAATGAGTCATTTTATTCTATGCAAGAAGGATCTGGATGCACGGCAGTTTCCAAACCTGTTTATGAAAGAGATCGTAAGGTTATACGGGATACCACGAGACATCATCACCAACAGAGGAACGTTATTCACATCAGACCTATGGAAAAAGATGACAGAAGAACTTGGAATCGAACGAAGATTAAGCACAGCATTCCACCCTCAGACAGACGGGCAAACAGAAAGGACCAACGCGATATTGGAACAATACTTACGTGCATATATTAACTACCAACAAGACGATTGGTGTGGATATCTACTGTTAGCAGAGTTCACATACAACAACGTATATCAAGAAACAATCAAGAACACACCATTCTTCGCCAACTACGGAATCAACCCCGAATACGAGATGATAGGACATCTGATCCAAGGAAAGTGCAAGAAACCAGAAGAAATGACTCAACTACATGAGTCATTACAAAGCGAAATAGTTGCAGCACAATTACGACAAAAAGGATACTACGATCAACACCGAAAGCCAGATCCGAACTTACAATCAGACGATATGGTATGGTTACTACCACGAAATATCAGACCACGAGACCATCAAAGAAACTTGACTACAAGAAAATCGGACCATTTAAAATCTTGGCAAAGATTGGGACCAGCGCTTATAAGCTGGACCTACCGCCATCAATGGCAATACACAACATATTCCACATCTCACTCCTCGAACCTTACCAAGACAACCGATTTCCCTCTCAAATTCGAGAACCTCCCCCGCTTATCGAAATCGAAGGCGAACAAGAATACGAACTCAAAGAGATTATCGACTCTCGACTCCACTACGGAAAGCTCCAATATCGAGCCAAGTGGAAAGGTTACTCACCAGAACACCACAAAATCTGGTACCCTTTGGAAAACTTCAACAACGCACAACATGCAGTCCACCACTTCCACCAAAGATACCCAGGTAAGCCAAGACTGGGTAGAACTCAAGGTCGAAATCAGGCCAGAACAAGGCTGGGGAGACGACGAATCCAGCCCAGGGCCATTTCCACCTACTAGCCCGGGCTACAACATGCCAACAGAACAAGAACTGGATGAAAGACAAGTGAAGGCCATCGAAACGGCAAAACACAATGGCCTATCATGGACGGCATGCTATAACGATGGGTGCTTTGTACACCTTAGCAAAAAACAAGGACAGGGGTGGTACCCACAAGAACCAAAACGGAAGGGACGAACCTCGAACGAAGAACACAAGAAGATACATTGGGAACAATGTTTTCGGAACGACTGCCGGTCTCATAAGAATGAGAAAATCAAAGCTGGCTACTACCCGAGGTCAGAAGGCAGAAAGGAACCCCTTACAAAAAGGGATGAAAAAACGAGGAAAGCGAGAGAAACTGTGAGGACACGGTTGGCTGAAGAGTGGGGCGAAAATTCAGAAACAACTACGGTTCCAGACCCGGAAGCCCAACAGAGGCAGATTGGAGAACTACTAAACGAACGAGACTGTCTCCAAGAACGACTCAAGGACCAACGGGCGTTAATCAATGATCAACAAAATTTTTTTTCATAACAACAACGAGCCCTGGAGGTTGGGAACCTCACCCTCGAAGTCGTACGCAAGAGATTGTTACAATCCTCTTCCCCTCGGGCGATACTTGCAGCAGGTAACCCCTATCTCCGATAGCGATCACACTTTTATTAGTTTGTACGAACAACGACAGCTGAGTATACAGACTCCTGTCTCGTACAGTATCTCACTAAGCTCGTGAGAGACACTATATTCTTAGCCCGGTAAAGTATAAAGTTAAGATAACGTATATTGTAGGAAAATAACTTAGATGATTGCGTGAAGAACTCTCAATCAAGAGGCCTTTTTTTTTTTTTTTTTTATCATATTTTAAATTTTGTTTAAGGTACAAAAATAGCATAAATCCACATGGGATATGGCCGCAACAAACCTCCACTACAGTCCAGCCCTTCGTTGAGGCGGTGGAAACCGTGGGGCAAAACCCCTGGTCTAAAACCCGCACCAAGCGCCCGGGCGCTGAATACAGCAACAAAATATAATACATGAAAACCACAAGAGCCAAAGAAATCTACCAAAAACCCAAGAAACAACCCGACAGTGAGCAAAACCAAAAATACCAAAACCCGTAGGAAATCAAACCAAGAGAAAGCCCATCCGTCACAAGAACGTTTGCCGATCCCAAGGAGAAAACCAAAGATCCGTAGCCATAACTCGAGGGTAATAGTACCGGGGCCATGTAGGCCAGGCAGTCGGGGCTAATGGAAGGCGTGTGGCGGGGGGAGCCGAGGGAGTCCACGAGTCTAAGGCGCAAGTGGCGGAAAGGTGCCGGTGGCTCAGGCCGCCGAGCGTGAGGGGGGTGGTGCGTCGACCTAAAGATAGGCCGACGGCGAGCGGGGGGGTGTTGGCTGTAACCGAGCCACGGGACGAAACCAAGCGGAGGAGAGGAGGGGTAGACCCAGGACAGTGACGCAGGAGACGAGGACCACCAAGGGGTCACGATTTTTCGCGATGCGACCGTACCGACCGAGACGTTCAGGAGAGAGTGCAATACCAGAAAGCAAGGCCACCAGTGCCGCTACTTCACAGATCGCCCGAAGCTAAACGACGAAACGCAGGTATGACGAGGGGTTGCCGACCGTGTAGATGCTAAGCGAGGACGCGAGGCAACCGTAAAGAAGCCAGGAGAATACGCGAAGCAAAAACTTGAGAGGATGTAGGGACAGGCCCTAAGAGACGGGTGCCCAAGTCCGAATCTATCATAGGGAGTTGCAGCTCACTGGGAGTGCGGGAGGTGGATGTTGACGATGATTTCTCGTGGTGTTGAGATTTCAATCGCCGGAGGTGTAAGGAAGATGGTTCGTGTCTCAATCAAGAGGCCTTTTTTTTTTTTTTTTTTTTTTATATCATGCGTTCATTGTTTTAAGGTACAAAAAGCTTCATGTAGCGGTGGCTATGGAAAAAACAAAACCTATAAATCAAAAACATATAACAAAAGAAACCATTTCCCACGCCCTGATAGTACTAAGTAGTGAAGCCACAAACCATCGGCCTCGTCTGTCAAAAACATAAAAATATAGGAAAAATCCTACATACTTCGCGCTTCGCAAATTCTTTAAGGAAATTTTACAAACGCAACATGCAGGTCATAGGGTGGGGGGCAATGAGGGAGGGATTTAAACTGTTCGGGGGGTGTCGGGAGCGGTTATTCTTCGAGGGGGGAGGGGTCACTGGGGGGGAATCCGGTGCGGGTGTCCAGGATGAAGCGCCGAAGGGCTGAGAGGGAGGGGGGGTGGTTCCAAATTGGGCTCTCGGGCGAGAGGCTTTCGACTGTACTTAGGTGGCAGTGTCTGGCTTCAGCTCTGGCCGGGCAGCGTAGGATGGCGTGTTCGAAAGTTTCTGGGGCTTCATGACACCGGGGGCAGGTGGTAGGGCGGTCTGGGTCATCGCGCCAGGTTGGGTGGGCCAGCAGGTAGCTTTTGCCGGCGCGCATTTGGTGTATGCGGCTGGCGGCGAATTTGTCGAGCCCCATGAACGGATGGGGGGACATAGAGGCGGAAAACGCGTAGTAGGGGGGGGCCGGGAGAGATTCTTCCCAGTCTTGGAGTAAGAGTTTCTGAGACCTCTCTTTGAAGGTGGCGTAGGTGCGAGCCATGAGGGTCGGGGGTGGGATGTCTTCTGTCGGGGGGAGGGTGGATCCCCCGATCTGGGGGAAGCGAGGGAAGCCGTGACCGAGGGGGAAGGCTAGATGTGCGAGTTCGTCGATGGGGAGATGTCTCCTCATGGGGGGGGAGGGGACCGGAGTTTTCCAGCTAAGGGGGAGATAAACGGATGAGAGACCGACAGTCATTGGTCGGCAGGTGTCGGGGGCCCTGAAACTAGACAGGGAGGGGAAGGCGGGTGGTAGCCTGGCAGCCGCGGGGTTGAGTGTAGGGGGTGAGCAGCAGAGCCTGAGAGCCGCGGTGCGTCTCTTATGCCTACAGTAGGGACCTATGGGGGGGAGGCATGCCTCTCTGGACAATATCGGGATGGGGGTGGCGAAGAAGCAGTTGGTGGTCCATCTTTGAACCCTGTGCCAAAAGGAGCTCATGCGAGTGGTAGAGCGGGCGTTTGGGACAAAGAGGTCCGCGCCGTATGTGAGGATTGGGAGGATGAGTCCCATGGCGAGCCGGTGTGTGAGGAAAGGGCGGACTCCCCCTCCAGGGGAGGCGACTCTTTTTAGGAAGGAAAAAGCAGCGTTGGCCAGGGCCAAGCGTCTCTCGAAGTGATTGGAGGAGGTGAGGGCGGGGGAGAACCAGTAGCCGAGCCACCTCACCTCCTCGGAGGGGCGTCTCAATCAAGAGGCCGTAAGGGCTCTCTTTTATAACCGTTCTTCCCGCAACTCATGACTCATCCTTCGCGTCACGCGCCCCTATGACTCATGAGTGAGTCATAGTGTGAAATCCATCAGCTGACTCCTATGAGTCGCTGCGCCATACTTAATCAACCAATCAAAACATCATAAACATATCATGTGCGCAACATGTGCCGCATGCGTAAAACCCATGACTCGTAACTACAAGTCATGTGCGAAAGTCATAATCATATGACCACAATCGTGAGTCATGTCAAAACAATAAACCAATCATAAAGAAATGACACGCCATCGCGTAGTCATGTGAAATACTAAACCCTATGACTTATAAGTATGAGTCATGTGAAAACCTCTTCTGCTAGTCACCGTTTGTGACATTAGCTCCCTCTCCCCCTAGCATCGGTCCCACAATGCTCAAAGTCCTAAATCTGTTACCCGACTCCCCAGGCCTCTCGCTTCCCTTCGCATTCTCCGAATGACGTCCTCGGAGTCTCTCCATCTTTTGCGTACAACTTCGAGGGTGAGGTTCCCAACCTCCAGGGCTCGTTGTTGTTCCAAAATTTTTGTTTGTTGATCTTCGATCAACAATCGTTGGTCCTTCAGTCGTTCTTGGAGGCGGTCCCGTTCGCCTAGTAGTTCGTCAATCTGCCTTCGTAGACTTTCCGGGTCCGGAACCGTCGTCGTTTCTGAATTTTCGCCCCCCTCTTCAGCCAACCGTGTCCTCACGGTTTCTCTCGCTTTCCTCGTTTTTTCGTCCCTTTTCGTAAGGGGTTCCTTTCTTCCTTCCGACCTCGGGTAGTAGCTGGCTATGATCTTCTCATTCTTATGAGACCGGCAGTCGTTTCGAAAACATTGTTCCCAATGTATCTTTTTGTGTTCCTCGTTCGAGGTTCGTCCTTTCCGTTTTGGTTCTTGTGGGTACCACCCCTGTCCTTGTTTCTCGCTAAGGTGCACGAAGCACCCATCGTCATAACATGCCGTCCATGATAGTCCATTGTGTTTTGCCGTTTCAATGGCCTTCGCTTGTCTTTCATCCAGTTCAGGTTCTGTTGGCATGTTGTAGCCTGAGCTAGTAGGCGGAAATGGCCCTGGGCCAGACTCGTTGTCTCCCCAACCTTGGCCTGGCTGGAGCTCGATCTTGAGTTCTACCTAGTCTTGGCTTACCTGGGTATCGTTTGTGGAATTGCTGGACTGCATGTTGTGCGTTGTTGAAGTTTTCCGAGGGGTACCAGATCTTATCGCGTTCTGGTGAATAACCTTTCCACTTAGCTCTATATTAAAGCTTTCCGTATTGGAGTCGAGAGTCGATAATTTTATCGAGTTCGTATTCTTGTTCGCCTTCGATCTCAATGGGTGGAGGAGGTTCTTGAATTTGAGAGGGAAATCGGTTGTCTTGGTGTTACGCACATGAGAATAGCTCGCCAGTATTATTAGTAGAGGCTGCGCCACCGTAATGGAGGAGCGTATGTCCAACCTCAGCTCACCGCGGTAGGAGCAACTGGAGGCATCTGTGTTGACTACTCGGGATACCGGAAGGACTCACGTTCCATGAAGATGATTTTTGATTGGAAAGATAAAGTGAGAATACTTTATTTCCGGTGCATATGCATATTATGCATTATGTATTATTATCTGACTATTCGAACTGATCACTCGATAGTTCACGATAAAAGACTATTGGTATGTTGGCATTGCGACTACATATATGAACTTAGTCTATTAGGACGAAGAGATCGAAGACTATCTACTGGTGGAGTGGGAACACCCTCAGATGAAATAGATATCGGGAGTTCTCTGAGTTCGAGTGGGGCAATTATTCAGGGTCAAAGAGTGTTCGCACTTCCTTTGACGAAGCTGAAATCTTAGAAAGATACATGATTGTTAGGAATCTGGAAGTAGCGAGAATTTAGTATAAGTAGTAAGGGCTATTCCCCGGAGTTTGAGAACATCAAGCAACGGAGAAGAGACCTTAACAATATAATAAGTTATCAAATCTAAAAAATTCGAGAACTTCTACTTTATTACTTTACCTTTATCGAACCATCATCTCCTGAGCTTTCCTGACTTCCCTCCGTTACCTCGAATACGATACAGCCTAACTTTCTCTATTCCTTTGAGTTAGTTACCCCGTAACACTATATTGTTACCCTCAAGTCACCAAGGCTCCTCCACGATACATTATCCCCTCACATGCCAAGGCAATATTACGATTGCGATAGCTTCTTCCAGTGCCCTTCTTGCAAGAAGTGCAAACGAGCTATCCCACACAACTTCTTTCCAGTCTGTTGTCCAAAATACGAACGGAACCTCCGGAATTTAGCACTTCAATCGATTTGGAACATTCACGATAAGAAACAAAACTACAACTTCCGAATCTACCGAAGCTATAGTAAAGCCTTTACCATAGCAAAACATTAACCCATCCTCTGCAATTATCGAGTGCTACTTCCCCTCAATATTGCGTACGTTCCATCATGTCCGATCAACGCAACCAGACTCCCCTGTTCCACCGCCTACCGATCCAATGGATACTAGTGACAACAGTTCCACACCACAGGATCAGTACCACCCACCGACAACTCAGATACGCCTACTACCGGGTCCTTTGCCCTCAGTAGGACAGGTTCACATTTCCTTGCAACATCAAGTCCGAGTTCACGAAGACCTTCCAGAATTCGCCCCAACCCCTATGTGGAATTCAGAAACCAATTAGCAGAGGCTTTTCGGTTTATCCTGGGAGAAATTCAGCAAAGCCAAGATGAGACACATCTTGCTTTAAGTAGCTTCACAGCAGAGATTCAGGCAGCATATACCAACCTCCGACTATTTGATGGACGCTTAGCCAGAAACGAGGAAGTTACCGAAGCTGAATTCGCCGAACACCGACAATACTTACTTCAACTCCAAGGTGCGATGAAAGTAGAACAAGATCGGTTGAGAGAAGAAGTCCGAGAAGCGTTTAGACTACAACAAGAACAACGGGCTGGCGATAACCAGGACTCTCAAAGCCGAGACCTCGAATTAGCTGAACAACTGTTTGTTCTGAAACGCCGATTCGATCAGCAAGAGGCGAGATGGAAAAAGGAACTCGAGAAACAAAAGATCGAAGCAGCAAAAATGTTGAAACGACAGGACGAAATTACTGCCGCCCAATTCAACGATAATCACAAAAAAGCACAAGCAATCTTGAATCAACAAGCCAAGGAATCACAGGCCGCGATTGACAATCTTGTTCGAAAATTCGAAGCTCAATTAATGGCTTACTCAATAGCTACTTCAGTTGCGGCAGATGACGAACCTGGACCCTCCAACCGAGGTAGATCAAAACCTTTGGAAACACATGATGTTACCAACAAAACAAAAAATTCGGCATCAACTCCTCAAGACAAAGGAAAGGGAGTTGAAGGAAGAGAAGGATTAAACCCACCACCACCCCCGCCCCGCCACGTAATACTCGTGGAGACCCAAACCCTGGCGACTCAGATGACGATGATGACGATGGAGAAGGCGACCGAGGCAGAAAGGGCAGCAGGCCGGCAGGCGCTCCTCGGAAAACGCCCATTCCCAGAGACGTTTCCCCGCGTACCAGAGCTATGCTAGAATTCTTTCGAAGCATTAGCGAACCACAGCGACCATTAAAGCAGATCGCTGAACCTCCTTATTTCTTTCAAGGAGAAGATAACCAGGACGTACGAAACTGGTTAACGGCTTGCGAAGATTATTTTGACCGCAATCCTGCGTAATGGGAAGATCATAGCCATCGAATTGTGTTTGCTCTCGGTAAAACAAAGGGCAACAAAGTCGCACCTTTTTCGGAAAAATACCGAAAAGTCATGGGGGGTTTAGGTGGTTACGCTCGAGACCCCGCCTATTCCACGTGGGAGCGATTCCGACAAGAAATAACCAAACGATATATCGGAATTGAAGAAGAACGAAGGGCCCTTGAGGAAATGGATAAAGTCACATACAAGGGCAGAATCGACACCTACCTTCTTCTTCTTGAAAACCTGAACATTAAAGCAGGCCTCACTGGAATAGCGTGGAGGGTAAGAGTGGAGAGTAAACTTCCCGAAGACATTCTTAGGCGACTTTCGCATTTTAAGTTTGCTAATGATGAAGAATGGATGGAAATTCTTCGGGATGTTGGGAGACAAGAGGAGGAACTTCTCGAACGGCGGAAAATATCGAAATCGATAATCACTCCACCGACAGCGACGACGAAGCGAATGCGAGAAGTCAACAATGATAAAGGTTTTAACTCGAAAAAGGGACCAAATGGTTTTACCGATAAAAGTCGAAAAGAATACGCTTCCAGGTGGAAGGCGTTCGAACGACTCCAGCGCAGGCAAAAATAATTCCAAAGACGAACATACCGATTGGAAGGAGGCCATAAAGGAATTTCCGACGAACTGGTAGCTCAACGAAAAAAGGAGAACCGTTGCACTCGTTGCCACCTTGACAACCACCGATGGCAGAAGTGTAGAAGACAGGCTGTCGTGGCAACAACTTTTTAAAAATAAGGGACGGGATAAAACAAAACCTCCGTTCCGACGACGAACAACAACCCTAGCCGTGCAGCAACCACCTCCGCACCCAAAACCTACCCCAAAAGTCAACCAAATTCATCGATCCTCTCCTTCACTTGTTTGGGAATTATCGGACACCGAGATGGCATAAAACGATTTATCAATACCTATTGGTTTCCCTAGGACCATAAGTCTGAGTCTACCTGACTTAGTGGACAGACATCGGAGCCAACCGATTAGTTAAGAATGACAACGAAGCGGCGCTTACCTTGATCTTGAGAAGCAAGCAGGAAAACAAATTGTCACGGCCGGCAGGAACCAACAAGGATTGATATAATCGAAAAAGACATCTACAGTTACCTAGGAAAATAACTTGCACAACCATCAAACTAAAAAATTATTTTTAATTTTTTACCCGAAAAAAGTTACTACCTTTATGCAAAAGTTACACCCTATTTGCAAAATTACTGCTCACCCTGGGGGAAAGGATGAGGAACTTCCTGAGGCGAGTATCAACCATTGACTCTCACTACTCTCCTTCCTGCCCCCCCCAGGGCAGTGCGACCTAAAAGAAGGCCACCGGAAAGTGGACGAGACAGAGGGCTTTCCGGCCAACTACTTTTCCAGGAAGCTAGAAAAAAAAAAAAAGGGAGCGGTAGAAAAAGAGCGGGCCCGCCCCTTTTTATGTTGCGCGAAGGTCCCCTAAGGTGTGGGTGGCAACGGCGTAACCCCAGAAGGAAAATCAAAAAAAAAAAAAAAAAAAAAAAAAAAAAAAAAGAAAAAAGAAAGATTTTCAGCTAAGTTTCCCGCTCCTTTGTGAATTTTCTTTTATGTTTTTCGGGAACCCCTCGGCAGGGGGTAAAGACCGCTAGTAGTGGGCTGCCCGGGAATATAAAGGTAATTTTTAATTATTATGTTTAATTTAGTTTGTCTGAGGAGACCTAAGTGGTCGAAACGACGCGGGCGTTGTCACAAACACCTTACGACAACAAATCAACATGGCTTCTAAACGAGCCAAGAACTTTCCTACTCCGTCCGGCAAGCGGAAAAACACTATTGCCCAAGAACCCCTGCGTTATAACTGTCCGGAAGGACATGCACACATCTATATCCTCGGAAATCGCTATCGGATTCCAGTCTTACTAGATTCCGGATCAAATATTTTCCTTATCAATGAACAACTCGTTCATGACCTCCACATACCTTATGAATCCCGATCCGACGCAGTACAGATCCAGGGCTTTACCGGCGAAACTATCTCCTCCGGCGGATCGCATTATACTCATCCCCTTTACCTAGAAATAGGAAAAAACCATCACCTCTCCCTCGTTTCCTGCGAAATAGCTCCGGCAGGAAATATGGTATGATTATACCTTTGGATGGTGGCATCAGGAACATCCAATCAGCAATATTGCAGACCAGGACACCGGTCATTTAACGCGGATTGCTGTCAATCACATTTATTGCCAGAAGACGAAGGAATTTCAGTTGAGTGGGACGAAGACGTCCTTAGTGATCCTAACGCGGTAGTTATAGGAAGAATTGAGAGAGAAGATGACGAGAAAGTTACTATTATTGATCGTCTACCAGAATGCTACCACGACTACCTCGACTTGTTCCGTCCCTCACAGCAGAGAAGCTAGCTCCTCGTCGTACCTTTGACCATGCGATCGATCTCAAACCAGATACGCAACCACCATGGGGCCTATATACCCCTTGTCCGAGAAACAGCTTCAAGCCCTCGTTCTTATATCGCCGATATGACGAAACAAGGAAAAATTACCGCAAGCAAGTCTCCAGCAGGAGCACCTATTCTCTTCGTACTGAAACCTGATGGTCGACTTCGGTTGGTAGTAGACTACCGAGGACTTAACAAGGTTACCATCCACAACAAATATCCAATCCCTTTGATGACGGAACTAAGGAATCAGGTTCGAGACGCAAGTATCTTCACGAAACTTGATCTGAAAGATGGATTCCACCTGATTAGAATCCGCGAAGGCGATGAATGGAAAACTGCTTTTCGAACTCGATATGGCCTATACGAATATAAGGTCATGCCTTTTGGTCTTGTCAATGCACCAGCAACTTTTCAAACTATGATGAACGAAATCCTCCGCGAATTTCTCGACCAGGGAGTTGTCGTTTATATAGACGATATCCTAATTTATTCGAAATCGCTTACGGAACATATCTCTCTTGTTCGAAAAGTCTTACAACGGTTGCGGGAATACCAGATGGCAGTATCATTGGAGAAAAGTACATTTCATGTTAAAAAAGTTGATTTTCTTGGATATGTTGTAACGACGGAAGGAGTTACGATGAATGAGAAGAAGGTAGAGACAATTAAGGCTTGGAAACCTCCGACATCGGTGAAAGAGGTCCAGATCTTTATCGGTTTCGCAAATTTCTATCGACGATTTATCAAAAACTTCTCGAAGATTTGCACCCCGATTACCAACCTGCTGAAAGGAGAAAAAGGAAGTTTTGTTTGGGGAAAAGACCAGCACGAGGCCTTCGAATACCTGAAGCGATGCTTCATCACGGCCCCGATCCTATGTCACTTTCACCCAGAACGCGATACGGTAGTTGAGACTGATGCAAGCGATTACGCCCTCGGCTGCATCCTCTCACAGTTTCAAGGGAAACGATTACATCCGGTCGCATTCCACTCCCGAAAACTCAGCTCAGCAGAAATGAACTATGACATCCACGACAAGGAATTGCTGGCCGTTCTCGTTGCCTTTATGGAATGGAAACATTACCTCCAAGGAACGGAAAAGCCAATTACAGTCTATACCGATCATCAAAATCTTCAATACTTTCTGACCACAAAAGCTTGGACGGCACGCCAAATTCGTTGGGCACAGAAATTATGTGACTTCAACTTCGTTATCGTCTATCGACCAGGCTGAAAGGAGGAAAACCTGATGCTTTGAGCAGGCGGCCGGAGTACCGCCCTGAAGAGGGAGCTACGCATCGCGAACAGCAAATTCTACAACCTAAACACTTCGGAAAATTTCAAATTGCGATTGTTTGGGGGGAAACCTCTTCACCGTTATATCAGGAAATCCCTCAGTCAGAGACAGAAAACCAGATACGAGTTCAAAGACTTTCAGAACATGCAAGAATCCCAACTCGAGGTTCCAAACTTGCAGCAGGACATGACCTCTATAGTATCGAAACCTTAACGATCCCAGCTAAAAATCGGCATCTTGTTAAAACCGGATTAGCTATTGCAGTTCCAAGTGGTACTTACGGTCGTATAGCACCAAGAAGTGGCTTGGCAACCAAAGCTATAACGGTAATGCTGGAGTTATCGATGCAGACTATAGAGGTGAAATCAAAGTCCTTCTCGTAAATCATGGCTCTTCAGATTTTGAAGTTCAGAAAGGAGATCGCATTGCCAACTCGTAGTGGAAAGAATAGATGATCAGATTGGATGGAAGTGGATGAGATGGATGAGACAGAAAGAGCTGGACAAGGATTTGGCAGCTCAGGACGAGGATTGGAGTTGAAAGAAACTCAACCAACGATATGCTTTCTCCATTCGAGTGGCACACACGAATTCTATGAACCTCCGATATCAACCACCACCCGATACTTCGAAAAGGACAAATTCTATTGTCTAATGCTATTATCGCAAAGGCAAACCTTAAGAAGTTCGAAACTGACTTTTTGGAAAAAGTTCGACAGGTGGCAAAAGAGGATCAAGATTGGCTGCGGAGAAAAGATGAATTGGAGACTATAATAAGAGAAGGAAAGGAATTGCCGAAACAATAGACTCTATCCGATGATCTACTTTACTATAAGAACCGACTATATATTCCAGCAAACGAAGACCTGCAAACACTTATCGCCAAAGGATGTCACGACTCGCAAGTAGCAGGACACTTCGGACAAGATAAGACACTCGAAATTATTACGCGAGACTTCTACTGGAAAGGACTCACCGACTGGATTAATGACTACGTATGATCCTGCACCACTTGCCAACAAGCCAAGTCTCCAAGACATGCACGATTTGGTTTACTTCAACCCTTACAAGTACCCTTTGCAGCTTGGGCTTCGACTTCGGTAGACTTTATTACTCAACTACCAAATTCGGCAGGATATACACAAATCATGGTCGTAGTAGACCGGTTCACGAAAATGGCACATTTTATCGGATTAGAAGAAAAAGCATCTGCACGAGATGTGGCAGAAGCATTCCTTAAAGAAGTATGGAAACACCACGGGCTACCCTCAGAAATCATTTCAGATATGGACGCGAAGTTTGCTGGCGAATTTTGGGAATCATTATGTACAAAACTCAACATTAAACGAAAAATGTCAACGGCGTACCACCCTCAGACTGATGGACAGACAGAACGAGTCAACCAAATACTAGGAGGCTACCTCCGAATATTCGTCAACTACGATCAGGATGATTGGTACCACCTTCTACCCCTTGCCGAGTTTGCTTACAACAACTCGACCACCACTGCACACAAAATGACCCCCTTCTTCGCAAACTACGGGTATCATCCTCAGACTGAATGGTTAAAAGAACGAGAAGCCCGGAATCCAGGAGCTAACATGTACGCTCACTGGATGCAAACGATACATCAACAAGCAAGAGAATCCCTCGAAAAAACAAAGGAAGCCATGGGACGATATCATGATCGAAAGGCTAAGCAACAACCAGATTTTAAAATTGGAGACCTGGTTATGCTCAACGCAAAAAATATTCGCACAAAACGCCCTTCGAAGAAATTAGCCCCCAAACTCTACGGCCCTTTTAAAATCCTAGAACAACGAGGAAACCTTGCCTATAAAATCGAACTATCGGACCGTTGGAAAATCCATCCGGTATTTCATGTATCGTTACTCGAACCCTACCGAACTTCCATTCGACCGGCTCGAGAACAACCGCCTATGCAACCCGAAGAGATCGATGGAGATCTTGAATGGGAGGTGGAAAAAATTGTTAAGAGTGAAATAATCTCTTATGAAAGACGGGTTAGAGGAAGACCCCAAACATTCCACGAAATAAGGTATTTCGTTAAGTGGAAAGGGTGTTCAGAAGATGAGAATACCTGGGAACCACCTGAGCATTTGGGAAATGCGAAGGAATTGGTAGATATGTTTCATAGAGAAAACCCGGAAATGCCATCATTGGGCTAAGTAGTATTACTCGGAAAGGTTTTCCTGCCGTGGCCAAGCAAACGCGGAAGGTTTTTTACCCTACCCTGTAGAGTACTAAAAGGATTTAATATTTAATGTTTATCGCTACTTATGTATTATATGTCAAGAAGGATTTTGGGGACAAAACCTTTTGAAGAGGGAGCTAGTGTTACGCACATGAGAATAGCTCGCCAGTATTATTAGTAGAGGCTGCGCCACCGTAATGGAGGAGCGTATGTCCAACCTCAGCTCACCGCGGTAGGAGCAACTGGAGGCATCTGTGTTGACTACTCGGGATACCGGAAGGACTCACGTTCCATGAAGATGATTTCTGATTGGAAAGATAAAGTGAGAATACTTTATTTCCGGTGCATATGCATATTATGCATTATGTATTATTATCTGACTATTCGAACTGATCACTCGATAGTTCACGATAAAAGACTATTGGTATGTTGGCATTGCGACCACATATATGAACTTAGTCTATTAGGACGAAGAGATCGAAGACTATCTACTGGTGGAGTGGGGACACCCTCAGATGAAATAGATATCGGGAGTTCTCTGAGTTCGAGTGGGGCAATTATTCAGGGTCAAAGAGTGTTCGCACTTCCTTTGACGAAGCTGAAATCTTAGAAAGATACATGATTGTTAGGAATCTGGAAGTAGCGAGAATTTAGTATAAGTAGTAAGGGCTATTCCCCGGAGTTTGAGAACATCAAGCAACGGAGAAGAGACCTTAACAATATAACAAGTTATCAAAATTTAAAAGATTCGAGAACTTCTACTTTATTACTTTACCTTTATCGAACCATCATCTCCTGAGCCTTCCTGACTTCCCTCCGTTACCTCGAATACGACCCGGCCTAACTTTCTCTATTCCTTTGAGTTAGTTACCCCGTAACACTTGGTAAGGTTCTAGGAGTGAGATGTGGAATGTATTGTGTATTGCCATTGATGGCGGTAAGTCCAGCTTATAAGCGCTCGTTCCAATTTTTGCCAAGATTTTAAATGGTCCGATTTTCTTGTAGTCGAGTTTCTTTGATGGTCTCATGGTCTTGATATTTCGTGGTAGTAGCCACACCATATCTCCTGATTGTAGGTTCGGATCGGGTTTTCGGTGTTGATCGTAATATTCTTTTTGTCGTAATTGTGCTGCCACCATTTCGCTTCGTAATGACTCATGCAGTTGAGTCATTTCTTCTGGTTTCTTCTGATTTCCTTGGATCAGATGTACTATCATCTCGTATTCGGGGTTGATCCCGTAATGGGCAAAGAATGGTGTGTTCTTGATCGTTTCTTGATATCCATTGTTGTATGCGAACTCTGCCAATGGCAGGCATCCGCACCAATTGTCTTATTGGTAATTAATGTATGCCCGTAAGTATTGTTCTAATATCGCGTTTGTTCTTTCTGTTTGCCCGTCCGTCTGAGGGTGAAATACTGTGCTTAATCTTCGTTCAATCCCGAGTTCTTCCGTCGTCTTTTTCCATAGGTCTGATGTGAATAGTGTTCCTCTATCGGTGATGATATCTCGTGGTATCCCGTGTAACCTGACTATCTCCCTCATAAACAGGTTTGCGAATTGTCGTGCGTCCAGATCTTTTCTGCATGGGATAAAATGACTCATTTTGGTCAGGCGATCAATGACGACTAGTATCGTATCATATCCTTCCGATTTTGGAAGGTCTGTGATAAAATTTATTGCGATCGATTTCCAAGGTCTGTCTAGTGCTTCGTTTGACTGCAGGAGCCCGTATGGTGCATGTCGTATGACTTTGGTTCTTTGACATGTCTTGCAATTCTTGACGTATCTTTTGATAGTTTCTCTTATCTTTGACCAATAATATCGCCTTCTGATAAGCTCGGTAGTTTTCGCCGTTCTTCCATGTCCCGCTTGTGGTTGATCGTGATGTTTGGAGATAAGGGTCGTCCTTATCCCTTCGTCCTCGGGGACCCATATTTTTCCTTGGTGCCATAGGTATCCGTCTTTCCATTGGCATAGCCCAAGTGCTATTCCTTTCAGCTCCTTTTCTCCAGTTTCTAAAGCTCGTTTGATCGTCTGTATTCCTTCATCTGTCTTTGATGCTTCTCGTATCGTTTCTTCGTCCTTGTCGTGGAACTCCGTTAGTTCCATTTCTTCGATTGTCGCTTCCTTCCAGAATTGTTCCTTGGGTAGTAGTATTCCTTCCTGTTTCGCCAGGTGTTTTTCTTTAGGATTTGTATGTCCCCTGTGCTTCTTGTAAGGGCATCTGGTTTTCCCCCTTCCCTTCCTGGTCGGTATATGACTCTGAAGTTGTATTGGCTCAGCTTTCTCACCCATCGTCTTTGTCTGTCTGTTAAGGCCTTGGTGGTCATGAATGTTGTGAGGTTTTTGTGGTCGGTAAAGACCTGAATGCGATATCTGCTTCCTTGAGTATATCTTCTCCATTTCTCGAATACTTGTACCACGGCTAATAATTCCTTGTCGTGTACGTCGTAGTTGAGTTGAGTATCTCTCATTCCTTTGATCGATAAGCCACCGGTCTCCATTTTCCGTCTTCGCATTGTTGTGATAGTATGCCTGAGCATACGTATTTCGACGCGTCCGTTTCAATTTTGATAGGTCTTCTTGGATCGAAATGTACTAGTACTGGGGTCGTGGTGAGTGCTTTCCGGAGCCCATCAAAAGCTTGTTGTTCTTCAGTTTCCCATTTCCATTTGCCATCGTATTTTTTATGTGTTCGTTCGTATAGCGGCTTTGCTATTCTGCTGAACCCTTGAATGAACCTTCGATAAAAATTGCAGAATCCAAGGAATCGTTGAATTTCGGTTTTTGTTTTTGGCGGTTGCCATTCCCATATTGCCTGAGTTTTGACTGTGTCCACTTTGACTCCTTCCTGGCTGACCACGAATCCTAGGTATTCTGTTTCCTTTTTATGGAATTCGCATTTTGAAGGTTTGACCTTCATTCCTGATGGTCGAAGAGCTTCCAGAATGTTTTTGACGTCCTTTTGGTGTTGTTTTAGGTCATTTGAGTATATGAGGATATCATCTAGGTATACTATACAACACATATCGATGTACCGTAGTAGTACCCTGTTGATCCATTTTTGGAATGCGGCTGGTGCATTGCATAGTCCAAACGGTACCACCAGGTATTCGTAAGTTCCCAATTTACTGCTGAAAGTTGTCTTATGTTCGTCGCCTTCCCTTATTCTGATGTTGTGGTAGGCATCCTTGATGTCCAATTTTGTGAAGTACTTGGCGGTGCTCAACTGATCCAATGCTTCACCTATCAGTGGTAGTGGATATCGGTCCTTTTTTGTGACTTCATTGAGCCCTCGATAGTCCACACATAATCGTAGGCTTCCATCCTTTTTCTTGACGAACATAATCGGTGAGGCTCTTTCAGCCTTCACTTCTCTTATCCATCCTCTTGCTTCATTCTGCTTGATATATTTATGCAGCTCTTGAATCTCATCATAGCTGAGTGGATATATCTTTTTGTCGGGTACCTCTTCTCCTGGTTCTAGGTCGATACCTAGGTCGATTCCTTTTCGATGTGGTGGTAGTGTTGTTTTTTCTCCTTTTTCAAACACATCGAGGTATTCGTGATACTCTCTTGGTATCGTTTCTCGTAGACTGTATCTTTCTTCCTCCTTCTTCTTTTGTCTTTCCTTGATTGCTAGTTCGGTACTGATATTGATCTTTTCCAGATAGATCTCATCGTGGACTGGGTCCCATCGTAGGATGCCTGTTGTCTCTCCTCTTTGGTAGAAGCTTCCGAATGCTCTGGCCGATATTTCGCTTATGTTGATCGGCTTTTTGTCATTTTTAGGACCATCCGTGCTTCCGAATCCTTTGGTCTCTCGGTCCGTTCTTTTCAGTTCATGAACTTCCTGTAGTTCTTCCGTATTGACTTTTTCGATAATCAATTGTGCGATTCAATCGCCTCGTTCTACTTGGAACTGGTCGGTACCCTGATTGACCAAGACCACCTTTATTTCCCCGGTATAGTCCGCGTCTATTACCACCGCGTTCGTTGTGAGTCTGTGTCTGACTGCTAATCCACTTCGCGGAGCGATGCGTCCGTAGGTATTTTGAGGTAGTCCAATGGCTATTCCGGTCCCAACCATTTTCTGTTCTCCTGCAAGTATACAGACTTGCTCGTTGGCATACAGGTCATGTCCTGCTGCCTCCTTCGATCCTTTCGTAGGCATCCTAGCCTGAGGAGATAATTTCTGAACTTGGACTCGTGCGTCCTTTTCAACCTGTACTTCTGAATATTTGGTAATGAAGTTTTCTTTCAGAGCTTCATCCTCTGGTACTGCGTACGCAACGGGCGAACCATTGAGACACCATGTCGTACATCGTTCGCTATTAAACGTGATCTTTTTTTGATCCCAATCAATTGTGAGATTATGCGTCTGTAACCATGGCATTCCTAGAATGACTTCATGGTTTTGAAGATTTGCCACTTGAAAGGTCGCCAATTCCCTATGGCTGTTGATGTCCATCGGTACTTTCGCCAGATGGGTAACTGGATCCATAGCGCTTGGTTTTCCATCCGCGAGGTAAATCTCTCTTCTTTTCTTGGCCTTTGTCTTCGTAATTCCGTGTTTCGTACATATTCCTTTGTCGATAAAGTCTTCAGTGGCCCCTGAATCGATCATCGCGTTTATTGTAACTGATTCTTTTCTTCCGTGTAGTTGTATCTTGATCATAATATGATCGTTTTCTCGTTCGAGGGATTCCGTATAGTTGAGTGCCGCGTAGTAGTTTTCCATGATGATGGGTTTTCGTTCTGGTCTGTCCCTAGTACCATCCTTTACTGGGGACTTTCGTTGTTTCCCGATTGCTCGGCATCTTCCTTGACCTCAATCTCCTTGATGCTGGGCTTTGCTGCCCAGGGTCCCACCCTTCTTCTGAATTCTCCTTGTTTGGGTGTTGTGGTATAGTTTCTTCCATCTCTTGGTCGGTCGCAGTTTCGTACCTGGTGTCCTGCCCCTGCGCATTTGAGGCATAGTTTTTCCCTTATTCTTCTTTTGAATTCTTCAGGGTGTAGTCTTGGTTTCCTTCTTGTCATGTCCAAATTCATTGGATCCCCTTCAGAAACGCTTGTCGGTTTGAAGGTTCCGTCTAGATTTCGTGGTACGCTCGTCGTCCTTTCTGTGGTTCCCTTTTTTTGGATATGTTTGACCGTGGCCAACTTGGTTTCTTTCTTGATTGCCCATTTGGCTAATGTCTCTGTGCTAACGAAATCTCCACTATCCGTTCCCCATGCTTCTTGAAGTGCCGTATTCATTCCTGTAAGTAGGCATTCTCCTGCTGTATGGTCGTCCAGGTATGCCTCTGTGGCTGCGAGTCGGAATTCATTCCAATATTCCGTCATGGTCCTGTTTCCTTGTCGTAATCTTTGTATTTTGAGCCTTGCTTCTCCCATGGCGTCAATGGCTCCGAATTGATCCCTACCTTCTTCTGCAAATGCTTCCCACGTTTCCCATTTGTGAGAGAGTCGTCCTTCCGCATATAGTGTTATCCATGCTCCTGCATCTCCTCTCAAGAGGCTCGCGGCGTATAGTATTCTATCGGCGTGATGGCCTTCCGTCCATCCCACAGCGGTGAAGTAGACCTTAAGTTGTGCTAGCCATCCTCGTAGTTTGGTTCGTTCTCCTGTGAACGTTTCTGGTTCCTTGATCTTTGGTCTTCGATTGCCTCCAGTGAGGTTTGTTATGATTTGCTGAAGTTGGTCTGCATTGAGTTCCGGCACCTGGATACCGGCATTTCCTGGGCCTGTTGTCTCTTCTCCCGTCGTGTCTGCTGCTCCTGTTGCTAGCGACATTGTATTCCTTCGGGTTCTGCCTGGTAGTGTAGTTGCTTCTGATCCGGCTGGTGATACTGGTTCTGGTGTGTCTGGGCTAGTGGCCCTTGATTCTCCCAGTGTCTGGTCTAGTGCTTCCCCTAGTGCAGTAGTATCGAATGCGGCTACTTCGATATCGTCGTCTTGTGGTGATTCCGTTTTGTCTGTTTCTAGTTAAGTGCTGCTTATGGTGACGCAATCAAATGTTACAATCCTCTTCCTCAGGCGATACTTGCAGCAGGTAA
>NESQ01000129.1:0-218022 GCA_003070745.1 Tuber borchii
GTTGAGCTTGAGTATCAGAAGATTAGAGAAGAAATGCAAAGAGAGACTTGTCAAGATTAGAAGCTGGTTAGTTGATAGGATTTCATTCTTTACACCTTTCCTTCTAAAAGGGGCTTAGCTAACTATGGAAGCCCTAGGGACCATAATGACTATGCAAGAGCCATGAATAGCGGAGTTAGGGATTATACTACCTAGCTAGAGCCATTATATGATTTGGAAAATAAGATCCCGTCATCATTTCCAAGAATGGTGGGAGACATTAGAAGATTGAATAGCATGTGCCCTTTTGGTTCCCTGAAGGATAGCTGTCTGGATGTTCCGTGTTAATCAGGAACCATCTTTTTTTAGCGGCTCACATGACCACTTTACTTACTTCATACGGGATACCAATCCGGGGAATGATCGCCATGAAGAAGAGGAGGTTCGCCTTGTTTATTGGGCTGATTTTAGATATGACTTTTAGCATTAGATGCGTTGTGGGGTTGTGCTGAGTGTTATTCGTGGCTTGAGAATCAAGTGCTTTGGGGTAATTTTTAGTCTAGGATTGCCTGCACTGATGGGTCAAAGATAAAAGAGGGCTGGGGCGGCCCTGGTAATTTTTTATTTCTTATGGCAAAGCTGGATTTTCTGTCTAGTATGTTATCATAGCTGTGATAGGAATTTCTCCCTGTAAGGCAGTTGTTGGGTGAGAAATCGTTTTCAGCCACAAGATATTGATAGAGGGTGATTGATTTTAGAGCCTGAGGACTGAGCACCAGCAGAACGTTAGCATCAATGAGAGCTGGTGAACTGGTGGTAAATCAGCAATAAATCAATGGTGACCGTCTCGATGCATTACTACAATACTATTTGAGGCACCTTGAAAAATATCTGTAGACGATTATATAGCCTCTAATTCCTTCCTAATATGTTACGCGCTTTCCAGTATATGCGATCGCTAGGCCATTTTCCATTTTCCGTTCCTACTTAGGTCGGTTTTTGGTATCATACTGAATTTCCATCATTCTTTCCCCCCCCTTGCCATGGTTGATTTTCCAGGAAAAAAACCTGCGAACTAATCATTGACATTGTTGGTGTGGAATGGAGTTGTGTTGTATCTTGTTCACAGTTCGATAATTCTACTGGAGTTTGGTGAGAGATTATATTTCAATGCTGGAGCTTCCCTTTCTGGAAGGGGCTAGACAACAGCCGTAGTATTATCAAGTTTTGCATCTTATAGGTTCCAGCGGGGGTTGCTACTACTAACCTATAGATAGACCGGTAAGTCAAGGCCATCCATCCCTCACCATTTGAGGCTTGTCGCATGCAGGAATACAAAGTGGAAAGTAAAGGTGAGGAGGAACTGCGGTTGGTGCTCACGCTGTAGGGATGATGGGGCTTGGAAGGTTAAGGCAGATGGTGGAAGGTTGGGATCATAAGTTAGCAAATTCCCTCTTTGCCACTGCTCTATTGGAAGGAAAAAGGTTGACAGATATTATACTAAGGATGGACGGCTGGCTAGGTGGGGGATAGAGCTAGCTCATTGGTTAGAACGGGATATGGCAACCGTGGGGCGTGGATAAATATTTGACCGGCATGTGGGGAGTCACTGCACATAACTTACTCAGTTGTGGGTGTGTCCAGTTGTGAGGTGTCCTGGAGGGTGGGAGGTGATGCTTCTCGATCTAATAATATCCGGACCTACTGTACTCGGATACCAGGGATAGTCCGTGAACACCAGGACTGACAAAGCTAAGGGCGATATTGGGAATAGTGCACGCACTAGTGAGCATATATTGAAAACCCAAAAAATTCCTCGAATGCTTTCTGCTTTACTATTGGTCGAACAATCTATTTACAGGTTTCTATTGGATATCCGCTATTTTATTTCATCTTTATCAGAAACTAGTACTTGGAAACCTTCGAGAAGGCTCATGGAAGTTTGAAAGGCCAAGTGCCAATATGAATATGTAAATAGATAGTTCAACCAATAGTAAAGCAGAAAGCGTTAGAGGAATTTTTTGGGCTTTCAACACACACATACACTATTCCCAATACTCTCTTAGCCTCATGATCCCTGCTGTTCGCAGACTAACTCTGGTATCCGAGTACCAGCATCCACTTTGACACCAAGCAGCAAGCAGCAGTATTTTCACAAACCAGGGCCATAACCTATCTCTTGGACTGCTAAAACGGTGGAAAATTTTAGACCACCCCTTTCAGTATCTGAGACAGAGATTACTAAGGGTGCGTCTGGTTGCAATGCGAAACCTCAATAATCACCTTGATTATAGAGTTTTGAGTCAAAACGTCATTTTGCGATAAAGTGTCGTCTCTGATGAACCACATGTGGCAACAATCAAGTTGTAATAATGGGCCCAAAATGAAGGTTTCCAAAAAATAGAAAAAATCTATTTTTTGTAAAACTACATAATGGAAGAACCCTAACCCAACCAAACTGAAGACTATTTTGTAGGAAAATTTCATCACATATTTGATAAAAATGTAGGATACAAATAATAATATGAATACCTACAATACAAGATCTGATCAATTCTACAAACCCTAATGCATTTACCCCATCTATGCTAGCCTGTACTCGAGTATTTTGGTGAAGAGCTTGTAGAACACCACCAATAAGTAGGAGAACAGATATTTCTTGACTGTTATATGTGTGTCAACCAGACACACCACTGTGACATTCATCTGGCCAGATTATGCTAACTTGACAAAACTCTATTATTCGGCTACAACTTGTATTTTGAGATTATGGCACTATCCCGGAGCCACAGCCACCAGACGCACCCTACGATGCTTCCTCAGTATTCTCCAGTGATGATATGCATAAGTACAATCATATTGCTAATATTAGCTACATTCTGAGGTTTGCACACCTGCGAATTTACAGTAATTAACAAAAGTTGCTTATTAATCTGTGTCTCAAACACTGAATGGGGTGGTCCAAAATTTTCTACCGTCTCAGCAGTCCAAGAAATAAGAAACAGGCCCAGACTCCATGTCACAATTACCGGCAGTCCATATGAGTTAATCGTAATGTGCCTCCTCTACACACTCCGCAGATTTATGAGTAAATTATAAAAGGGAAACAAAAAGTGAATATTGCAAGCTTCAGCCCCCAGGGTTGAAAAACACATTTTGGAGTCAGCTATGGGTGTGGTGGTGGTCGAACATCTACCATGTCTCTTACAACCCCAGCGATTGAAATGACAACTCCAAGTGACTCGTCACATTTTGGGTATTGACCAACCAGGATCCTTGGGAACTATCTCACGATTACCTCAAGTCTGTATTCTTTCAGGAGTAATCCTCTAAGTCTTTATTGTTTTTAAGAGATATTTTATCTCTTTCATCAATTTTTAAGTCTCTAATCTTTCCATAGTACTTTTATTTAAGGAACAGATGGCTAAGCGAGGTTCTACGCCTGTTCCGGCTACTAAGGTAGCTAGAATAGGTTTGGTAATAGGAGAGTTGGTTGAGAAGATGATGATAATGGAGAAGGAGATAGGTCGTCTTTGGCATCACGTTTTGATATGACCCAGGCGGAATCATCGGCTGGTGTTAAAGGTGAACTATAAGAGAGCGGGAGGAAAGGGGGTTTTGGCTGAGGAGATGGCTGAGGAAGAGGAGGTGGCCGAGGTGGTCGAGGCTGCAATGGCTGATATAGCTGCAGGCGAGGATGCAGTGGCTGCTGATGCTAGGGTGGTTAAAGTGGCTGAGGTCGAAGAGGCTAGGGAAAGAGTGGGTGTTGTGGTTGAGGAGAGGGGAGTGATTATGGCTGAGGAAGTTGAGGAGGTAGTGGCGTTGGTGGTGGCAGGAGTAGAGGAATTGGGTGAAGGAGAAGAGAGAGGTGACTGGAGGACGTACCTGGAGAAGGGTATAAAGAGTAGAGTGGATGAGGTGATTGTGGCCCCGATAGGACGTAAATTGTGGAACACGAAAGGAGTGAAGAGGGTTATGAGAGGAGTTTTGGATGTGGTACCTACTGGTCCGAGGGCCAGTAGGAATTATATTAGGAATATGGGAGGTACTATGGGTGAGGCTGCTAGACCAATTGCAAGTCTAGCAACCGCTCCCACAGGACCGAGAAGAACAGAGAGAACAGACCGTAAGGTCTATGAGAAAGGAGAGAGTTTGGGAGATGGGTGGTTTGTGGCTGGGCAGTGTAACGGCCCCACGGGGTGGTATGGTATTCTATGAGGATAACTATACTAGCTCTATAGCAAGATGCGCTATTTAGCAAGACTAAGTACCAGGGGCTTTGACGAGGTTGTTGTAACAAACTTCTTACTATATCACAACTACTAAGTAGTTCCTAATAGTAGGTGTTTGGTAGACTGACTTGAAATACTAAAGATTCTCGAAGTGAACTGAAGAAGTAACTGTTCAATCAAGTATATTGAAAACTCTGTCTGTCGAAGTCTGCCTTCTCTAAGTCCGGAGAATAGCAGGTTTTAAATACACTTGTCAGGCTACGTGAGCCTTGTAATCAAATAACAATAAGGCTCTGAAGTGGTAGTCTTGAAACTTTATATAAAATAAATCAAGTATCATACTGATATTCTGATACAACATACAAAATATATAAAGTATCAAATGATACTCGAAACCAAACATAAAATATATAAAGTATCAAACAATACTCGAAACTAAATATGAAACATATAGAGTATCAAACAATTCTTGAAACCAAATATAAAATATATAGAGTATCAAATAATACTTGAAACCAAACATAAAATATATAGAGTATCAAACGATACTTAAAACCAAATATAAAAAATATAAAGTATCAAACGATACTCAAAACCAACCGGAAACCTGTACCAGTTACAGGTGGTCTCGAGGGAGGTCGAGGTTTTATTAGTGGATTGGGGGCGCTGTCCCAACTTGGTGGACTGGGGCCTTTTAGGTCATATATGTAGCTGAGTGGGCTGGTAGGATGGGGGTTGACAAGGGGAAGTCAGGTTAGCCATACCAGGGAGGTCTATCTACCCAAGCCACTAGAATAGCAGGGGGCTGGATCTGGTTTTTGGTGTTTCTGATGGAACCGGAAGGGTATATAAAAGGCCACAAATGTCTAAGTTGACATATAAAGCGGTAGAAAAGTTTAACTAGTCTTACAATAATTAGATAGTTGAATAAATAAAAGTTTACAAAAAAAAAAGAAAAAACAAAAGTCTGTCGAACCCGAGCTGATTCATTGTAGATGTCTAAGCCAATGACAAATAGGCTGCTGCCACTTGGAGCAATTAGTAAATATGTCATGATAGCAAAACTCTGAGTGCCCAACTATTCTTCACCCTAACAATTAAACTGATCCTGTAATTTCTATCACTGTATTAACTAATTTTTTTACTTTTCTTCTTCTTTACAATAAGAGTTAAAGGACGTCGAGGAGATTATGTTCCACCAGGAGGGAATGTGAAGGGCCATGAGACTACCCGTGATGAGCAGATGCAAGTTATGACCTTGCGAGAAAAAGCAGGAATGACCTGGAAGGTGCATCAGGAAAAGATTTTACGCACGTTCAGGGAGGTCCTGAACACTCCTGGTCCACTAAGGAGGGTTTTGGTCCCCATGGTCCACCTGGTCCACACTGATCCACTTTGAACCACACTTTTGCAAGATTTACCACAAATGTGGACCATGGTGGATCAGGAAGCATCAGTGTCCACCATGGGGACCAAAACCCCCCATAGTGGACCAGGAGGGCCGTAGACATTTTCCTGATGTGAATAAAAAATTAAAAAATAATATTAAAGACTATCAGAGAAAGGTAAAAACTAATCATTGACTTAAAGCTGTAGGAGATTGGTAACCAAGTAGATTTAGACTACCGCACATGTCAGAAAATCTACCAGCGTGCGAGACTTAACGGCGGTTACTCCTCCAATCGACTACGCTCTGGCCGCCAAGTGATATTCAATGAAGCTGAGAAGGAAAGGCTTCTGGTCTTTGTTACTCAGGACAAAAGGACTTGGCATCTCTAATGGGAGGAGGTACTTATGGAGATGGGGTATGCATGCTCTGTGCTGATATTGAGAGATGTTATGGCATATATGGGGTACCATAAGCGTCTCCCAAGAAGAAAGTAAGTAAATTGATTTAATTCACTCTAGAAAAAATACTAAATAGTCTACTGTGATGTTTGAGCTATCTACTAACTTTAATTATTTTCTTTTTACTTAATAGGTGGAGAATATGGGAGAGGAATAAACTGAAGCGTGTCCAGTGGTGTGAGGAACGGTTGAACTAAACGGAGGAGGAATGAATAAGAGTGGTTTGGACTGATGAGTCCAATTTTAGCACTGCTGGGTTCTATCATAAGCCTTGGATAACTCAGCGCGCTGATGAAGAGTTCCATCCAGACTGTATCAATGAAGTTTGGGAGTCTGGTAGGAAAAGCATTATGGTATGGGGGGCTTTTTGTGGGGACATGCAGTCCCAGCTCTACATAGTTCCTCCTGGCATGACTATGAACTCTATGAAGTATAGAGACAATGTCATAGTGCCTTACCTGATGCCTTTTTGGCACCAATCATGCGAGGAATATGGGTGGACTAAGGTGGTGGGGGACAATGCACCCGGGCATCAGGGCTATGCAAAATCCTACTGGGCATTAAATAGAATAGATCATATTCTATAGCCCTCTCAATCACCAGATTTAAACCTTATTGAAGCCTTTTGAGCTGATATGGAGACAGAACTGGGGCAGATATATAAGTGAGCATTAGATGAGGATACATTGATCGCGATGTTATGGATAGCATGGCAAAATATCACTCCGGCAAGGTATTTAGAGCTTATTATAAGTATGTGCTGTAGACTAGACACTGTGATTGCAGCCAGGGGCAATGCTATACCGTATTAAATTGTAAATACACTTCTTTTCTTCTATAGACAGCATAATGCCAAGAGTTCGACAGACTTTTTTCCATCACCAAATTGTGAGAAAACCCACCAATAATATGTGCAGGCAACGTATATACTCATAGTAAATCTGGCCTATGAGAGCAAAGTTCGACAGACTCCTTTTTTTTCTTTTTTTCTTTTTTTCTTTTTTTCTTTTTTTCTTTTTTTCTTTTTCTTTTTGTAAACTTTTATTCATTTAACTATCTAATTATTATAAGATTAGCTAAACTTTTCTACTGCTTTACATGTCAACTTAAATATTCATCAGCAAAAATATACCATACGTCAGGTGTACTGGTATTGCGCCCTGATGCCAGCGACCTCACTTTTGCGCTCTCAGCCCCTGGTGCGCCCTGATGGGTACTCCAACACTCTGTCTCTCCTGAGGTGTGTTGCTACACTAAATTACCCCCCAACCTTCTGGACGCACTTCACTACACCATCGCATATCTGGATAGACCACTCAACCAATCTCCTTCCTGAGTACCCCCTAGCCAATACCTGCCTTCTGACTGGTATTCCAGCCTTCTCTCATATAAAGATAGGGGCTACTCTTGGCAAAGATAGATAGGTTAGTGTGGGCACTAAGTGAGAAAGCCACCGTACTCTTAATCTTAAATTTGCACTAAAGACACTAACACTGGGCAAGGGTACTACTAGTATTCTATTTTCAGAACTTGATCTTTCAGAGAGCGAAAATACCAGTTCACTCCAGTGTGAAAGCGAGTGATAGCTAGGACACTCTCACCCAGTGGTATTGTAGTTTCTCAGCACTTAGCCCCTGACGCGACGCGACTCCGCACTTTCATCACTATACTTTCACCACTCCCTTACTAATCTCAACCCCAGCCTACTCTAAAGTCTTCACAAAACAACCAATTTTCATCGCCCTAGTACAGAGTCCTCTGAAGAGGGGTCCTTGGGCCAGGTTTGTTTAGTCCTGGCTATTTGGAAAGCGCTGACTTTATAGCCAGATTCCGGGGGCGTTATGTATGCGATCGCAAAGCCCTTTGACTACGTTGTTCTACAGCATCCCATCTATCCACCACCAAAAGGACGTCCCCATACAAGTATTTTCCATGGCGCCACAGAGTCTTCTGAAGGGGAAGTCCTTATGCCGGGTTTTTTTGGATGTCTGGAACGCACTAACTTTAAAGCCAGATTCCGGGAGCGTTAGGCATGCAGTCACAGAACCCTTTAACGATGGCGTTCTACGCCATCCCATCTGTCAACCGCCAAAAGGAAGTCCCCATACGAGTGTTTTCCATGACGCTACTGAGTCTTCTGAAGGGGGAGTCCTTATGCCGGGTTTTTTTAGATGTCTGGAAAGTGCTAACTTTAAAGCCAGATTCCGGGGGCGTTAGGTATGCGATCATGGAGCCCTTATACGACATCGTTCTACACCATCCCGTCTGTCCACCACCAAAAGGATGTCCCCATACGAGCATTCTCTATGGCGCTACAGAGTCTTCTAAAGGGGGGGTTATTATGCCGGGTTTTTTTAGTCCTGGGTGTTTAGAGAGCGCTGACTTAGATGCCAGATTCCTGGAGCGTTAGGGATGCAATCACGGAGCCCTTTTACGACGTCGTTCTACTTCATCCTATCTGTCCACCGCCAAAAGGAGGTCCCCATACGAGCATTCTCCATGGTGCTACAGAGTCTTGTGAAGATGGGGTCATTATACCGGGTTTTTTTAGTCCTAGGTGTTTAGTGAGCACTGACTTTAAAGCCAAGTTCCGGGAGCGTTTGGCCTGCAATCACAAAGCCCTATTAGGATGGCGTTCTACACCATTCAGGCTCTCCACCGCCAAAAGGACGTCCCCATATGAGCATTGTCCATGGCGCTACAGAGTCTTCTGAAAATAGGGTCATTATACTGGGTTTTTTTAGTCCTGGGTGTTTAGAGAGCACTGACTTTAAAGCCAAATTCCGGGGGCATTAGGCATGTGATCACGGAGCCCTTTTACGATGTCGTTCTATGCCATCCCATCTGTCTACCGCCAAAAGGACGTCCCCATACGAGTATTCTCCATGGCGCTACAGAGTCTTCTAAAAGGGGGGTTATTATACCGGGTTTTTTTAGTCTGGGGTATTTGGAGAGCCCTCACTTTAAAGCCAGATTCCGGGAGCATTAGGAATGGGATCGCGAAGCCCTGTTAGGACGGCGTTCTACACCATCTAGGCTATCCACCGCCAAAAGGGCGTCTCCATAGGAGGATCTTCTATCGTGTAATCGCCTTCTGAAGGGGGGGATCATAATGCCGAGTTTTTCCACAGGTGGCGACCGGGCGGTTCTTATGTTAATAACTAGTAGTAGAATTAGAGATAAAATAGACTATTTAAAAGGGCTTTATGAACTTGATATATGCTGTGACCTAGGTTATGAGTGGATAAGGGGACACACTTGACTCTTTCCTGAAGATGTGGTATTGTGCCAGGTATGTTCAGGAAGAAGTAGTATTGCACCAGGTGGACCGGGTGTATTCAGGAAAATGTAGTCTTGCACCAGGCACGTTCAGAAAGTTGTGGTGTTGTGCCAGGTGTGCCCTGCATTAAGCGAGTACAAGGTTGCGTCCTGATTCGCGGTTGACGTTATGTGCACTAGGTGCGCCAGACGCACAGGGCGCACAGGGCGCAGAGACTTATTTTTGCTGATATTTGCAGCCTTTCATATACCCTCCCAGTTCCATCAGAAACACCAAAAACCAGATCCAGCCCCCTGCTATTCTAGCAGCTCGATTAGATAGACCTCCCTGGTATGGCTAACTCGACTTCCCCTTGCCAACCCCCATCTTCCCACCCTACTTAGCTACATATGTGACCTAAAGGGCCCCAGTCCACTAAGCCGTGACAGCGCCCCCATTCCCCTAATAAAATCTCGACTTTCCTCGAGGCCGCCCAGCCATAAACCACCCATCTCCCAAACTCTCTCCTTTCTCATAGACCTTACAGTCCATTCTCCCCGTTCCCCTCGGTCCTGTGGGAGCAGTTGCTAGACTTGCAATAGGTCTAGCCGCCTCACCCACATTACCTCCCATATTCCTAATATAACTTCTACTGGCCCTCGGACCAGTAGGCACCACATCCAAAACTCCTCCCACAACCGTCTTCACTCCTCTCCCATTCTACAATTTAGGCCCTATCGGGGCTACAACCACCTCATCCACTCTTCTCCTTTTCTTATCTTTCTCAAGGTACGTCCTCCAATCACCTCTCTCTTCTCCATCATCTAATTCCTCTACTCCTGCCTCCACCAACGCTACCGCATCCTCAACTTCCTCAGCCACAATCACCATATTTTCTCAGCCACAACAGCCACTCTTCTCTTAGCCTCTTCAATCTCAGCCCCTTCAGCCACACTAGCACCAGCAGCCACCGCATCCTCGCCTGCAGCCACATCAGCCATTGCAGTCTCTGCCACCTTGGCCACCTCCTCTTCCTCAGCCACCTCCTCAATTGAAACTCCTCTTCCGCTTTCTTCCCTACCCTTCGCCTTCAACACCAGCTGATGATTCCTGCTGGACAACATCAAAACATGATGCTGAAGACGACCTATCTCCTTCTCCATCATCATCATCTTCTCAACTAACTCTCCTATCACCAAACTCGTTCTAGCTATCTTAGTAGTCGGAAAAGACGTAGAACCTCGCTTAGCTATCTGTTCCTTAAACAAAAGTACTATGGAAGGATGAGGGACTCAAAAATGTAGATGAAAGAGATAAAATATCTCTTAAAAACAATAAAGACTTAGAGGATTACTCCTGAAAGAATAAAGACTTGAGGTAATCGTGAGATGGATCCCAAGAATCCTGGTTGCTCAAAACCCAAAATGTGATGAGTCACTGGGAGTTGTTATTTTAATCGCTGGGGTTGTAAGAAATACAGTGGATGTTCGACACACTTTTCTCCAACCCCTAGTACAGGAATGCCACAGACCACTAAGCTGTGGTGTAGCTATATATTCTGGCTTAATTGGTAGATATTATTATACGTGTACCTGTAGAATACGATAATGCAGTTACAAGGCATGGAACTCTTGGAATGATCTTCAGAGAACAGAGAGTAAAGTAGGCTCTTATCTGATCGAACACCCCCTATTGATCTCACTCGACCCGATATGGGACTGTGCAAGTATGAAGAGGACAAGACAAAAAAAACTGTTATTCATAAGACCCGGAGCTTGGAATATGCTGTAAATCTTCCTTATATCTTAGATCTCAGGTTGACATTGAATCTCCTCAAGAGGCCCAATCCTATCCTATAGGTATGATATTCATAAATTGTCAGCCAGAAATCCCTTAGTATTACTTGGCAATTTATAAAGTATTCGCCTATCTTGGCATTGATCGGGACCTATGATAGATATCTTGGAGCCTGCTCGAGTGAGCGTCCGAAAACTTTATGATATGAGCCTGTGCCATTTTAAACCTAACTATTGGGCATTTTGGTTGAGAGCGGGAAAATATGTTGCAACCTAAGCAACCAGAGAAAAATGTTTTATGAAATCTCTTGTTTTAACTTAATAGTCCCTTTACAGAGCAACTATACTACTAAAAAAAATAATAATATTAATCTAACACTACTAAAATTTAATTCAAGATCACTATGCTTAATGTATGAAGTTGAATTTTGAAAAAGGGGTTTATTTATCAGGTCTTATATCCAATTTTATTGGTAGAGAAGTGTATCTCTTTCATAAGTTACATTGTCCACCATACAAAAATATTATATAAGCTAGCTATTTGTAAATAGTATTTTGCAACCACAATCTTTAAAGCTAAATAACTTAACCACCAACTATGTTTTAGCTATTCTAATTGATTCCACAGGTAGGCAGAAGGGTAAAGTTATTTTACATCTTAAAAAATACATTTTGCTAATATTTTGTTTTTTCTAGATAAATGTGGCTACAGAGGTTGTTAGTAGATATATAATATTTTCTGAACTACTGAATATATTCTCTAGATGTCTACTTAGGTGGCTAAGCTTAAATAAATTATTTGTGGTTGTGGTCCAAGAGTGGGTTTTTAATTGGCACACGCTCATATGATACAAATTTCCTCGTAGATGCGATTAGATAAGATAAGATGACTGCTGGTGTCCAGGTCTGATAAGGAGATTGAACCCCACCTAGAAAATATTTCTCTCCCCTGATGAATGCCTTGTGCTGTCGCCACCTATGGCCATAATGTGATGCGCCTCCTGAACCTCTACACAAAAACCTCCTCCCGACCTTTTACGATGTTGACTGGCTCTCTTCCCAACTCGAAAATCATGGCTGGGAAATGTGTTCTGGCCCCGATGGTCCGTACTGGGGAGCTTCCAACTCGCCTCTTAGCCCTTAAGTACGGTGCAGATTTAGTATGGGGTACTACTTCTTTGGATCCCTTGACTTGAGAGGAGGGTTTTCTAACCTTTATAGGCCCTGAGACGGTGGATAAAGGGATTATCGGAGCCCAGCGAGTGGTGAATTCAAAAATCAACTGTATCGACTTTGTTAAACCGCAGACTGGAGGACAATATGATGAGAAAGTCATTTTCAGAACCTGCCCGACGGTGGAAGCTGGGAAATTGATATTTCAGCTCGGTACTGCATCACCAGAGCTGGCGGTGGAGGCTGCGAAGATCGTTGTGGGCGATGTGGCTGGAATAGATGTTAACTCTGGATGCCCGAAGGTATGCATCCTTGAATTGCGAGCTAGAACTGTACTCATTTGCTGTAGCATTTTAGCATTCACTCCGGAATGGGCGCTGCCCTACTTAGGAACCCGGATAGACTTGTCAATATCCTCACCTCGCTCGTCACAGAAGTAGGAGTGCCTAATTCGGTCCCTATTTCGGTCAAGATTCGCCTCCTAGAACCACACTCGGACACCATCGATCTAGTACAGCGGCTTTGCACGACTGGTATATCCCGCGTAACTGTCCACTGCCGGACAATTCCTATGCGCCCTCGCGAACCAGCTATTAGAGACGTTCTCTCCGAGATTGCTAATGTTTGTCACAAAGCCGGAATCGAGTGTTTCGCAAATGGGGATGTTAAATCCCGAGCGCATGCTGAGGAGCTCATCGAAGAGCACGGTGTGGACGGATGCATGATTGCTCGCGCAGCGGAAACAAATCCATCTGTTTTTCTTCCGGGGGAGAAACTTCCGTGGTTAGATGTTGCCAAAGAGTATATGAGGACAGCCGTGAAGGTAGACAATCACTTCCCGAATATCAAGTTCTGCCTATTGCAGATTATACCTGGAAAGACCGATCTATATCCTCTAATATCGAGGTCCAAGACTGCCCGACAAATCTGCGAAATCTTAGAGGTCCCTTACGAACCGCCAACGCCGAGGGCGGAGGAGAAGGTTGTTGAAAATGTAGGCTCCAAGGCTGTACAGAAGGCTAAGTCTTCATCAACGGTTGAAGCTGCCGGGGGGGAGGCTCCATCAAGCACCGAGGAAAGAAACGGAAGGAAAGAGGGGTTGGGGCCCACTCGAAAGCTGTTCCGGAACAGGAGCCGCAGCTGGCGGCAATAGTAACCTAGATGTGCGGCATTTGCGGGCTTACTTTCTTCTGCGCGCTCTATTGGATACGTCATAAGGACATATATACTGGCGTTCGTGGTTTTGTTATATTTACCTCTTGTATAAACAAAAATGTTATAACCAAGCCCCCTGATTCCTCTTTTGCAATTTATGTAACTTTTTATTTTACAAGGGTCTATAGAGGATAGGCCGTGTGTTCATGATAGATAGCATAGGAACTAGAGAATCCACTCGAGTATGAGTCCTCTTTCCCTCATAGCTTTATTCTCCGTATAGCTCCGGTCCCACCAACAAGATACGGTCCGTGAGCAAAGTAAGGTGCTAACCAAGGCTCCTGCGGCTAGAATGATAGCAGTATCCTCAAGCAGCACTTTCAGTAGCCCTGGATTCCACTCCTCCCATACGCTCCTCATTGCAGCCTTATGAGAGAGAAGCCGGCATAAAATATCCACCAAAGCCTACATCCACGAAACTGAGCCACGAATCCTAAAGCTCTCGCTCTTTGTACCGGTGCGTCACAATAGGTATGTCATATCTGCAGCAAAAACCCAAGAATCGGGCACGTCATCCTCATACCGCCACTACAACGTGCTCCGTCTCTTTGTATGCCCTTCCAGCCGGATAACCGAACAAACAACTCCCGAATGCTCGAAGCTGGGTACGAGTGCGGGCGACGGTACTACGGAATCGAGTCAGGTATACGAAAAATTCTCTTCATTCCAATGCGGTTTCGATCACTTTGTCAGCTTTCGGTATGCAAGCAATTGGGGGACTTCGCTTGTAAGCGAGCGGCATATCCAGTGAGTGCCTGGCCGGTTGATATAATCTTCGAAATCTATCATAATAGAGCAGCCTTCAGTGGCGATTCATGGAGGTTGTATATTGGGTAATGACAGAATGGGTGAGGGACTACTGTCGTCTGAAAGGGCGTTTTTAGGGAGGATATTCCGGCTGGTGGGGTATATACCGTAGCTGTTGGAATTGACGTTTATTTGTGTGTTTTACGTTTGAGAATAGAAGTTGAGATGGCTTGGCTTTGATGGGAGCCGGCTTGCTTATCGATTCTAGGGGATTCACTTTGAGAATATGGCAGCTCTCTGATCGCGGAGTATCTAACTGTGATTTATTCCTTTTGCCCGATTGTAGCTTAGAGATTGCCTAATAAATCAATTGAGCTTATTCGACGCCGGCAGTTGGCCGGGTGGCCCTACGGTCTCAGCACACCTTCGCGCCGAGTGAGCGGGTATGAAGCAGTTGACACCCCCCACTTACGTCATAAACCGGCCACGCACAATCCAAATTTTCAGACCCCCAAAGAGTGTAGAAAGAGACGGCAATACCCCTTGAGCAATGCTCCACCTATCTAAGGCCCCCATGTGTAGGTTTGCTAGGGGGGCCAGGCCAAACTGCCGAAGCGACCGAAGAGGGCCGCTTGATGAGTCACAGGGAGGGGAGAAGGGAAAAAAAAAAAAAAAGTTTAAATTAAATTACCTGAGGCAACGACCCACCAAACCTCAAAGAGGTCATCTTTCTTTATTTAAGAGAGAAACTTTCGTTCACCTTCTCCCTAAAAATAATAAACTTTTGTTCCAGACATACCGTTTCTTCAAAACTTCCGCCAGGCACGAACAGGACAAGAGAATTCTCGGGATTGCTTTAAAGATGCCTATGTGAGAAAATTTTCTTCCATGCTTTGGAAGGTGTTCTTTTTCTCTTTTACTCCGGACTAATAGAGATTTACAGGCTTAAGAATCCCTCTACGAAATATAAAGCTTTTAAGCCCATAGATTTGCCAGACCGACAATGGCCCTCAAAAACCCTCGACAAGGCTCCACGGTGGCTATCGACCGATTTGCGAGACGGAAACCAGAGCTTGATCGATCCTATGGTGAGGTTCCTTCTGCCTCTTCCTCGCTGCCCCAATTGCAGGAAACCATGTTAACAAGCTTTTTCTTTAACAGGACGGAGACCAAAAATGGCGGTACTTTAAAATGTTGACTGACATTGGCTACAAAGAAATTGAGGTCTCCTTCCCCTCAGCTTCGCAAACTGACTTTGACTTCACCCGTCGCTTGGTCGAAACCCCTGGTGCGGTACCTGACGATGTTTGGCTTCAAGTTCTCTCGCCGTGCCGTGAGGACTTTATCCGACGGACGATTGAGTCCATGAAGGGCGCTAATAAGGCGATCGTACATCTCTACTTAGCTACATCCGAGTGCTTCCAGAGAATCGTTTTCGGAATGACGAGGGAGCAATCGGTAGAGTTGGCTGTAAGGTCAACTAAGTTGGTGAGAAGTTTGACGAAGGATAACCCGGATGCTCAGGGAACCGAGTGGGCGTATGAGTTCTCGCCAGAGACATTCTCGGATAGCAGCCCTGAGTTCGTCGTTGAGATTTGTGAGGCTGTTAAGGCGGCGTGGGAGCCGACGAAGGAGAACCCGATTATCTTCAACCTTCCTGCGACAGTAGAGGTGTCTACTCCGAATGTTTATGCCGATCAGATTGAGTACTTCTGCCGTCACATTAGTGAGCGGGAGAAGGTTTGTGTTTCCCTGCATCCTCATAACGATCGTGGCTGCGCTACTGCTGCCTCTGAGCTTGCACAAATGGCTGGCGCGGATCGAGTAGAGGGATGCCTGTTTGGAAATGGGGAGCGCACGGGAAATGTAGATCTAGTCACGCTCGCGCTGAATTTGTACACCCAGGGAATTCACCCCAATGTTGATTTCTCGGACATCACCAATGTTATCGACATTGTCGAGGACTGCAATAAGATTCCCGTGCACCCAAGGGCACCATACGGTGGGCAGTTGGTCGTCTGTGCATTCTCTGGATCTCACCAGGATGCAATTCGCAAGGGCTTCAAGCTCCGCGAGCAGGCTCGTGCAACTGATGATGACGAATGGCAAATCCCCTATCTTCCTTTGGACCCCGCAGATATAGGTAGAACTTACGAAGCCGTTATCCGAGTCAATTCGCAATCCGGAAAGGGAGGCGTTGCCTGGGTCATTCAGCGTGCTTTGGATTTAGATCTTCCCCGTGGCCTCCAAATCGCCTTCTCAAAGATTGTTCAGAAAGAAACGGAGGATCTCGGTCGGGAGCTGAAACCTAAGGAAATCCAAGCCCTTTTTGAAACAGAGTATCACCTCAAATCGATTCCCCGAATCTCTTTAATCGACTACGAGCTCTCTACCGACCGCTCTGCTTCTCCAAACCCAGCCATGGGCAAGCAATCCGCAAACGCTAAGAGGACATTCCACGGTATTATTTCTATGGACGGGAGGGAACATACTATCAGGGGCGTTGGCAATGGGCCAATCTCTAGTTTGGCTGATGCCCTCCGGACTATCGGCGTAGAGCTTGACGTCCTGGACTATAAGGAGCACGCCATCGGCCGTGGAAAGGGTGTGAAGGCAGCAACCTTCATTGAGTGCGATATCTCGGGTAGTGATGAGAATAGGAAGCAGGCAGTCTGGGGTGTCGGTATCCACGAGGACACCGCACAGGCAAGTTTGATAGCTATGTTAGGTGCAGCTAGTAAAGTGAGTTGAATTCGTGCTGAGATACCTAATCGTACTTTTATTGACATAGTTTTTTCTCAAGGTAATTTCGAGTCGGCCGGCTACACCCATGCCTACCGCCAGCTTGGCTACTCCGCTGACGACCCTGAAACCCTTCGGTGGTAGAGTAAATATTAATGGATTAGAGTCGAGGGCTGAGGGAATGTAAAATGATTGAGACTGGGGAAAAAAATAAAATTGGGGGAAAAAAATTATTTACGTGAAATAGGTAGCTCTAGTAGGGCGGGTTATCAAAAGTTTTTTTTTTTCTTGTCTTCCCCATTGTTTAAGCGGCTAGGGTGCGGTTCTGTAGTGACTGTTTAGGTTTGCGAGATATTGAAAGCGATCACCGCCTTCTTGCAAATATGATAGTTTACCGTGCCAGATAAAGTTCTAAGACCCTCGCTCTTATGACAGTCCGTAATTTATTATCACAGTGAAAATCAGCCACTACTGCAGAGTACAAGCTGCATTTCATACTCGTAGCATGTTTATGTCAACTCGTTATACTATGAAGGAGCACAATAAATGCTCCCCTTGTCTAGGATATAGACCGGTGTGGATGTCAAGGTTAAAATCATGAAGTCGCACTCGCCCGAGTGATATCCTGAGATTGTGCAAACGAATCACTGGAACGCTGCTTTTGAATTATGAACGAGGGTTGGAATTATTGAGCTTGGGCCGAATAAGTTTAGTCACATCTACCATTGAAGTTCTAGAGGAATCCGGGAAAATATTCTGGAACATTAGCTATTTTTGTTTCTACTGCAGGGTTGATAACTAACGGGGTTAGAACTATTTAGTTTTGGTTAGGCTCTAGGATCAAGCACCGTATGTCCTTATCAGACATAAATTATTGCCTTCCCCAACAGTGGCTGGCGTTGGCTGGGGGTTTTAGTGATAAGGTTTGGAAAGCACTCTAAATCTTGGCATCTTAGGGTTACAACCCTCTCGCTCCCACAACCGTGACTTCTCCACACACCCCCCCTACATGCCGAGAACACTCCTCCAAAAATTTCGCGCCAGGCCAAACCTCCAGCGACCTATCGTAACGGCGACCAGCGACCAACACCACCAATTCTTCACGACAGACTAACTAGATACCTAACATCACCACTAGAAATCCGTCGCCATGCGTATGTTTTCATCTCTCTGCTAAACGGTGAGTTGGCTAACATAAAAACAGCCCCAAAATTCGATCCCTCCGAAGTCAAGGTTATGTATGTGCAAAGCTCTTCAAGAACATGAAAAATATCTATCCCATATTGTACCTTACCTCGAGGTCTGGCTAACAATTGGGTTTTTTTCGATTCTTTTTGAAGTCACCTTCGTGCCACTGGTGGTGAGGTAGGCGCTTCGTCCGCATTGGCGCCGAAGATTGGTCCTCTTGGTCTTTCGCCCAAGAAGGTTGGTGAAGATATTGCTAAGGCGACCGGTGACTGGGTATATCTCTCTATTTTTCATGTATCGGCCGTGGGAAGGCGGAAAATTAACATGAATATTTTCTGTGAAATATAGAAAGGTCTCCGCGTCACTGTCAAACTCACCATTCAGAACCGTCAGGCCGCTGTCTCCGTCGTTCCTTCTGCATCCTCCCTCGTTATCAAGGCCCTCAAGGAGCCCCCGAGAGACCGCAAAAAGGAGAAGAACATCAAGCACACTAAATCTATCCCTCTCGATGAGATCATTGAGATTGCCCGAACCATGAGATTCAAGTCGTTGGCTCGCGAGCTTTCAGGAACCGTCAAGGAGATCCTCGGAACTGCCTACTCTGTCGGATGCCAGGTTGATGGCCGCTCCCCTAAGGACGTCTCTGACGATATCGCATCTGGCGAGATTGAGAGTATGTTCTCCGCTACATCCGTATGACATGAGTTGCTGACAGAGCACCTTCTAGTCCCCGATGAATAGATAATTCGCCAGGTTTTCTTTTCTGCTTTCGGTTGGGCTGCTTTCTTCCTGTATCTACTCAAAAAAACGGTAAAAGGGTCATTTTTCAGGCGCATTGGTTTTTCTTTCTTCTAGCTTCTACGCACGTCCCATGTTTGTGCAGAATTGTGAAGCTATCAGGATCGTCCTTTTTGACTAGCTACCCCTTGCCAACACTCTGGTGTCTACCCATTATTCCGTGGTTTACTCCTATTTTAGTGCAAGGAAGATTGAGTCCTTTGGGGGGCTTACTACTCACCGCTACGTCCTGCAGGTGGACGTGGAGGTCCATCATATTGAAGCCTACATATAAGCTCTGGCTAATCTTGTAGCTTTGGCGGAAACGATCTGAGGAACTTAGAGAATAAATACCGGACTAGCTATGTGGACCCAGTTCTGTTTGCACGTTGTGACATGATGTGTCTTGCTGTAATGTTCCGAAGGTATTAGAAGACCGTTCACGATTTAGTGATTCCTCTGGGAATATGCACCTCCATTGTTGGAGGGGTTGTAGGTAGATGCTGCAGGACTACTATCATATATCCTCCCAAAGATATCAAACCTTAAGCCTTAAATAGCAGCATATTCCAAAACCTAATAGGGTGCCGATCTGGCGCTGGCGGCACTCGTCCCCCTAATTCCTCGAGTGCTTTCCAGTGATTGCTTGGCGTCCGACTTCCATGCCAAGCCTTGCAGGGATGATGAATGGGGCTCAAAATCAAATGCTCTCATCCAAAGCTCCGTTTCAAGAACAACTTCCCAACAACCCATCCACCCCCGTCATACAAACTGGATAAAACCATGGCTTCGCCAACAACAGTCGCACCACCAAGTACTGTTAATATAATTAGACCTGCAGAGGTAGCTACTGTCCCCCCCGTGTTTTAGGATATGAAAAAAAGAAGAAAAAAAAGCTAAAAGGAACAATAGGAGTTCGTCCGCGGATCCGCAAAACGCACACGTGAGGTATTCGCCTCTGATTTCGGAAATCCATTCTTGCTGGATGATGATACTGCGTACTTCTCTCCCCCCATTTGCCCTCTCCTCACCCATTTTAGCTGGCGCTAATATTGAGTAGCCGTAAGCAATCCATAAGCTGCAAAATCCGCCTCGAATACGCAACAGTGCGCGAACTCCCGCCCGCGCTTGCGGCAAAACAAGCCACTGCAAAGAAGGCGAAGCGCATTGGTGGTGGTGTCGCCCCGGTAGTTTCGAAGCCGTTGTTGACGGAGGCGGATGGTGTCGATGGGAGTACTATGAAAATGGTTGAGGGGGTGGCTGCTAAAGCTGGAGGTGCGTCGGCGTCGACGTCGACGTCGTTGACGATACGAGGGCGTCCATCGTCAGCCAGCAGTGGTGCGAGAGTAGGAGGTGGAGCGGGAGCGGGGACGGCGCAGAGGGAATTACCGGGCAGCAGTCTAGTCCGTAAGAACAACGCCGCGGCTCAGCAGATCAAACCGATCTGGCACCCGCCCTGGAAGCTCATGCGCGTAATTTCCGGACACCTAGGCTGGGTCCGGGCACTCGCCGTGGAGCCAGGGAACCAATGGTTCTGCACCGGCGCCGGCGACCGAACCGTAAAAATCTGGGACCTGGCCACCGGCAACCTCCGTCTGACGCTGACAGGGCACATCTCCACTGTGCGGGGACTAGCCGTATCCCCGCGCCATCCATATCTCTTCTCCTGCGGTGAGGACAAAATGGTGAAGTGTTGGGACCTCGAAAGCAACCGTGTGATCCGCCATTACCACGGCCACCTCTCCGGCGTCTACTCTCTCGCGCTGCACCCCACCCTCGACGTGCTCATCACGTCGGGCAGAGACGGCGTAGCTAGGGTCTGGGACATGCGCACGCGGACAAACGTCATGGTTCTTTCCGGTCACCAGGGCACTGTATCATCCGTCGTCGCGCAGGAGGCGGACCCCCAGGTCATTACTGGATCTATGGACTCCACCGTGCGTCTTTGGGACTTGGCTGCGGGCAAGAGCATGGCTGTACTTACCCATCACAAGAAGAGCGTCAGAGCTCTCGCTACGCATCCGAAGGAATTCACCTTCGCTAGTGGGTCCGCGGGAAGTATCAAGCAGTGGAAGTGTCCTGAAGGAGCGTTCATGCAGAATTTCGAGGGGTTCGGGGGGATCGTTAATACCCTCAGTGTTAATGAGGATGATGTATTGTTTTCGGGAGGTTTGTATTCTTCTTCCATGATTTGGGGGGAGCTAATTTGGGATTTTTGCCAGCGGACAATGGAGAAATGTGCTTCTTCGATTGGAAGTCCGGACATAGGTTTCACAAGATTGACACGATTGCCCAGCCCGGATCTCTGGATGCTGAGCAGGGCGTTTTCTGCAGCACTTTTGACAAGACCGGGTTGAGGTTGATCACCGGGGAGGCGGATAAAACCAGTATGTTTCCCTTTCTCCTGCTTCTTCACTTTCTTTTTTGGGGTGGGAGGATTGCGATAGCTAATTGGGTGGCGTTTGGTGATTGTAGTCAAGGTCTGGAAACAAGATGAGAATGCTACAGAGGAGACACATCCTCTCGATTGGAAGCCGACTTTGCAAAGGATGAGATTTTAGACTCGGGTTTTATGATTTATGGCTTGTAGAATTTGCTCTATTTTTTTCTTTTCTTTCTCATGTACGATAGTCGTTTTTCTCCTGGGAAAATTGTTCTTGACTTGCGATTTGCATGCTAATTCCAGATATTATGAGCGCTTGCTTGCGTGCTTAGACTGCTGGTCACAACAACTAACTTGTCACAATTGCGAGATCATGCGCTCCCAATACCCAATACCTACTATAAATTTTATTTTCTAAGCTTCACATCCACCTAATTCAACGCAGCGGCCGCGAAAGTAGGCAATACGAAGCTTGCCTCGTGGATCCGCTTGTTATAGTATCTGTACATCTTCTGTTCCTCTTCGCCGGATACGGTCCTGAGAGGCTTGGAGACGTCCCTGTCCGCGTCCTTGCAGCAAACCATGAAACCAATTTGGCCGGATGGATAGGTAGGGATGGTCGTGTAGGCGTATTCCGCAATCGGAAAGACTTCGCGACACGACTTCTTAAGGTCGGTAATGAGCTGTAGGTGGAGCCACTGGTTTTCGGCTGTCATGAGAAAATAACTTAAGTCAGCTGCGCAACTGTTGTAGGCTGGGAAAAGCAAAGGGAGGATAGGATATGAATGAGGAGGAGGAGGAGGAGGAAGGGTGTGAAAAAAGAGTCGAGATTTCGAGCGCAGGGTGAGATTGAGAAAATGTTCGACACTGTAGCCAAGGGTATCACAGTAAGCCACAGAGTACACTTTCCAATAGAATAGAAAAAACTTCTGTTCTTCTAATCTCCCCCTCGCTCTTTCAAGCCCAATTCCTAGGGTGGAAATGAATTGCAATAGAAAAGGGGAACCGACAACCTTGCGTGGTGATCACACCACCCTCCTGTTAACATTGTCACTCATAGTTAGTAATCTGTAATCGATAAAACACCGTACATCGATACTATACCTTCAACGCTGCAAATAGAAGCTCGAAGTACGGCTTCTGGAAGAGAGACTCCGCTGGGCCCTCTGGATCCGATGAGTCGGTAATAATGACGTCGAATTCATTCTTGCGGTCCTCGAGAAACTTGAATCCATCTCCAACAAGAACCTTAGACTTGGGATGATCGAATCCCTTGGACATATGAGGAAGATATTGTTTGGAGAGGCGGATAACAGCCTATGGCATAGGTGAGTATTGCTCGCTGTGAGTGGCATTATTGAAGAGGGTTACCTCATCGATGTCGCAGAGAATAGCCTCCTCAACACACTCATGCTTGACGATCTCACGGAGGACACCACCGTCACCGCCGCCAATAACAAGAACCTTCTTGGGGTTGGGGTGGGAGTTCATTGCAAGATGAGTGATCATCTCCTGGTAGCTGGGCAGGCAAGATTATTATTAGCTCTAACTATTATATAAAGTGAGTATATACCGAAGGGTGTATACTCACGCAAACTCATCACGCTCGGTGCATTGAATAACATTGTCCAAGACGAGAACATTGCCGTAGTCGGTACTCTCAAAGATCAGTACCTTCAAAAGGAGGTCAACTCATGCGGTCCTGGGAGGGGCCTTGGCTGCACTGAAGGATCAAACAAACATCTTGGTACTTAGACTTCTCGTGGTGCAAGACTTTCTTAACTCTGAGAGTCATGGCCTGGCCAGGCCACATCTCAGAGACCTCGCGGAACCAGCCGTCTGTAACATTAGAGGAGACTTTAGTAGCTGGTAACACCACACTATAACTTCCAAAGAAATCATATTGTAGGGCCAACCTTGAATAGTGGGGTGAGTAGTTTCGCTCATTTTCGTATAATGTAGCCTGTAAGGACGAGCTCTAAAAAGGTTCTTCCCACGGAGTTTGTGTTAGTCAACTTTAATACCACAAAGTGGCTCCCAGGAGGAATTGAGTGTAACAGACCCTATAAAGGGGTCCCGCAGAGAATCTCCACAGAGATAAAGCAATTTTGGAGGGAGAGGGAAAAATGGAAGTGAGGATTAGGAAGCCAAATCTTCTGACGACGGAGGTTGGAGGGGTATATAGCTTTAAAGGTTTAATGCCAAGGCTTACCGAGGGGCTATCCCTGTCAAAAAAAATTTGACATTTTTGTACTAGCGCAGGGACGAAAAAGTCGGAGAACTTCCGGTGACAGAACAGGAGCTTGTGCGGATCAATAGATAAACTTTGTGGAAAGGATAGGATTGTGGATAGAAACCTAGACTAGTTCACTGTCCTCTGAAAGATGAATTTTAGGGATTTTGGAAGGCGCTTCAAGTAATCTCTGTACTTGGAGGCTACTTTGTATGAGGGTAAATTTTCAATTACTGGCTTGAGATATCTTGTTGTTAGTGAGGCGATATGTTTGGTATCTACTTAGAGTTGTTTATGCCTGCAAGAACTCATTATTCTCCATTTGTACCGACTGTCTGCTCATTGCCTCATGGGGTCTTGCTGATCAGTTTTTCCGACTTTTTCATCACATGCGCAGGTGGGAGGTATGATATACTCGTACAGATGGGAAAACTGACCTAGTAGTTTCTAGGGATTTCCTTGATATGGGGCAGTGTTCGTGTAACTGAGAAAGGGTATTTAAAGGGCAGTTGTCACTCTCCTGTTAGAAAGAACAGCACAAGTTTGAATCAATCTTTAAGTCTTTAAAGTTATATTCTGAGCATTATGCACACTTCGCTATCACAGCAGTTAGTAGCATAGATACAAATATTTTCAGGTTATGAGCCCGGGTTTATGAGTCTTCCACAAACTCAGAGTAAATACCAAAAAGACTATTGAGAATCTTTCAAAGTATAATGCTATACCATTCTCCTCCTCTCATATCATTTATCCACCGTGGCTAGAGAATACTACAACGCCTATGAGTGGTACTATTATTGTTACTATCTACACCTAAGAGTATATTCAAACCTTCTCAAGCACTTCAACTTTGTCTGCTGCGACCGATACTGAACTGAGCTCAGGAATTATTGTCTAAACGTACTCCTAGAGGACGAATACGATCTATTCGGAACACTACAGCAAAACAATAAACTTCAACTAAAATAAACCCTATACCTCATGATATTTTCAGAGAATACACGATCTGGTTTCATCATCTTAACCAAAGACTATCCTATACTACATGGTAAAGATAACTACCAAACCTGGGCGGACGCCTGGAGGGTTGCATTCAATATTCTCGACGTCTAGGAAGTAGTCTTTGGCGAAAATGATCAAACCCAAAGTATCGTCTGAGGGTTCCACCACCAATGCAAACTCAACGGCCATCAAAAACTGGTTAAGAAAAGATAAACAAGCTAAATTCTTTCTTTACTAAGCTGTTGATTCCACCTTTCATGCGGACATATCGGCAAACCCTACCTCAAAGGATGTCTGGCAGGCATTCAAAGACCGATTTGACAAAGAAACCACCTGCTACCAATATGATTCTTCTTGAAGCTATTTAGAAGATAAAACTCTTTTCCAACCAGACTATCTCTGAACATACTACCAAGTTTGAAATAGCTTAGAACTACTTAGTCCAAAAATATGCCAATGACAAAGACAGTGATGGCACTACCGATGAATTCTGAACCACGATGAAAGCCTGGACCCAGTCTGAACTAGTGAAGGGAACAGTGTATATGCTTTCAGTAAATGACATACACCCCGACCTATGTGATGTACTTTCTGCAAGAAAGACTACCCGTTTTGTTGACATTCGCGACTACTTTCTCGGAAGGGCTGTAGAGAAAACGGAGAGTAAGGAGGAAGAAAAAGTGTTGAGCGTACCGAGACCCAAGTTGCACTGCAACTGGTGCACATCAAAAGGGAAGAAAAACAACAACCATACAGTTGCAAAATGTCGCAGTCTCCAATGGCAGAAAAAGAAGAAGAAGGAAGGAAACAGGTCATACATGGCAGCAACTACCGATGCGATGGTCACTATTCTGATGATTAAAGCTGATAACCCAACTGATAGTGACAAAACAGAAGTAACACAAGAATAGATATGTGATTCAGGTGCTACAAGCCACCTTTCACCCAATTCAGGTGACTTCCAAAATATGATCCCTTCTTCTGAAATGATAGTAACAGCAGACAGAAGAATTTATCAGGCAACTCCAACTGGAGATGTCACAATCAACATGTGCCAATTGGACAGACTTCAACAAACAGTTGTCCTTAAACGGATTCTGTATGTACCCTCGTTTTGATACTCTTTGGTATCAGAGTCCCAATAGGATAAACAAGGAGTTAGAGCGGTTGCGGAAAGAGGATTGAGAAAGTATGAGAAGGAAGAGAGAGTATTCATGGTGGCGAAAGAAAAAATGGATTGTAGAATGTTAGGAAAAGCAAAGAAAGAGCTATAATTTCCTCTTACGAAGAATAGCATCAAGCCCTTGGATATTCAAGTGTGATTAAGGATTATTACAAGTACAAAAACCCCGTCTCTGCCCCCAAGTACTTCGATTACGATACGTGCAACAAATACAAGTCAATATATACCATACACAAATCAATCGAAAGCTCAACAAACGCCATCTTCGATAAGATTCATTCTAATCTAAGTGGACGAATGCCGATATCTATTCTAGGCAAAAATGAGTACTACATGACCTTTGTTGACGACTACATACAGTACTATTGGCTATATGTATTGAAGTCAAAAGATTGAGCGTTTACTGCTATACAACATTTGTGGGAACTCGTGCAAACCCAATTCAGAAAAAGGATTAAGAGGTTTTACCGTAATAACAGCACAGAATACATTAACTGAAATGTTACGGACTTCTTCACTAACCGAGGTATTATATATACCACTTTTCCCGCCTATAACTCTGAATCAAATAAAGTCGCAGAAAAAATCAATCATACTCTTACAATGATAGTAAGATGTATGATGCCAGGAGATTGGGAATTCCTCTGGGGTGAGGCCTATTCCACAGCCATCTATTTATACAACTGGCGTTGGCATTCAAAGATAAAAACAAAATCTTTCCAATGACTAAATGGAACGAAACCCACGATCAGTCATCTATATCCCTAGTTTCCCAATATGATAGTACATGTCCCAGCTGAGAAGTGAGGAAAATTTGACCAAACATCAGAAGAAGGTTACTTAATAGAATATACTTCCAATTCTACAATCTATTGTATATACATACCAAAACAACATATAATAACTGAAGCTAGGGATATCAAGTTCATAAAGACGAAAGGAGTATTATGCGAATACTTTCAATACCCAACAGATGAAGGATACGAAAGATCAGATGATGAAGAAAGACCTATATCTCGACCGATCACACCAGAACTACTCGTTCAACAAACCATTCCTGGAGAATTTATAGAATCTCTAAATCAACCAATGCCAATACCAACTGCTCATACTAATCCCAATGTTACCCAACGACGTACTGGACAAACTAGAACTCGAACAGAAAATGGAAAAGAGTTTGACGAAGAAGTTCAATGCAAAAGATCCAAATCTAAAGCACCAACTCATCCACAGTCAACAGTATACACTCGTTTATAGTCATCATCAAGATAGAGTTGCTCTTCTAATTCCTTTATCTTTTCCACCAATCTCTAATTCTGTTCGATTAGAATCTTTGCATTATTATCGTCAATGTCACTGTCTTCGAGTTCTATGGTATTTTGGTCATAGAGCTCCTTACTTTTCTGTAGTTGTTAAATGAAGTGGTCGGACTGATGTATCACATACCACATTTGAACAACTACAAAGTGTTATGCTGTAACTAACTCAGAGGAATAGAGAGAGCTAGGCCATATAGTATTCGAGATAACGGAGGGAAGTCAGGAAGGCTCGAGTAATGATAGTTCAATAAAGGTAAAGCAATAAAGTAGAAGTTCTCGAATTTTAGACTTAATAACTTATTATATTATTAAGGTCTCTTCTCCGTTGCTTGATTTTCTCAAACTCTGGGGAATAGCCCTTACTACATATACTAAATTCTCGCTACTTCCTGTTTCCTAACAATCATGTATCTTTCTAAGATTTCAGCTTCATCAAAGGAAGTGCGAACACTATTTGACTCTGAATAATTGCCCCACTCGAACCCAGAGAACTCCCGACATCTATTTCATCTGAGGGTGTTCCCACTCCACCAGTAGATAGTCTTCGATCTCTTCGTCCTAATAGACTAAGTTCATATATGCGATCGCAATGCCAATATACCAATAGTCTATTATTGTGAACTATCGAGTGATCAGCTCGAATAGCCAGATAATAACATATAATACATAATATGCATATGCACCGGATAAGAAATAAAGTATTCTCACTTTTTCTTTCCAATATATAATCAGCTTCATGGAGCGTGAGCTCTTCCGGTATCCCGAGTAGTCCACATAGATACCTCTAGTTGCTCCTACCACAGTGAGTTGAGGTTGGACATATGCTTCTCCATTACGGTGGTGCAGCCTCTACTAATAATACTGGCGAGCTATTCTCGTGTGCATAATACAAAGATGCTATGAAAACGCAAGAAAGAGAAGAATGACAAAAAGTAATGGACGAGGAGATGACGGTTCTGCAGAAGTGAAGGGTAGGGCAAGAAGTCGAAAGACCAAACGGTAAATGTGTATTAACAGGACTATGGGTATATAAGGTAAAAGTCAAAATGGACGGTATAATCGAATGTCAAAAAACAAGATACTGCACTAAAGGATTTAATCAGATACCTGGGGAAGACTTCGAGGAAGTGCATGCACCCATTGCACAACTGGAATCTCTTCAATTGCTACTAAGCATCTCAGTTCAACGTGGTTACTCCCTAAGATAACTTTATATCAAAAGCGCATTCCTATACAGCGACATAGATTGTGAAATGTACCTCGAACTACCAGAAGGATATCAGAATCCTGAAAAGGTCTGGAAGCTTAAAAAGGCTATTTACAGACTCAAACATTCTCCTTGCCTCTGGTACCAACGACTAACCAAAACCCTTGAAACCTTAAACCTTACTGTTATTGACTTCAATTCATGCATACTCTTTTCCAAAAATCTCTTCTGTTGCGTTTATATTGATATTAGTCTAATAACTGGAAAAACTAAGTTGGTTAACAAATGTGTTAAATAACTCCAATCCCACTTTTAATATACTGACTTAGGTCAAGCTTCACTACTACTCAGAATGCAAATTGAAACTTCAAATAATGGAATACAGTTATACCAGAAACGATATATCTCGGTAATGTTAGAAAAACACTATATGACTGAAGCAAAACCAGTAGTGATACTGATCGAACCTCATTCAACATTGACCAAAGCAAAGGACGATGATGAGTTATGTGACCAAAAGACATACCAATTCATAATAGGATCTTTAATGTATGCTACAGTTGCCACTCGACCAGACATCATACATGCTACTGCCTTTCTAAGTCAATTCTCCTCCAAACTAACAAATACCCACCTCTCAGCAGCCAAACATATACTTCGTTACCTTAAAGGAACAAAAACTAAAGGCCTATGATACTCTCGAAACTAGAATAACACACTGTTACATATTTACTGTAACACATTCTTCGCCTCTAACCTCGACGACAGAAAATCTTTTACTGGTTTTCTCGTACAAACCTCCGGACATACTGTTATTTGGCGTTCTAAGTAACAAAAAACTGTTGCCACCTCTACAACCGAAGCTGATTATGTTGCCCTTGCCTTTTCAGCTCGCTAAGGTGTATAGATCAACCATGGATTATCACATATGAGAATTACCACTATACCAATTATACATTGTGATAATACTGCTGCCATAAAGCTAACGGAGAATGCGTGAGTCTCAGACCGCACAAAGCATATTCACTTTCAGCATCATTATACGAGAGAGTTGCGTGAACAGGGAAAGATAAGAGTAGTTGTAGTGGAAACAGAGAATAATTTAGCTGATATATGTACAAATGGATTGATGAAGGTGTTATTTGAAAGTTTTTCAGTTAAGCTAGGAATGAAAACGTAGGGGAAGTGTCAATTTTTACGTTATTCTTTCCTTCTGGTCAGATAACTGTGTCACATGACACTGTCATGTGACTAAGATATACTATTGTATTCTAGTAGTTTCTAGGGCTTTCCTTGGTATGGGACAGTGTTTGTGTAACTGAGAAAGGGTATTTAAAGGGCAGTTGTCACCCTCCTGTTAGAAAGAACAGCACAAGCTTGAATCAATCTCTAAGTCTTTAAAGTTATATTCTGAGCATCCTGCACACTTCGCTATTACAGCAGTTAGTGGCATAGATACAAATATTTTCAGAGAGAAACACAGGGCTGTTGAAGTTGCTTGTAGGAACCCAGACTAGTTGCATTGGTGCCCACCATTCTCTAATGCATGAATCTTGGAGATCCTGAAGAGCTTCTGGGAATGTCAACCTCTATAAGGCCAGTTATGCTATAACCAATTTTCAACCGTTAGCTTAGAATATCTTATTATTGGTGAGATAGTGTGTTTGGTACCTACTCTACTTGAGTAGGTTGTTTGTGTCTACTAGAGCTTGTTATTTCTCATTTATATTAACTGTCTGCCCCCCCCCCTACTGCACTCGAGTATATACGATCTCGCTGATCATTTTTTCCGTTTTTTTCTTCTATACCCTAGCACTCGAGCACAGTACGAAACCTTCCCAACCTCATCCAATAAATCGCTCGAAATTTTTCACGTAAGAATTGCTAGTTGAGAAACAGTGGGAATACGAGATGTTTGCAATGCCGGCAGCCAACGCCCTGTTGCGGCCTCGGGGCCGCACCCGTACCGGTACTGTACACCAACACCACATTCTGTCTTTCCCCACTCTACTCGGGGAAAGAGCATTGGTGGGAAGCCTACGTCTGGCCTTGGGAAGGAGGCCGGGGTCATTAAAAACTGGGGAACATAACTCTTGTCTCCACAGAATTGTATGGGATCGGCAGAAATAATTTTCCGGGTCTTAATGACTCCCCGAGCAGAAGGGTTCATAAAGCTATAGCACACTTTATTCCGTGAATGGCCTAGACAATTGTTAGATTACCAATTTTTACACATCAGTTGACACTTTAGAGGTCTGTACTAGTACCACATAGGAGATAATAGTGCCGGTATTCTTTTCAGCTTTAGATTCGGGAGGTCTGTTCTGTACGATGCGCCTAACACACCTACCAAGAGCATATCGGTATTCCTGTGATATGGTATGGCTGTACCTTCTAGGAGCAGCTCTTGAGGTGCCTTGCCGCTCGTAAGAAGATGACCATGAGTTGCGGCTAAATGCCGCGAGGCGCATGCATGCATGCAGAAGTTTGCTTGCAGCCCTGCGCAGGTACTCGAGTACAGACAGGTTCCTGACTAGTGATCGCGTTGCGCGATCTAATCTAGAGTATGTTATTATCTTAAAAGGCTACCACTCCGAGCTAGTGCAGTGGATTCTGATATCATAGCGAATTTACAGTATTTACTGGAAATCTAGCACCCTGATTTTCTTGTCGAGTCTCAGGTTATTAGAGAAGATATCACAATTGGAAAAATATGCCAGCGAGTGCCTGCAGGAAGCAAGGAGGGAAGCAGTGAAGGGAAGCTGCTCGCCTAATTTGTTGTTTAAAAAAAAGCTAAGAAGGTTGTGGTATAGCACTCGATGATTTTGTAGACTTTTTTCTGTTTCTTTTTTTAGAGCATCATACGCTATTTGCAGGTTAGTTAATGGTTGATACCATTTTTCTGTCACTTGTGTACTGAATATACATATTGGTGCTCTGTAGAATGCACCGATTTGTGTTGATAAGACTACCCATGAGCAACATGCATCACGAAATATCACTCCAACATGGTAACTTGTTAGACCCAGTCAGCCTGTCTCAGGAGCTGTTACGATGAATGTGCGTAGGGTACGTACCGGGTGCTGCATATGTGTTTCCGTAGTTAGATGATTTCCCTGGGTGGTTACCCAATGTTTGCCTCATGTAGTTCTACACCTTCTTTTCTTTTCTCTCCACTCTCCTCCGAACAATAGATTCATCACTTTCTACAATACAATTCGCAACAGGAGCTAAAGACAACCTGGCGGTTCAATTAGTGAATGTCAATGTTCTATATTCACTATCCTCAGGTAGGAAAACCTAAGCCTCTCGGCCACCGCCTTACACCTTTTTGAGCTGCTTAGAAAACATAGTATGGCGCGCATGAAAGAAACCCGGCTTTCGACGTTCATTACATGAAGAGGGCCAGTAAGCTACTTGGTGTACGATCTTGGTAGTTGGTGGCTGCCGCATCGGCCCGTTCAGCTGCTCCCCTCCCGTTTCATCTCATAAAAGTGTACCAAATGAGAACACTTTGTGGATTAGCCTTGAGACAGGTTCCCTGCGGAAGAGTCTATTTCAAAATTGATGCATTCGCAGAGCCCTGCACCTCAGGAAAGAATCGAGGAAGGTTGTTTCTAGAACTCAGACATGCGTTCGCAGTTTGCAGATTCAATCCAGATGGGGAAATTAGTCCTCAATATGAAGCAATTTAAATTGGAAATTGATGAATGACCTTCGGCTTAAACTAAGAGTTTACCTTAGCGTAGGGGTTCTACTATTTGTACAGTACCTTCTTGGTCGGGATCGCACTGATAAAAAGCCTTGTGATGGGGTATCTTATACTAATACCCTCATATTGACAAGTAATCCGTTTCTGCCCTGGACTAAACACCGTAGAGATGTCATTCGCTGAGGAAAAGAACCTTCTTCCTATTTCCTTTGCGGGCAGCCTCCTTTCCTAGACGGTGCTGGTATGATAGGTAATTCCCCCTTAAAGATGAGGGTATATACGCATAAAAGGTTAACAAAAACTTGTCTACGTTTGTCTTTGTTCAGAACAACCGGCGTTTCTTTCTTCCTTTCTGACTTATGATCTTTCAGTTGTCCTCACCACCAGGACCCAAGCACTCTTCACGAACCACAGCTCTGAAATAGCTATTGTGGCACTGGACAGGCGTATGTTGCAGGGGGTCGTCTGAACGAAGATCCTTATAAATACACAAGCCATCAAAGTTTTGACAGTATAAATCATCTTAGTCTTTTATCGTTCTAATCATTATTCTAATTTGCTTTATGCTAGTATCTTCCTACTTCCTACTGGCGTTGCTTTCCTAAGACTTTGTCAGGACAGACTTCATAACATTTATCGAATTGAAACTAAACAACCCTTGAGCTCCTAACTTCCGCGCAGATTCAGCTGGATTTCTGTCGGCCGCTAGTCTGACGCCAGCGCCTACTCCTAGTTCTATTGCTCTTGGAGGACACATGATTCCAGACTAGCAGCTGTTATGGGCTTAGAAATTTTTATTTGGACACCCTTTTACAAACCATGATGCTGTTCCCTCGATGTGGATGCTTCTCGCATCTCGCTGTTATGAATATCGCATGTGTTTACTTTTCATTTCCAAAGAGCTAGGTGCTGTTGTCTTGAAGATCAAACGCCGAGAGTCAGTTCACCTGGGCCTGGAAATGTCCATAACTTGTAAGGCCGTAAGAGGCGAAGATTTATTATAAACCCTCTAAGGTGTCCACTAGAGGTAAAAGACAAAGCACTGGGGGATAAGCTGACCGTACCGGCCGAAGGCGTCCCTGGTTCAGCGACCTGTTGAATACTGACGATCTTGATTGCTTTCTGAAAGATCTATCCGTCACAGTCGGCCCCGAGTAGGAGGCGCAAAAGAAAGCGAGAGTTCTGCTGCTCTCATTTATAGAAGTTTTTAGAAAATAAGGGTTGAAGGCTATCGTCAAGCTTGATCGTATGAGACCGAGTAAAGCAGTAGTTTGTTCGGGCAGTTGAGCGACGTTAGGAGTGAAGCAGAGGTGGTTACAATACGATTGTGGCGCTCGAGGAAGTCGCAAGAGTGTCATCTCGATGGTGCAATCCCAACAAGACAGCGTGTAACAGGGGTGCCCGTGCTAGCGCCGTGCAAAGCTAAAAAGGAGCGGGACCCTCGACCCAAAAAAAATTTCTCTCTCCAATCCTCACCTTCAATCTTGCCCCATCTCCCACTCTCACAATATAAACGACTCGAGGTATTTCAGCAAAGCTCCCCCAAGCCATCCTTTCACTTCAGTTTAGCAACTTTCTCAACCAATCCTACATTCAAAATGCCTTCTACATTTTTGTTCACTTCCGAGTCTGTCGGTGAGGGACATCCCGATAAGATTGCGTGAGTAGCCACCTATACTGCTTCTGCCATTGCAAGTAGCCGTTTGCTATTTCTGCAAAATCTAACTGCAAAATAGTGACCAGGTCTCTGACGCCGTCCTCGATGCTTGTCTTGCGGAGGATCCTTTGTCGAAGGTCTGTTGCCACAATTCTCTTACTATGACTCCAATACTAACAATAGTTTTCAGGTTGCCTGTGAGACCGCCACCAAGACTGGTATGGTTATGGTCTTCGGTGAAATTACTACCAGTGCGAGACTCGACTACCAAAAGATCATCCGTGGCGCCATCAAGGACATTGGATACGACGATTCCAGCAAGGGCTTTGATTACAAGACCTGCAACGTTCTTGTTGCCATTGAGGAGCAGTCTAAGGAGATCGCCACTGGTGTTCACATTGACAAGGCTCTTGAAGACCTAGGTGCTGGTGATCAAGGTATCATGTTTGGCTATGCCACCGATGAGACCCCCGAGCTTTTGCCATTGACTGTTGTGCTTGCACACAAACTCAATGCCGACATGTCTGCGGCTCGCCGTGACGGAAGTCTCCCTTGGCTCAGACCTGACACTAAGACCCAGGTCACTGTTGAATACGAGCATGACGGTGGTGCTGTTGTTCCCAAGCGTGTTGACACTGTCGTCGTTTCTGCCCAGCACTCTGAGGATATCACCACAGAGGAATTGAGAAAGGAGATTTTGGAGAAGATTGTCAAGAAGAGCATCCCAGCTAAGTACTTGGATGAGAAGACCATCTACCATGTTTGTCCCTTGTTCTGGAAGTTTATTTGCTTGATCACTAATTCTCTGCATAGATTCAACCCTCCGGCCAGTTTATCATTGGCGGTCCCCAGGGTGATGCCGGTTTGACTGGTAGAAAGATCATTGTTGACACTTACGGAGGATGGGGTGCTCACGGAGGTGGTGCTTTCTCCGGAAAGGATTTCTCCAAAGTTGATCGCTCTGCCGCCTATGTTGGCCGCTGGATTGCTAAGTCCCTAGTTGCTGCTGGCCTTGCCAGACGTGCCCTTGTCCAGCTTTCCTACGCCATCGGTGTTGCCCGCCCGCTTTCCATCTTTGTAAGTTAGCTATCCTGCTACTTTCCCGAACATTCTTTAACTGACAATCCAATAGGTTGATTCTTACGGCACTTCTGACAAGACCAGCGAAGAATTGGTCGAGATTATCAACAAGAACTTTGACTTGAGGCCCGGTGTGATTGTCAAAGAGCTTGATTTGGCCAAGCCGATCTACTTCCAGACTGCAAAGAATGGTAGGCTACTCTCTGTTCTCGCTAGTTTAATACCTTTCTAACATTATTTTAAGGTCACTTTACCAATCAGAACTTCTCTTGGGAGAAGCCCAAGAAGCTTGCATTTTAAATAAATACCTTCTTGGTTATCTTATTACGAATTTTTTCTTCTTTTCTTAAATGGGGTTTCCTTTCTTATTTCATGATATATCTTCGGTAGACGACTTCAACTTCGACTACTTGTTTTGCATTGAGTTTGATCATGTGATAGCTGGTTGAACGGATGGGATTCTGTACGGTGGGGTTAAAATGGCGTTTTCAACAAAGATGGGCAGGGAATCAATGGCTGGGTTTCATTCAACATATCACAGAACTACTTTTTTCTGGGTTGTTCGGAGGTGCTTTTCTTTTCTTTTTTTTATAAACGGCGCATCGTGGGTCCCTTCAACCTCCCTCGTGTGTTCTTTGATTTGTAGAAAAAAGTGGTTTTTTTTCTGGGGGGTCTTTCATATCATTTTCAGACAGAGATTTTGTAGGGACATTACTGCGCCCAACTTTGACCGATATGATACTGTACGAATACTCGACATGCAGCTTCTCGGCATATCATACTAGTAAAATTTGAAAATATGCGCGTGATGGTATAACATGCAGATCCTAAGACCTGCCAATTTCTCAACAATTCCCAAGAGTGCACTTGTATCGTACTTAAGCACAGTAGCACCTTCCCTTCTGTTCCTCCCCCTTCCTCTTTCACCAACGGCATCTTTTTCTTTTTGGTGTGGACAAGTATGTTGCCCTGGTTGGTGGTATTGTTGGCATATATCCCGTCGCTATTGGAAAGGTTTCTACCGAGAGAATGCAACTTGCTCACGGACCTTCACTTGCTTGCCGGTACCTACCTACCAACGATAGGGCACTACAGTTTTGACGAGGAGGATGTGCCTTGTGATCAGGATAGGCAGACCTCTTCATTCATTCCAACTTTATTATAAACACTAGATGTTCTGGGCAAAAGTTGAAAAGAAAAAAAAAGCCCCTGCCTCACGCCTTAGACAAATGTACCCATTGACTAACCAAATAACAAGAGAAAGCATCACCCATACCGAGAGTGTAAAGTTCGTTCTGGAAGATAAATTCTAACTTAAACCCTAAGTTAAAAACGAATATCATGTTAAGAAACCCGGGGAAAAAAAAACCAGAGATCTCTTACTAGAACTAAGTTGAAGCAAAGCCTGAGGTATGATGTTGTGCTTGAGACGGGAGAAAATTTTCACCCCCTCCGTTTTTTTCAACTTCGCTTAGATTGTCAAAGAGTTTTTAAAGTTGCAATGATATCATAATAGCTATTACTTAATTGGTGAATATAAGCTGGAATCTCTCGATTATGGGTGTTATGTGTGCAGTGGTGGTGGTGGTGGTGTGATACAATACAATGGTGTTGTTGTTATGGTTGCGGAGAGTGGAAATGATGGGGTGGGGCGTATTTATTTATTTTTCTCTTTCTTTTAGATTGGGGGTATGATAGTTTCACTATTAGTAAGCTAGAGTCCATAATGTTATATAATACGGTATGACTCCTAAGAGGGAGACTTGCTTAAAAAAGAGTTGAGGGTGGGTTTGTTCTCTGATGAGAGAGGGGGAGAAGTCTGGTGTAGTAGTATCATAGTTAAGGAGGAAGGGGTAGGCTGGAGCTTTGGATTTGCCGGTTTCGGTGTAAGGGATTAGATACTAGTAGAACTATTTGACTAGCTGACTGACCGACTGACCTAGAGCTATCGCCATCATCGACTACAAGTGGAGTATCTCGCACTTCATAGTGTGAAGTTGGGGTACTGGAGACTATTGGATGTAGTGGTGCAACGCTCCAGTAGCTCCATGGAAGGATTGTGTGAACCGGGGTAGAGAATCAGTTTTGCAGCCACCGGCACATCCAAGGAGCGTGTGTGTGGTAAAAGATTTGTTGTCTACGTCCCTGCTCCAACAGTGGGAGTTTTGAGATCCCCCTTAGCCCCAAGGGTAGAGGTTGTGTTCACTCAGCGGGGCAGTAGTATTAATAACAATGACTTTACATTATTCCAATGAAAATAACGGGATACGGTTTCGCGATCGTTGTATTTTCCATACCTAGAGTGTAATATGAATTCAGATCTAAGACCCTGTTTGGCATGCCACCAGATAAAAAATACCATCCTTCTTAAAAACTTAGTTTTACTAAAGCTCAAGCCCCTTTGACCAATGGTTGTGAAGAGATCAATGTCCAGATAGTAGCTGCCATTCTAGCCATTGTAATGGAAAGAAGGATCTGGTAGACTAGTGGTCAGGGGAGGTTGAGAGCTCAACTCCCCGTGGGGTGGTGGATGTATGATAGCATGTATGAAGAAAAATAAAATATAAATCCTAGTTAACCCTAGAGTGCTTGTTTGCCGACCTTTCTGTGCCATGGGCGAGGGAGCAGATCAGCGATGGGATGTTTTATTCCCCTTCCGAAGTGCTGCAGTATTCTGTGATGCCGATCGCAGTATAGGCCGAATCTTTGCCGTGTGCGGTATTTGGACCGGACTCCCCCGGACTGCCTACATTGTATTATAGGCGGCAAGTCCCCTACTCTCCCTCGGAATGGACGTGTAGTGCCTTTAGCAGATAAATATTTCAAACTGTCGGTGCCCCAACAATGAATCCCAGCTGTGGATGGTAGGAATAACTTAATTTCCACTCTGTAGGAAGAAAAGAGGAAAAACGAGCCTGTGAACGGATTATATCCCGGATCTGCTCGGGTACCGATGTGTTTGAATAGAACGGAGACTACCCCAGGGTGCTTTGCCATAATATGACGGGTAAATATCGGTGGTAATGGTTCGCACAGATTTGCGCAGTATGTTGAAAATAATGGATGCGGAGGTAATGATCGACGGTGAGGGTTTTACGCAGCGGGGTGGAACGGCTTAGGCGGAGACACAAAGTTTGTATTAAGCGGAGGTGAAGGTCATGATTGATTGTGATAAGTCGACGGAAAGGGGATACTTGAGGAAAGTTGTAAACAGGAAGAACGGAGTAAAGACAGGAAGGAAAGAAAGACAGGGGTGTAAAAAGCTTTCATAGCTTGCGCGTCACTTCGCCAATGCATACGTGTACAACTACGGCCTTAGAGTGCGGGAATCTCCCACTCCAAGTGCGGGTATTAAACTGCTGTTTCTAGCACAGTGTGTTGACAAACAGTCCAATGGCCAACCTATACACCTGAAACATGCGCAAGTGAGAGATGCTTAAGAACTTCATTCTATCTTAGAGGGCCGGGAAAACTCACTATTTATGCAGTAAACAGCAACATATATCGGCAACGGAAGAGAAGTCAAAGGAAACAATATAGAGGACAAGAAAAACAAATGAGAACAGAGTTGCATATCCGGTTAATTGATTGCGCAGTGACATGAGAAAAAGGCAAATAAGGTAGTTAAATTCGGAGAGTAGGAAACCGGCACTAGGGAGAATGATCAGCTTTGTCATGCTCTAAGACGTACTATAGAAAGTATATATCCGAAAGCCCAATTTCAACACAGTGCTCATAATTTTATCGAGTGAGAATGTGTGACTGCCCTGGTTATCATTGGGCAACTTTAATGAGAAGGGAGGTTATTAGCTGCATGATTTGAAAGGCTTATAACCACTAGTGAGCCAGGAGTAGGATCATGTCCGGGATAAGGTAGAGGATGGTCAAGAGGTAAGTACTGTATTAACACCCGGGAAAGCATTGATGGACAGCCTCCCAGGAGGCCCGGACAACCACTGGTTGGTGGGTCTTGCGCGAGGAAACCAACCGCAATCAATGCTCTTACCAGAGTTTTCTCAAGTTAAACACTAGAACTTTGCCAGTTTGTTTTTAGCTATCCGGCTGGCAGGGAGGTTGTCCACGTTTTAATAGAACAAGTTCAACTAATTCCTTCAGATTTCAGGACATAAGTAGCCTCCTATCATCACACATCTACCACCTAATTCACAGAAAACACGCGCACAGCGTTCCAGTAGCTAGCTACTTTTATAGCTAGCTACTTTTTCTAAAATCTAAGGGCACCCCGATATCCCCATACACCGTAGCTCTTTAGGGCATGGTGCTGCTAAGAAATGTCTATTCTCCCAGTTCACCGCGGTTTTCAGATCTCAGGGGCTCACACTCATGGACGAATTGCATGCGTTGACAATACTTGTGAGTGCTACTAATCTTTTGTGGCCGCAATAACTACAAAGACCCAAATCGTCTCTGTGGCCCCTACAACTATGAGGGAATCACATACGGTAGATACGAACCGGCCAGAGAGCTCCCTGTTGGGGTGAAGTGACAAAATGCGCCGTTCAATACCCTGCATCAATTGATTTGTGATGTTAAAGGAAGATAATATCATTGATTTAAGGGGGTTTTTTTTTTTAAGCTTCCGCTAAGGAACCAAAAACTATAGGGAGTCTACCCCGCTATACGTCCGCTGTATATAGGCAAATATCCTAACCTCATCTAAAATACGAAATACCATTCTATCCCAAAATGAGATACTAGATATCGGAGCATGACCCCATTCTGGAAGAAAGATATCGTATCGCACCCTAGACGCGAGGGATTGCGTGTAGGCCCAAGGTTAGATGCGGAAACGCTTTCTGCTATTTGATCAGTCCTGTGCCCCGGAGGTCTCTATAGCTCTCGGTGGGATATCGAATCTGGATCCCTTCTCCCCTTTATTCCGTCGACCAAGGCCATCGACAACCGCCCCTATCGAGGGAAAGAATGGAGCCACTCTGGAGGTCTGCAAATCCTCAATACCGGTATTTAGCATCATGCGGATGTTGGCCTTGAATTCAGCACTGTAGGAGACGGGTTTCGCTCTAATACTCTGTGGTTCTCATCCCAACAGTTGCTTGATAAGAACAAAAGCGGGCGGAGAGGGGTGAGTGATGGTATGTCGGTGGGTAGCCGCTCAGTGAGGATCTCCCGCCTTCGTCGTTCTATTATATACTTACAAAAGACTCCACAGCCTCGACAACAGCTCTATACATTGTTTGAACATCGAACCCTAAGCTCATAGTAGGCTCAACACAACATACCACTATATTACTATGGCCTGTTGATAGAGGGTGTCATATCACCAGTGGTACAAGTCCCCAAGGCTCACCCCTTCGAACGCACGGCGAGGAAGTTGGGCGTGCTTTAGCTTCTGCTGGACTAATAATCGAGGCTAAGATGGAACTCTAGTCCATCAATTATCAGCCCCGGATTTTATAGTCACTAGTCCAACAAATCCATACTCTAGTGCGAGAATATAGAACCGCAGATAAGAGCTACACTCTAGGGTTGGTCCATGATAGCTTGCCTAGTGCCGGTGCACATCGAATTGAGCGAAGAAGGACGTCCAAATGCTCGCAAATTCCATGAGAATAAAGCATGCTTTTTCCTAAGCCTTACCACACCCAGAGAAGAGGGGAAAGAAGGTGGATTTGGCATATATCTCAAGCCCTTAGCAACGAGATGCAACGCTGAGGTGTTTTGGAAACTGAGAATGGGGCTATGATGTCCAGACTTTCCCATTTGGACCAGAGGGATAAAACGCAGCGGAAGAGATCCAAGCCTTATCAGACTAGGAGAGATAACACCAACGTCCTAAATTTAGAGGGATTCACAGTTATCTCAGTTCTTGTGGTATGTAGGTTATCAAGTCCTAGGCATTTCGCTGGCCCCAACTCCCCCACTCTCTCCCCCCACACATCACGACATATCGCTCATACTCGTAGTGTCGAAGCGTTTTTAGAAAAGACTGCTATTGCATACCACCCAAATTGAAGAAAAAGTGCAAAATTTGGGTGGTATGCAATAGCAGTCTGTTCTAAAAACGCTTCGACATTACGAGTACAGTACATTTAGCATTTACTCGGCAAGCGCTCCGTTGCATTGCATCAATCACCTACTGTACTCGAGTACAGCAGTCCACACCCTTCCGTTCTCGCACCGTAGTACCGGTACAAGTAGCCCTATGATACTTGCCCCTTAATAAGGAAAAACAAAAGATATCTCATCTAGTATCACTCGAGGACTTAGCAACTAGCCTCTTCTCAGTAAGTGCTATAAGAGCTCGAATAGGAGAAGGGCATTGGAAAACACTGCAAGCCAAGCCCACAGTGGAGACAAAGCAACAGGAATACGCATAGCCCCTTACTAGCAGACAGCTGCAACGTCCTAGCACATTTATCTTCGATTCGTTTTTTGCTTCAAGACGCTACAATATGCGCACAAGTCGCGCAGTTGCATGTTGTCTTCATTTAGACTTCCCTTCACCCCATCTTCTATCGCGACGAGCCGAAACAAGACCTCATGATCTCTAAGCTATGCCACACCACGGTCTAATAAACAATCAGGCGAAGATAAACTTGGTACGAGCATACACATACCTCATTCAAACATTCGGTCCAAAACCTCTACAACCCTTTTTTTCCACCCGACAATTAGCAAGATAGTGCTTATCCCAAGTAACGAAATGTTCAGCACAGCCTCAGTACGTCACAAGCTAGTATTCTACATTCTACAGGGATCTAGAGGCAATTAAAGCCGCAGTCTCGGAAACAGGCGCGGGCGAGTTCCCCTGAGGAATGCACAAACAGACCCGCTGGGAGACGGCAGGCACTGATCGGTTCTTGCCGATGCAGGGCGCGGGTGCTGGGCCGACTGTCGGGGAGCTTATCTCCTGGGCTGCTGAAACCGTGGAAAATTTTGTGCCGCCCCTGTCAGTTTCTAAGACACAGATGACTAAGGTGCCTTCACAGTATTCTTCAGTGATGCTATGAGTAGATATGATCATATAACCAAATTTGGCTATGGTCTGAGGTTTGCATGTCTGCGAATTTGTAGTAACTAACAAAACCAGGCTATATGATCATATCTACTCATAGCATCACTGAAGAATACTGTGAAGGCACCTTAGTCATCTGTGTCTTAGAAACTGACAGGGGCGGCACAAAATTTTCCACGGTTTCAGCAGCCCAGGAGATAGCTGATGAGAGCGCTTTTCATTTAGAGAGGGCTGAGGAGATGAGAAGGCAGTAGGGATGTTGAAGGGGCGAGTTTTTTTCTAAAAAAAAAACCCCCCGACAAGGTCCTCTTTCCTAGTATTCAAAGTTGGATTGCGCAATCTTATCTCGGAGAAGTGTTCGGATTAGCTGTGCTAACCTAGTTTTTTCAAGTATGTACTCGCATGACACAGGACACATCCTACAAGGAGCCTGCATATGAAGTCTACAAGCTCGAAGACTTTTAATTCTCTCACGCTGCTTTTTCCGCGAAATACTTCGGAGAGGTCAGGGTCCTAAGGTGCTCTGTGCTCTAAGATCAAATAAAAAAAATAAAAGGAACCACTCCTTGAGTGGAACCCGTTTTGCCGAACGGATAGACGCGCTCGGGTGATTCGGAAGTAATTCCGTAAGTGAGCATGGCGAAGGCTTGTTTATAGTGACCCGCAATGCTGGGTCCTCCGATCCTGATAGCCTCTCTTAATTAAGCCGCACTGTCCTTGCGCGTACCTGTGCGATGCGATGGGGCTGAACGTAGGTTATTGCGGCCAAATATCCTGTTATCTTCAGTGTTGCGCAAGATTCTTCCCTAGATGACCGAGGGTAGTGCAGCGAGCTGGCCGTGAAGTTACACTGCTTAGAGCACAGTACGGTACGGTAGTCGTAATTGAACGAAGTTTGTGAGTGGGAGGGCTACTGGTATTGCATACCTCCAAAATTTGGCTTAGATTTTAGTCCACACGATAGTGATCGTGTTTGCAAACGCCGTTTGATTACGAGTATTCTCCGCTGTTCCGGGAACCTTTGGTAGGATATTCTAGTCGCTCAAGACTTGAGGGTTGATCAACTGGACCCTCGATTGGCCAAGATATGGCACTCGAGGCAGTGCACCACCGCCAATGCGATTGAAGGGTGGCCACGCTTATGATACAAGTGCGTTTTTGCACCTCCGAACGTTACAGGTTGTGAGGCCTTACCAAAAAGGCGGACGCCTTTAGCAGGCAACTCAGAGCGAGAATATCTCACCCCACAATCTCTTCCAATAAAAGTGGTCGATCGCCTAAGTTATCCCGCATCTCAACATTTCGTCGCCCCAAGGACTCTGTGGCCAGAGATCTTAAAGCATTGGGTAGCTCACTTGGGGCGCCTGCGAGCGCCGGCCTTGGTTCCACACGAAGCCCCACCACCTGGTCGTAGAAATCAATCAGTGAGACAAAAGGGATTTCAGTAGAATCCGATTCTATCGGATTTACACACCATGCCTCTTGGACTACCTGTATCAATCAGTGATGCTAGGACCCAAGCAGATACAAGCGTTTCACGGCAGACGAGCTTTCCTTCCTAAGATGATAGATGATAGATGATAGACAGGCTTCAATACCGGTATCCGTCTGAATAATCGCTCAGAATCAAGAAATATGCCAAGGAATGAAAGAACCAAGAGCTCGGCAAGCGAGGAAAATAAAGAAAATAGCGATCGCGAATCGCAGGGAGTCCGTGCGTCGCAGGGCTTCACAAATGCGGGGAGATATGACAGGCGCGGGGCTGAAAACCCCACCAATACTTGTGGAGGGTAGAACCCCCCCTTCTGTTCCCGGATTCACAAATTTTTACGTGACCCAGGGGATAATTCTTTGAAGAGGGTCTATCACAAGGTTAGGGGATCTTTAGGTTGCTTTGCCACTTGTTCTTCACGAGTACAGGCTGTTACCTGGTAGTAGCGCTATGAGTTCAAGTCCCCGAAAACGTGCGGAGGAATTGATTCAGTTGCTAAGCCGTCATCATGAGATGGTGTGCGAAACCTATCATAGAAACAAGAGTTTCCCTGTAACCTTTCTCAAATCCGCAACAAAGCACCTTGCTTTGTGGCAAAAACTAGGCCTATTTCGGACTGGCCTGATGTTGATATTTGACTTGACCTCCTACTTTGTTTCAACAAACGAGCGGAAGGCGAACCTCGCCAGTCGATGCTGCACTTGTGTTACTAGTAGTGCTGTGAACCAATGAATTATACAAGTAGATAACTTATCTTATTTCCATTCCAGAGACTGTAAAAAAGGCTGTCAGCTGTGCAGGCACTTTGACGCCAGGTATCCGCATTACAACTGAACCAGTGAGCACAATTCCGTGGACGGGGGGCTTTCTTTGACATAATCCAAGAAAATCCAAGATTTCACCCATTCGCTAATCAAATTAACTTTGCAACCAAGCCCGAAGAGGGCCCGCCGGTGCCTTACTGGTACAACGCCCGCGGACCCTGACCGGACCGGCCCCACAGCGTTACATGGTGTTTAAGGTTTCCTACCCCATACAACATATTTCCTCCATCTACTCGAGTACTCAACCAGAACACAAGCACTTTGAGGGATTAGACCTCAGAGTTGTCCTCTACCGTAATTGGTTCTCTATCGATAGGGGTCGTTTTTCGGAAATACAGTGGTCGAATGTTGATACATTTCTTTCGGGGCGGTTTTGCTTACCACACATAAAGTTAGAACGCCTTCGACAAAATGCAGCAAAACTCCCCCGCATTGGTGGGCTGTGTCGGTGTTCCCAATACGGTAGCGCTTGTGCCGATCCTCCGTGGAGTGTACGTCACTGGGTGCCACTTAGAGGACGCAGGCGTTGATAGGTGTTAGAGAGAGATGATACTGAAATGGTAAACTGGATCAATCTTATCCAAGGCTATGGGGCGAAATGTGGGAACCTACCCTCCGAGCACACAAATTGAGGTTTAGGTCGGGTATAAAGTTGTTGAGAATCCCCAGTTGGAAAAGGATTAATCACAGCTCTCCAGAAGCATACTTCGATCACTACCCCATATATACCAGTACCCATACTTCAACCAAAGCACCTCTTATCACTCGAAGAATCTATAAATCATGTCTGCTGCCCCAGGATCACCTTTTGATATGACCGCTACCGAGACTCCCCGCACTACCGAAGACACCACCCCCCCAGGACCGTATCCTGACAGCCGTGACGCTCGTCGAGGAAGTGATGGGAGCGATATTGCCGACCCTGTGCCTATGGCGAAGTCGGATCGTAGAATGTATTCACACTTCCCCTTCCCTCTCCCACCCTTTCTCATACCTCAGTGCTGATTTCGTGACAGGAGTAAAGAATGGGACGCCTCTTTGACTCCCCCTTCAAGATTCCAGAAGGTCGAGGGCTCGGTATGTTCAACCCCCCCTCCCGTTCGCACAGCTCATCCGTATCTTCCCGAGAACCCTGCTGACAGTTCGCAATAAGATTTATGCCACGCCCAATTCTCGCGATGGACATATCGCCCGCAATAAGATTCACGGATTTAAAGAGAAAGTCAGAGAGCTTTCCGGCAAGAAGTAAATTTATCGAAGTCGGTGAATTAAAATGTTGCGCAAAATTCGTTCTCAACTACTGCTTCGGCGGTGTTTTCTCCCTTCTTTGCCTATCTATCATGATTGGGCGATTGGTGTCAGCGGTTTTTATTCTTATTGCTCTCTTCCCGTTCTACTCGGTTTCGGTTTCGGTATTGGTGATATAGTAGAGGGGACAGCAAACAGAGGGGGGGGGGGTAGCGAACAGCCCTACCAAATTTGACGTTTGCCACTAGATTTTCTGGTGTATTGTTTACCGTCCCTTCCCTATTTCCTTTCCCTTTTCCTCTATTCTACTTTGCGTTTAGGAGTGATCGACTAGTTATGGCGTTTATGCGATATCCTGCATTCTTCGGCTCTTTTTTCCCCTTCTTCTTCCTCTACTTCCTCCAACATGTTTCCTGCGGTCCTGATTTAAATTATCATTTTTTTCATTAAAGTCAAAGTCACCTATCTGTACGATAACCTGGTGACAGGGTGGGGAGGAGGAGGGGGGGGATGGAGTTTCGTAGTGTAACGTGTGTATTTATTTAGTCTAGTCAAGTCAAGTTTGAATAAGATTTAAGTCAGCCCTGTCTTTTCCCTTTTCCTTCCCCTCCAAAAAAAAAACCCTTTTCGTTTTCACTTTATCACCAGAACGAACGACCCGCATGACAGCGTGCTCTCACACAAACTCAACCTCAACAGGGCCCAAGCATCCCCACAAAATAACTAAATACCGGTAACCATATTAACACCCAATGTAGTCGCTTACTGCATATTCTGTCTGTCAGCCCGTTTTTTTAGCCTTTTAATTAATTCGTCCCTCCCGGCATCCCTGATCAGGCCGCATCCCGCGGCACGCCTACCCACTCATCCAATCCTGACGGCGAGTGACGGCTTATGACTTCCCAATCATCCACCACCTCACCCCCCACCCCAAAGATAGGGCCTACTACGGCACACTACGCCCGAGAAATCAAATCCATCGCGCCACCTTTTCTTAACCTATCCGCCATCACACACATGAAGAAAATGTTGAGATAGACATGGGCTACGAAAGGGCTAGCTAGAGCAGTAGTACGAGCGCGGCGCTAGGGGGAGGGGTCGTAGATCTAGGCCTATGATGCTTGTATGTACTGTAGCCTAGGAGGGGGAGGAACAGGTCGGAGCGATACCCGAGTTCAAGCCGACTGTGTGCGAGCACGAGTTTAGGTATTACAGTAAGTCACTGGGCTAGCAAGTAGGTGTGGTGGTTTGATGCTGGGTTCGTCGGTGCTTTAGGTTGTGGAAGAATGGGGCACAGGTGCCGTTTGCACGTTATGATGCCATAATAATATTATTATACTATGATACAGTATTTTGCTTGCATCGAGGCCCTTGCACTGCTTTTTCTTTTTTTCTTTCGGGAATTGAAGTCCTGTGGTGCATAGATAGGTATGTATGATACAGTAGGTTGGTAGCGGGAGGGTTGTGGTTTTGTTCCCAGCATTGAAGATGCACCGGAAAGTGACAGGGATCCACTTGGCATAGGCTCGCCTTTTTTTTTAACAATGCCTTTGTGTTTTTTTTTCAGCCACCCACCCCCGCCCTACACGGATGATGCCCCCCTTCCTACTTTACCTAATTATCTTGGGGGCTTATTGTTCTTGCTGTAGCCCTCGTGTAGCTAAATTATACTCGTACAGCACCAGATCACGTTCTTCGTATTGTATCCTAACCGCACAGTACTTTCTTGGCCTTGCCCTTCCCTGATCCACAGCATCCAGTCATCTATTCATTCAACCCTTTTTTTCTTTCTCTCTTATTTTTTTCTAGCTTGACGGCCGAAATGAGGGCTGGTATGTTTGATTGTTTTTCTCCTTTCTCTGCCGGTTCTCACCGCAGGCGGTGTGCGTATGTGTACGGTTTGGCTGACGTTCGTTTTGGGAGGTCGTGGTTTAGACGAAGTGGTGCTTGATGATATTATTAGGGATGGCTCTGTTGATGTGTGAGTTTTTCTTCTCTCCTGCTGTAGTTTCGGGAGCGTTTGTTTACTCTCCTGGTTGGGTTTGCTAACTGGTGTTTCGACTTCACAGTGAGGAATGGCCGGAGTTATTGAAGAGGTTGATTGAGAGGCTTGACCACGTTCGTCTTTTTCTTTCTTTCTTTTCGTTTTTCCTTATTGGAAAAATTAACTATCATGTTTGCTGGGGGATGCTATGCTAACTTTAGATTCAAGATTGCCCGCAATTCTTTTCCAAAGCCTCAGACCTCCACTGTCCCGGAAGAGATCAACATTGTCTCTGCCGCTCCCTCACAAGCCAACACTGTCCCGGCCGTTCCGGCGGAAGCTTCTACCGTCACAGAGCCAGATACACAGGCAACTACCGGGAATACTCCTCCAAGCTTCAGTCAGGATGAGGCCCCGTCATCATCTTCCCCGAAGATGCCGCCTCCGCCTGTTGTCCCTGCGTTCCCGTCCCCGCCTCCAGCACCCTTTGTGAATGAGGCTACACCTCCCCCGCCTGGAGCTCTAGACTCGGAGGACGAGATACTACTTGCCTCCCTATCTAGCATCCTCACAACTCAATTTGACGTAGCACCACCATACACTATCCAGCGCCTCTCAGAACTAATTCGCCATCCAAACGCCCATTACAAGTCCCTGTCAAAATACCTTCGTGCAATCCAACGCGTCCTATCCGTTTCCTCCCCAACTACCGCATTCCCACTTCCGCCGAGTGCAGTAGAGAGTATGCCCAACGGCGCTGCATCCTTTAATCTCGGTAGCGACGAGAGTCTCGGAGGCGCATTATTGAGCCCTATTCCGTGGCTGACGGAGTCACCGCTCACTGAGGGTGCCGAGGGGGTTAATGGGGTTAGTCAGGGAGAGCTATTGAGACAGGAACAGGAATTGAATATTATTCCTGCGGCTCAGGTTTCTAGCCCCCCTGAGGCAGGTATGCATGCCGAGGGCCCTCCGGCGTTAGGTCCGGAGGATGTAGGCCCGCAGCCGGAGGGGACGGTGTTTCCAGATCCCCCGGCAACGATCGAAGAGGCGAGGAGCCCGAGACCCACACCTATTGAAGAGAAGGAGGAGGAGATGGGGGATGCGGTCGAAGATGGTAATAAAGAGAAGGAGGTCAAGGACGGGAGGGATGAGGTGAAGGAGACTGAGGAGAAGGATAGAACGGGGGAGAAAGTAGCGGAGGGGGAGGAGGCCGAAAAGGAAAAGGAAGAGGAAAAGGAAGCCGATGAGAAGCAGCAGCCGGAGCACAAAAAAGATGTTATGGACCTTGACATGAAGGAACCGGAGCCTCCAAAGGAGCCCGTGGCAACCGAACCAAAGGAGAAAGACGAGTCATTGGAGATGATGCAACTTGATACCCCAATGTCGGATACTAAAACGGCGCCTCCGGCAACCGAGAAAAAGTCGGAAGAGGGGGACGAAGGAATAATCACCTAGGGTCTCGCAATTGGGCTGTGATTGTTTACATTTTTCTCTTTCCCAAGCCCAGGCCCTACTTGTTTTTGAATTTTTCCATCCCTAACGGCTTTCAGTATCTTTTTACCTGTTTTTTATTTATTGCTCTTTCTGCTCATAGCTCGGTCAAATTAACTTGAACGGGAGCCTGTACAATAACATTAATACCCAACAAATAACCTTACCATAAAAAAAATAAAAAATACCCGCTGCCACCCAAGAACACCATAATGAATTGGAAGAGCTAAATTTCCGGCCTTCCCATTCTTCCTACAACCACACACCAATACTCCTCACGCAAAATTGAAAAGCAAAGAAATTAGAAAAAAAATACTATCGAACAATGTCGGCTAAGCTCTCACTATCAGGTTCCAAGGGCTCATCGTCATCATCTTTGTCGTCTTTCGGGGACGGTTCATCCTTTCAAGCTCTTCGCCATGCTGTTTCAGAACACTCCCCCTGCACCACTGCGAGTACATTTAGCAATACTATCACTACTATCACTACTACTATCACAACACCCCCGAGCACGATAGCTTCCTCCAGCAAGTCACAAACAAGCCCGCATGTACCACCACCACCACAACTCGATGCGACAATTTTGTCGTCATCCGCTTCATCTCCAGCCACTACCCCAGCCATCACCTCATGTTCCTCTTCTCACCCTGCAATAACGGCAACAACAACGTCGTTATCAGCAAGACCGTCGCTTCTGCTCCCACCATCACCTGAAGACGTCATAAAACTCCTTCTCTCAACAACAACATACATATACAACAGCCTCACCAGGTTAATAGACGCAAACAATACCTTGCGCAGGTCAAACCTACGAATCTCGGGGGACCAACCTATTTGTAGAGCTGACGTACCTAGGGGCGCCTCCTACTCCTCTCGCACCGCTACAGCTGTCGAAGGCTCATCATCGGCTTCCTGTCCAAATGGAATAACTCACGATGCACACCACATCGTAAACTCTCACCGTGCCTTCGCCCGAGCTATCAAAGCTGAAATAGCGAGGTTGAACGCTGCGTTAGCCCACTTCTCACCACTCTCTCAGTCCTTGAGACTGCGTTCCTTTTTCTCCTCTTTGCCCACCTCTATCGGGAGTAGTGGTCTGAGGATGAAGGTGGATAAGAAGCCTAAGTGCACGGGCGGTGAGGAGTTGACGGCTTGGTCAGACATTAAAAAAATTATATACATGTATGATTGGCTATGGACCTATTCATATTCTGCGAGCGTCGAAAACTGGCAGGAGATCATTTGGGCATGTGCTATTGTTACGGGCGTGTATGGGGCTGGGGGTCTGGAGGGAGTTAATGCCCGGATGAGGGATTATGGGATTGCGCATGCAGGGGTAGTTGATGGGTTCTATATGGCTGGCTGGGTGGTAGAGCAAGGGGCAGAGAGAAGGCAAGCGCAGATGGAAAGACTAGGCAACCGGCAGGGCACCACAATACTGGGTGAGTTAAGAAGAGAGGTTGTCATCAGGAGGAGTATAGCCATAGTTGACGGAAAATGGGTACAAGTCGATCCTAGAGTTATCGTTACAGAAAAGAAAGACGAAGTGGTCAATAGGTCGCAAGAGGAGGTGGGATGCGCGGAGAGGAGGTGGAAGGTCAAATTTCAAGTGCCCTGGAGTGTGGTGGCGGTCGGGTTGAAGATTAAGGTACTAAGGGAGTCAATCAAAGGAAAGGACAAGTGCAAGAAGGAGTGTAAAGGCAAAGTTCAGGAGACTATCGAAGAGGACCCGCACGATGAGGAATATGGGAAGGCGATGTGGAGGTGAGAAGAGTTGGAATTTTTCATGTGTTCATGTCCTTTTTTTTTTGTTTTTGTTTTTGTCTCTGTTTTTGTTTTTTTTTAACTACTTTTTTTTGCTCGGGTAGATTTGGGCTTGTAATTGGGAAGACTTGGTGTTCCATGATTTGCTTGTAAAGGGGTGATGTGCCCGTTAGTTCTTGTTAATGAGTGAGTAGTATTATACACAAGGTAATAGACGGAGTGGTGGGAAATCATTTGCAGAGCAGGAAATCGAATCAGGGAAATTTTCTTGTTTTTTTTTGTTTGTTTTTTTTCGCTTCAAAGATTTCGGATTGGGATAGTTTTGCTTTTAGTTCCTTTATGAATGGCATGGATGGTTAATGCATGTAGCTATGTGCACAATTCGACAAGTATAGTAATAATGCTTCTTACTATATCCTGCTTTATAATATATACAACTTTTTATAATAATATTATTCTACAGCACAGAATTCCCTCCCAAACATGCGCCTCCACCCCGACCGCGCCTTCTAAACCTGCTCAAAGCCCGTCAGCTCCCCACCAACCCATCCTCACCCATACCCCATTATCCTCCTTCCAACCGCCCCGACAATCCCAACCACACTGATAACCACCCCCAAAAACTCCACAAATACAGTAGTATTATACAAGCTGCCACCGCGCGCCTACCTGCAGCGTAGTTATTCCAAACACACAGTCTCCGAAATTTAGAGATCCGACCAGGCAAACATCCATCCAGCACGTCGTTTCCATGAATAAGGTTTCGGAAGAGTTAGCCAAAAAGAAAGAGCGGAATGTAACAAAAAAGGGGGGAGGGGGAAAAACCCCATTAAGAAGAATGAATATTCTCAACCTTCGAGCTGATGGTGAAAGGGAATGTGCGTTTAAGCTGATCTTAGAGGTATCGGTAGATAGTAGGTAGGTAGTAGGGGATAGGTAGATTATCAGAATAGTCACGGGATGGAAGGGAGAAGGAAGGAAGGAGGAGATAGAATTTAGTAGGTGAGGTTTGATTGAATTGAGATTGAGTACTGCTGGTAGATACAGAATACCGGTCGATTAGGAGTATGAAATGTGATGTGATTCATGTGAAGTGTCAGTCCTTTTATAATACCCCCATTTTCTTCATTTTTTCTCTCTTTATCACTCGCGTCCTACCCCAGCAGATCTATGTTCTCTATTCTAACCTTTCTGCCGTGTGTTTATTTGTTGACCCTACCCACCCACGAGTGGGTTAGTGGTAACTTACCGTTATAAAATAGGAATTGGGCGGGGAGGAGGGGGGGTGAGGAGGAAGGAAATGATTATTGAGCAGGAATTGACACCACGCCTTATATCATGATATAAGTTTCATTTTTTTGAAAGAGGACGAACGGAAGGAAGGATGGATGAATGGGTAGATAGTACTTCTGCATGTGCATGTACCTAGACGATTCACATGATAATCGATATCTTAGTAAATGATATTGTGTTGTTCGAGAGGTTTTCTAGAAGGGGGTATTTGTAAATGCGACTTTCAGATTCTATACCTTTGCGATTTCTAACAAACTACGGCGGCCTATAATGACCAAAACCTCCACCGCGCACAGATCTTGAAAACCAAAACTTGAAAATCGAAAAAAGTGAAAATATCTCTCAAGCAGCGGAATTTCGTACCTGATAAGCTTAAGTTTAATTACTGTCCCAGGTGTAGTAGGTATCATACTGGTAAATAGCATACTAAAATAAACACCCAGGCATTAATGAGCTTCTATTAAATTTGAAAAAAATTATATCAAGGCTAAACTACCGATACTATAGAAGTCGACTCCCTGTAGAATGCCAGGGGTTTTCCCGAAGATTTATCTGAAGACTGACTCGACCATCTCGGATCCGGATATCTATATTGAATTTCTAAAGTATGATGGTTTCTTTCTTATTCAAGATGTATGCTTAAGACATATGCTTACACACTTATTTATTTACCCATGTGACATGATTTGCAATACCAGAAACAGTGAGGGACACAAAATATCCTGAACTTGAAGTGTCTAAGCGTACAGGCTGAAAATATTTAACAGGAAAACGCCCAATACCGTAGATTCTGGGTAAACTCGACCCGCCGCTATCGCCTGTATGGCAGTTACTATCCCCGGAAGAGCGAATTCGCCACTGACTTAGTCTTTGAGAGGAATAGTGGCTGCCTTAAGAAGTATGGCGGCGGGTCGAGTTTGCCCAAAATTTACGGTAGCCCTACCGGGCCCAGTTACGGCGTCCACCTACCTTAGGCTATCCGGGAGTGGCGAAAAGATGCCCAATGACAAGGGGTATAAACAAAACCAAAAGCATATGATAGGACATATGTACAACAGCCCTGTGCGAAGTCTTGTAGGTGGACAAAAATAATGGAAGGCAATGCAACAGGAAAAACCTTTGGTTATGACACTACAAGTGGGCGACAAAAAGTGAGTGGGCAAGAGCAGTTTTACCGCAAAAACAGCAGATTTCACACCAAGATATTCCACCAAGGAAATTTCACAAAAATATAAGCTCTTCATAGAACCACTGAAAGCAATGAGGGCATCAATTTCTATATACAAATATTTATTTAATATTCAACTTCTCAAGAGTGGTATGCAATTGAACTTTGAAATTCCGCCAAGATACAGTTTTCCCACCAAAAACCATGGTCTTGGCGTGATTTTGAGGAAACTTTTTGTTTTTATTGCAACTACTCATCAGATAATTTAAATTCATTCAAGCTTTCAGTGTAAGTCAAGTAGTCTACATCTTTTCTGAGTATTCTATCAACTTACCTTATTTTTAATTGAAGAATTGGTGGTGGAATAGGTGTGTGAAATTGGCTATTTTTGGTGTAAAATCGCTCTTGCCCACTCACTTTTTGTCGCCCACTTGTAGTACCCCACCCATCAACCCTATGGTACTGATAAACAAAATAAATAAATAAAAAATGTAAATACATTGTGGAAATCAGCATTTTCCATGCCACCTATTATCTTAATTACTGCTTTTATTCTACTAATAATTAAGCCTGTGGGGGAATAGAAAGCCTTAAGGTCAAAGAGTTTGTAACCATAAGTTATGGCCTACTCTAGACCTTTTTTAATTATATAAAGTAGACCAAATGTAAGATTAAGTTAGAATAATATCTCTGAAGCTTGTTTCTGACTAAAGATCAAACATGCTCAATTGGATTAGAATCTGGTAACTGATTAAGCTAGAGGAATTGCTTTGGGTAAGGTTCAAAATACATGATTGTAGAGAGTGATGTGGATGCCATGTGTCTTTTATGCTCATTTAATTTTGTCCACATATAATATACTAAGTACTAATTACAGCCATGTATTGAAATTATTTTTAATTATTTTTGTCGGTTGATATTGGAGTATTTGGATATATGGGGTTCTCATTACTGTGAAATGAGAGTGTTTGTTGTCATTGTTGTTTCCGTTAATTTTGTCCACGCACAATCCCTAGTAGTTACATACTACAAAGCCACACGCTCTATAGTACACTCGCGGTAAGAAAATTACCGGACAATTGCGGAATTAGATCTGCGAATGATTACGTAATAGTCAAAAAGTTATTCCTCTATTGTCCGGTAATTTTCTTACCGCGAGTGTACTAGTACTCTCTATCCTGGCTACAGCTCGCCATGCCTGCATATCGGTGCATCCACACAACTAAGTATTCGCATAACCACATTACTTTAATAATACCATTAAATTCATTGTCTTCATATTTTCTATCTTCTAAGATCTATTTCTGTATTGATTTTCTCCTCCCTTCCTCTTAATTCCTATTTCACTCCTTTATTCCACTTTGCTTTTTTTTCAAGTTCACCTCAATTCCTCTTTTTCCATTATTCTAGGGCACAATATCTGTTAATACCCAATGATACCAATCATGATAATTATAAATAAGGTTTATCTCTTATGAAATTCTAATAGTCGAGGGACTTTTTAAGTTTTAAGATTTATGCATGGCGGCAGTTTTAGTCGCTATAGGCCGTCGGAGGCAAAGAACTAAATTGACAAAAAGTGAGCAAATAGAAATAGTAATGAACAGTGGACCAATTCCTTATAAACGGAGATTTCTATATGACGACGAAGAAGGCACTGACTTTTACTCCTATGAAGACCGTCCTCATGAAATATTAGGTATAAAGAAACGGGAACGGGAACGCCAGCTATGGAAATGAGGGCGAGAGAGAAGGAAAGGGAGAAAACAAAGGCACCAACCGCCGAGTGAAAACAGAAATTATATAAAGGTACACCATACGGTTCTTAGGATAAAGGGAGGAGATGGCATGAGGCATTCGGGAATACAGACAGTAAAGACGGAGAGCTAGGAGGTGAATAGAAAGCAACGTTTAGTGGTGCAATAGCATACTGCCTCAAGTCCGAGGGTTCATTGGGTGGCCAGCATTGGCCGTGAATGTCAAGATCTCCGGATTCTTTTGGAAGGGCGCTGAGATGGCTCGGAGGGCTCAGGCGAGGGAAGGTCTGTTAAGTTATTGCCACCAGCAACCCGAGGGAGTAACTCTAGCTCCAAGAGTGTCTTCACGACGCCACCATGTCTATTTCTAGTTGCCCGAGGGAGGGGTGTTCGACCGTCTTTGTCTGCAGTGTTGGAAGTGATATTCCCCCTGTCCAAAAGCATCTTCACGATGTCCCCATGCCCGTTTCTAGCTGCCCACAAGAGTGGTGTTCGACCATCTTTATCCGCAGTGTCGGGAGCGACATCCTCACATTCTAAAAGGATCTTCACAACACCCTCATGCCCACCACCAGCTGCCCACGAGAGAGGTGTCCGGCCGTCATTATCCGCAGTGTTAGGAGAAACATCCTCCCGTTCTAAAAGCATCTCCACAATGCCATCACGCCCATATTGAGCTGCCCACGAGAGAGGTGTTCGACCGTCATTATCCGCAGTGTTAGGAGAAACATCCTCCCATTCTAAAAGGATCTTCACCACAACACCCTCATACCAACCACTAGCTGCCCACGAGAGAGGTGTCCGGCCGTCATTATCCACAGTGTTAGGAGAAACATCCTCCCGTTCTAAAAGTATCTTTACGACACCCTCATACCCATGTCGAGCTGCCCACGAGAGAGGAGTTTGGCCGTCTTTATCAGCAGCGTTAGGAGTTGCATCCCCCCGTTCTAAAAGCATCTTCACAACACCCTCATGCCCATATTGAGCTGCCCACGAGAGAGGTGTTTGGCCGTCTTTATTCGCAATGTCGGGAGTGACATCCTCCCGTTCCAAGAGCACTTTCATGACACCCGTATGTCCACCCTCAGCCGCCCGATGAAGAGGTGTTCGACCGTCATTATCCGCAGTGTTAGGAGAAACATCCTCCCGTTCTAAAAGGATCTTCACAACACCCTCATGCCCACCACCAGCTGCCCACGAGAGAGGTGTCCGGCCGTCATCATCCGCAGTATTAGGAGAAACATCCTCCCGTTCTAAAAACATCTTCACAATGCCCTTATGCCCATATTGAGCTGCCAACGAGAGAGGATTTTGGCCGTCTTTATTCGCGGTGTCGGGAGAAACACCCTCCTGTTCCAAAAGCATCTTCACAATACCTTTATGCCCATATTGAGCTGCCCACAAGAGAGGTGTTCGATCGCGATTATCTGCAGTGTTAGGAGAAACATCCCCCCGTTCCAAAAGCACCTTCACAATCCCCTCATGCCCACTATAAACTGTCCACCAGAGAGGTGTTCGACCGTCATTATCCACAGTGTTAGGAGAAACATCCTCCCGTTCTAAAAGCATCTTTACGACACTCTCATACCCATGCAGAGCTGCCCGCGAGAGAGGTGTTTGGCCGCCACCATCCGCAGTATCAGGAGAAACATCCTCACGTTCTAAAAGCATCTTCACAATACCCTTATGCCCTTGTTGAGCTGCCCATGAGAGAGGTGTTCGGCCGTCATTATCCGCAGTGTCAGGAATCACATCCCCCCGTCCCAAAAGCACCTTCACAACACCCTCATACCCAAAAAGAGCTGCCAACGAGAGAGGTGTTTGGCCGTCTTTATTCGCAATGTCGGGAGTGACATCCTCCCGTTCCAAGAGCACTTTCACGACACCCGTATGTCCACCCTCAGCCACCCGATGAAGAGGTGTTCGACCGTTATTATCCGCAGTGTTAGGAGAAACTTCCTCCCGTTCCAAAAGCATCTTCACAACACCCTCATGCCCATATTGAGCTGCCAACGAGAGAGGTGTTCGGCCGTCTTTATTCGCGGTGTCGGGAGAAACATCCTCCCGTTCCAAAAGCACCTTCACAACCCCCTCATGTCCACCATAAGCTGCCCACCAGAGAGGTGTTCGACCGCCATTATCCGCAGTGCTAGGAGAAGCATCCTCCTGTTCTAAAAGCATCTCCACGACGTCTCCGTGCCCTCTTCTAGCAGCCCACAGAAGAGCCGTATTACCCTCCATATCTGTTGCGTCGAGATCCCATTTCTTCGTCTCCAACAAAGCAACTGCAGTCTCCATTATCCCACAATATGCAGTGCAGTGGAGACCGGTAAACCCCTCAGGGTTACTCCGATCAAGCTTCCTGTCCCAATTATCTTGCTCATAGTATAAGAGCTTCCCAGAAGCTATATGCTTGTCGAACTCCTCGAGAAGCTTCAGTGCTAGCGTGTTCACACTTTCCGTCATTCCCCTTCTAGCATGTGCTCCCCAGTACCGGGAGGCATATTCCAGCAACGGTGTTGATGGCTCGAACCAATCACTAATAGGCGGAAGGTCCCTGATGTACTGAAAGTTGAGATATGTTAAACAAACCTCGGCAATCATTGAGTGAGGCCTGTGAAATAAGTCGGTATTATTGGATAGATACTCTTGAAGAGTATAGTGCACAAGACGGACAGTGTATGTGTATGCCTCGACCGTTACAAGCCCTAGGGAGCATCCCAGCAGTGTTTCGATTGTAGGAATATTCTGAGAATTCAGGTCTGTAGACCCTATTTCCACCCCCATGGCATGACATAACTCGTTGGCATCCAAGGGTCGCTCCGAATGTGACAGCCACATTAGCACCTCCGTGCCGAGCCTTGACCTGCTTCCCTCCTGTGCCTGTATGCGCACTAGGGTTGCTGAGTACGCACTTCGAAGGCCTTTCCCTCGGATCATCTCATCAAGCTTTTTCCTTCTCTGGTGAATCGTAACCTCTCCCAGGATCGCATTGATGTTAAGGGAAACGAGAAGAAATCTATATTCTGTTGTTAGCAAATATCCAAGCAAGGCCTAGATTAGTTAAAGTAGTTGTTTCTACGCACATTTGCGAAATCTTTCTTGGAATTACTCTCGTAATCTCAGCCCTCAAATTGGCATCCATCACGCTAGGTGTGGGATCTCGATTTAATCTCATCTCCAGATATCTCTCTATATCCCCAATGGTAGGAATGACAGTTATCATGATCGCCTCGGTGAAATATCTCTTAACCTCGTCCTGAATGTGTGGTCTCCCCGAAAGGAGCACCCGTGTGGTCGGCGAAGCTCGTGTAATGTCTTGCAGTGACTCAAGAAGCTCTCGTCAGTTTTTTGGAAGACATTCATCCAAGCCATCGATACAAATGAACACTTCCGGTAGCGATGCGATCGTCGTCTTCAGTATTTCTACCAAGTCCAGAAGTTGCATAGCCCGTCCACCAAACCCCCTTTTCCCCTTGCGAAAAACCTGCCGCAGGGGCCCCGGGACCCCATCTCCTTCGAAAAGCTGCTTGAGGATTGCGCCCAACATGTTCGTCGTAGATTGCTCCTCCTGGGCAAGGTAATCGCAGTACAAACCGGCAACAGCGATATCTCTATTATCGACTTGATCGCACAACCAGTCAATAACTAAGGAGCTAATATTTCTGGCCGTCAGTGAAGTCCACCTGTTGGAGGGAGCTTTCTCACTGACCTGATATGAGTCTTCCCCACACCTGGATCGCCATAGCAGAATAAAACAGCCTGCTTGGGCGCCCCTTGACCACCACTCCACTCCCGAAACTCGTTCCTCTCCAGTAGCCAACCTCCCACACCATTCACTCGGTCGGCTTGCACACGTTGATGTCTGTATCGAGGCTCTAGTGGTGAGAGCCACTGCTTGATCTGGTTATCCTCGTCGTCTGCTTTGTTCACAGTGATTGCCCCGTTGTGCATTGTGATAGTCTTGTTGTAGCTATTCGTTATGTTCCCACAGTCGACATTACCGGAACCGAGTGAGTGCATATTTGTTATTCGCTCCATAGTGCGTCTTGTGGATACTTCGTTTCGCCGTGGATGCGGTTCTGTGATGATTCAGGGGGCCAAGCGGGTTTATCGGCCTTCCAAGGCTCAAGAAAAGGAGAGGGGGTGATTTTTCTGGATTCTTCGGTAGTGTTGTTATTAAATATGTCCAGCCATCTTTATGCCAAGGGAACGCTGGCAGAAAGAAGTCAGCTTGGATGCCGCCAAACTCACTAGAGGCATTGCAAAGTATGGGACAACCCTCAACTGCTTTCTCGAGCCTACCGGTAAGTGTCATACCATACCATATATCGGTGCTGCCTTTGATTTTGAAGCTAGAAGAAGTAATTCCAACCGCCACCTCTTATCGATACAAGTAGGCCCTAAGTTAGCCTTCCGTTAGCCTCGAACCACAACTGCCGGCTAGAGCTCAGTTTAGGTATTGTATCATACCAGGACAATTGAAGATTGAACAGTCTGCATTAAGCAACAATATTCGCATCATACTTCCTATCAAACAAGCGCACGGGTGTGTGACACGAATAAAAAATTTCATTCAGCCCTCTCGCTTTCCCCCGATTTAGGATTAAAATGCCACAATGAAAGTAGCCTTGCCTCTCCCAAAAGAGACTTGGGATCAAGAGTATGATACCGTAAAAACTCAAATAGAAGAGAAATGTGCTAGGGCGTTGGAATTTACCTTCTCAGCTACGCGAGTGCAAACTCGGCCCAGTTGAAACAAAACAAAAGGAATACTCGAATATACGAGGCACCTTACTAGGAGAGGCAACTCCAACGTCCTAGCACATTTCTCTTCTATTCGAGTTCTTACGGTAAGCGAACAATTCATTGAATTCCAGAAGGCAATTCGTTCCAACGACTGAGGCGACGGCTCCTGCACCTAAGTTACTCGAGTATGATAATTACTTTTCCTTTCCCTTAACCCCCCTTCTATCATAATAATATTATTATATCCTTCTCGTCTCGTCCCATATATCTACCAGCACATATAATACCTCCTTATTTCTAGAGCTCCCCGCCCCCATCCCCTTTCTACGCCCCTATCGGCAAAATGTCATATATACAGTACCATTGACACAAACATTCGTTATTTTCACTATCTCTCCACAGTACACGACCCCATAGCCCAGGGCTAAGTCACCTACTCCCAAAGCTCCGTAATATATACTAAAAGGCTCAACAACCACAATAACCACCCGATATATAATACAAAAAAAGATACAAACATCTAGCTGCCAGCCCAATTAACAGCCTTATCATACAAAAATCCACCTCACCTCACGAAATGATCTCTGATACTTCGAGAAGCCTAGAAATCCAGTCCCTAATAGCTCCGGCTCTGGATCTCCAACGATATGATTAGTATTATACTGTACCTCTCGCCCTACCGCCAGTGGACCCACCGAGCACGAAATGCTACCGTAGAATCTTTTAGCAAGTGAGACTAGGGATAAGAAATCGCACGCATATTATACCAATTCTTGTTTTTTTTTTTCATTCGCACGAGTGACATATGATGACGGATCTGAGCGAGTGGATGGGAACTGTTACTCGCACAAGAGTCATGAGCTGGGGAAGGGACCTGTCTAATACATGGAAGAAAAAAAGGGATTGATTAATTAATTAATTGGTAAATCTGTCTCCTTTTCAAAATAATAATAATAATAATAATGCAGTGTTGTGTGGCTCATACGGACTACCGGTAAATTCTGCTGCATGATATAATAGGTGAATGGGTGAGTAGCTAAGGTCTGCTTTGAGATTAAGGTGAGACTAACGGATGTGGAAATGGAGGAGTAGGTGGAGGAGGGAGGAGGGGGAGAGAAGGGAGCAAAGAGAGGTTCAGATAATAATATTATAATATTATAGCATGGTACATTAACAAGGAACCTGCAATAATGTCAAACTCCTGCTATAGTAGCTAACTTACATCTCTACTACTAAAAGACTACTGGTAGGAATTATACAGTACTATACGGATGGAATATCACCTCAGTTTCAAAAAAGCAGTTATCCAATCCATACGATATGGGCGAAAATATCAGATCATGCCTGCCCACTGCGCGACCGATTGAAATTTATAACTTTGGGGACTTGGCCTACGGGCAGGAAGCCACCCTGCCCCTACCTACATTCGTCTGGGAAGGCAGTGTTACCAATCATGATAATTATGAATAAGTTTATCTCTTATGAAATTCTGATGGTCGAGGGACTTTTTAAAGTTTTAAGATTTTTAAGTTAAGATTTATGTGTGGTGGCAGTTTTGGTCCCTATAGGCCTCCGTAGCTAACGTAATTGGAAGAAAAAATAGAAAAAATAGAAGAGAATAACAAATAAGTCCTCTTCTTTCTTTTTTTTACAATTATCTTACTGGTTGCAAAGGCTATAGAATTTAGACTTTGCATTTGTAGTGCCTCTTTCGAACCGCTCGACTTATGCATGCTTACTCTACTTTACACACCTTCACGTTAAAGCACTCGCACCCCCCCTCCCAACCCAAACCCCAACAACCGCGTCCAGGTTCTCTATCACAACCCTCGCCTGCTCCCTCACCAACCCATCCCCATCCGTAACCAGCAAATACCCCACAACCCTCCTAATCTCTACAATCCGTCCCTTGACAACCTCCCAAACCCCCTCCCTCCACACCTCCCCATCCCCATCCCCATCCCCACCCAACCCAACCAAAGCTTTCAAAATCCCACAAACGCAAACCACCGCCGCACGCCGAAGGATAGCCGCCCCAACCGCGGTCTCCAGCGTAAGTATGGACATGCACACGTCCAGCGCATCGGAGATAATGCGTTGACCAAGACCGGTTGGATTGGTCTCTATTGCTGCACCAAGGATAGATAGCCCGCTCGTGCGCATGCGCTGGTCTTCGGTTTCGTTTGTGGATGGCCAGGAGGTTAGGATTTGGGTGGCGTGGGATGTGAGTGCTTCGTCCTCTTCCTCATCGCCTTGAGTATTGGTGTCCCATTCTTCGCTGGAATCGGATGGACGTTGTCTCCTTGTGCGGCGTCGGGAGACTAGGGCTATCATACCCTCACCTACAATTCTTGCTGTCTCGCCAGCTAGGGCCCCGCCCAGTCGCTGTACTGTTGCTAAGAGGGCTTCTCCGAGGCGGAGGCGTTCATCTAGACTTAGTTTCTCCTTTCCTCCTTCTCCTCCTCCTTTTCCATTGTCGTCGTCGTCGAGATACGCTTCGACTAGCATCCTCGTCACGGTCCCTGAATGCCGCTCTGTCAAGGCTGATAGACACTTTACTATATTCAAGTATACGAAACTATCATCATCTTTTAGCTGGTTAATTAGTTGTGCTAGGGTGCTTTGAATGTTTATAACTGGCGAAGAAGAGAGGATTAGCTCTCGGAGGAGGTGCAGACCATGAGCACGCACTGGAATTAGCGGGTCCTGGAGGTAGGAAAGGGCGAGTGTGTAGGTTTCTCTTTGGCGGGTGAGGAGGGTTGCGGTTGAGGAGGACGAGGAGGGGGGGGGGGCAGAGGAGTGGAGAGTTAGAAGGGAGGTTATGTTCAGTGTCAGAGTTTTAATATCCGGGTTCGTGAACTTTGACGTGGTGATGTGGGTGAGTGCTGGCTGGAGGGTTTGGATTAAACGCTCGTCCGAGGGTGTTAGTTTCGTGGTTGGGTTGGAAATAATCACACTTAGGAGAGAGAGGGCCATTGTTAAGGTTTGGGTGCGTCCATCTTCTTCGTCAAGCTCGTCTGCCCCATCTGCTTTTGGGGCGGGCGAAGGCGAGTTGGAGACAATCTTCCCTAGGCCACCTAAACTTGGTGTACTAATGTCTTCACTAGGGATCTTTAAGCTCTCCTGGTACTCAACGTGCTCACCCAATACACCTTTGACAATCTGCAATATCTGAGTCGGATTCTTGGCAAGCGTTTCTTCATGCCTACCCAACACCTCCTGCAAGATTTTGAGTGCGGTAAACATCTTCACCGGATCCTCGGTCTCGCTATTCCGTCGACCAAGCCAAGTCCTTAAGATCCCCAGGAAGAAGTCATTCAAGACAGCGCCGCTAACCCCGCCGTCCTCTAATAGCCCCAGGAATTCTTGAACCCTCGCCTCAGTCTCTCCCACATCGAACCCTGCAGCGCCCCCGATTCGAGACCGAATCTCGATCCCACCTTCACTCCCAGGTCCGAATTCCCATGTCTCCCCACCAGAATACAGTATCTGCCCTTGAATCTTCTGAAGGACGGACTCGTCGGGGGAGGTCTTTATGTAGGTCTTTAAGAGTAAGAGGGTACGCTCGTACCAGGTGCTTCTTCGGGTGGACTTTGCAAAGTTGGTTAGTGCCCAGAGAGGGAGTAGTATTGGGGCTATGAGTCTTTGTGGGAGCGTAGGAGAGGGCTGAGAGGATAAGAGGATTTCTAGGTGGCGAAGGGCGTTTGACAGGTCTACTTCTGGGATTAGGGGTTTGGCGCCGAGGTCTTCGGCTGTGTCATCCTCTATCATGGCAACTAGAGGCCCTCGTGGTGGGGCCCCCGACACCATCGATTTTGCGAGTGGGGAGGGGTCTTCAAATGCTAACAGTGCCGAGGAAGATTCCTTCCCCTCCCTCTTCCTCTCCTCTACCTTCCTAGGAGCAACCTCCTTCACCCCCGCCGAAATGCCCGGGTCCAATTTCGATATTAATGGCACGACCAACACCTTCTCTACCGTCTCCTCAATCCCCCTCCCCTTCCTCCCTAGCACATTCGCAATCGCGAACCCCGCCGCCCGCATCATTAACACATCTTCCGAATCTAACAGCTCGAGCAGTTCAATGCAGATTTTAGAAAAGTACTCTCCCGCATCCACTGAGCTGGGAACCGCACATATAATCTCTGAGGCTTTACTCAGCGCTTCAATAGACAAATTTGAAGGCGCCGAGGACGAAGAATTAGCTGTCGTGTCGGTCGACAGGAAAAGCTCGATTATATGGCGGACAGCGTTAGGACGTCTGAACGGGATAAGGGAGAGTGTCTTTGCGAGGGGGTTTCTGAAGAACGGGGGTGTTTGGGGAGTTAATAGTTGGAGGAGGAGTGGGAGTAATTGTGGTGTTGGTGTTCTAGAAGGGGAGGTGTTAGTATTCGAGTGATTATTTGTGAAGATGAAATTGAGGCGAACCCGTCAATCAAGACCCGAAATTTTTCCTTCCACTCCCCCGTATCCCCGTTTTCAGGATTGAAGGCCAATTCGGCACACCCAGCGATCACGTCCACCAAAATCCGATCACCCGCCCTCCGTAGCAAATCCCCCCCAGTCATGCTATCCTCCCCACGAAGCAACTCCAGTAACCTCCCAACAACAAGCCCCAATAGCTCCACATCCTTCCTATCCCGTACCTCTTCCACCCTCTTCTTCCCCCGCCCCGTTACAAGCCCAGGCAACGCAGCGCTCCTCGTTCGCCGCTCAATCGGGATTCCAACGCCCCGAGTCAATGATGGGTATATCCCTTCCAGCACGATCAGGTCTAGCAGACATACTACTACTCTAACCTCCGCAGGATTGACTAACTGCGGTCCGATTTGCTCTGTGCTTGTCCGGGCCCGCGCCTCTGATTCGAGATCTGTGAGGAGGGCAAGGGCGTGGGTTACAACTGCCGCTGCGGTAGACTTTTCGTCTTCGGATAATGGTGGCGGTGCCGAGAGTGTTTGGGAAAGTTGTTGGAGGAGGGATTGGCCCAGGGGCTTTGGTTTGGCTATAGGTAGTAAGGTTGGGAAGCAGGTTATTTGAGAGTACAGTATGTGGTAAGTTAAGGAAGGCTCACTCACTTTTGTCAAGAACTGGAGAGAGCAAATGCGTTGCCCGGGATATCGCTGGTGAAGCCATGCCAGTGTTCCGGAGTAGAGTATAAAGAAAGTCAAGGAAGGAGGGAGGGAAGGAGGGAGGGAGCTGGCAAAGGGAAGTTCCGAGAAGCTTTTCGAAACCCAACTCTACCGTATTACAAACATAGTTACCCTCTTCCACGGCAAAACATTTTTCCGGCGCTAACCCTTTTCCAAGCAACCAACCCCACTATAAACTTCACCCACCCACCAAAAGGGTATGATACAAAATCCAATCAAAACACACACCCGAAAAACCCACCAAATGCTCCGCATACCAATCACCCGCTCACTAACCCACTCCCTCATCCACCCAATTCCTCCACAATTCCTCCGGTAACCCCGCCCCTCCCCCTCACCCCCTCACCCTCTCTCCCCCTAACCCCAACTAAACCCCCTCTCCAGCAGATCCCTCCCCCAACTCCCCCACCAAAAAACCTTCACCACAACCCCCCACCCACAAAAGAAATCCCCAGCAAAGTCCCCAAAAGCGCACCCCTACGGCGAAAACGTGCAAGACAAAAAAACGCACGGCTCCCCCTTCGACTACGCCGCGCACTTCGAATCCCTAGAGACGCAATGCAGCGCACATATCGACAAGCTAAAGACCGACATCACGAAGCTGCGCGCGGTTGGGCGTAACGACCCCAGCGTACTCGAGAGTATTCAAGTCGTGCTGAACAAGTCCACCGGCGCAAGCGCTTCGCTACGGGACATCGCGCACGTACTGCCAAAGGGACGGTCGCTGGTTGTTAACGTTTATGAAGCCGCGGTGAGTTACCTACCCCCCCTCCCTCCCCTCCGAGCGGAGATTGGAATTAGGAAGATGCTGATGAGGGCGGGGAGGGGTGGGTAGAATGTCAAGCATGTCATAGCGGCGATACAGAAAGCGAACTTGAACGTTCAACCGATGCCCGATCCGAAGAATGCGCAATCCATTAATGTTCCGTTGCCCCCGCCGACGAAGGAGACTAGGATGAATGCTGCTAATATGGTGGGCAAGGCGGGGGAGAAGACGATGGCTTTGTTGAGGTTGGCGAGGCAGGATTCGCATAAGCTGATTAAGGGACTCAAGAAGGAGCGGCCGGATGACATTCGGAAGGCGGATAAGCAGTTGGAGGTTGTCATGAAGAAGGTTAATGCTGAAGCAAAAAAAGTGATTGATGATGCTAAGAAGGGGGCTTTAGAGAATTGATCAAGCAGTGGGGCTGGTGCAACTGGAGATATCCCAGGACCAACACATATCTATTTAAAAAGATACAAAAAGCTGTGACTGTTCTAAAAGAGGGGGGGTGAGAAAGATATATATATATACAAATATGAATTTTTGGTCTTCTGTCCAAGTGGCTGTTGATCTAGATAGATATACACCCGCATTGCCCCCTCCACTCCCCCCAAACAGGGCACCACGATCCACCTTAATCAATTTCCTTCCCCGGCCGAAATCTTCTCCGCCTGGCTGGGCGGGGGAGGAATCAACTCAATCGGCACATTCCTCTTAACCTCCGCAAATAGCTTCCCCTTCGCCTTATCCGTATACGACCCATTAACCGTGATAAGCCTATGCACCTCCCTGTACGGCCCGGCATCGCTAGCGGGATCATCATACTCCCCGGCGACAACCTCCTTCGCCGCTCTCTCCCGCTGGCCTTGATACTCCTGCCACCTGGTCGTCGACCACCCCTTGGTATTCTCAGTAATAGGCACTCTATCCAGCAGCCCACTAGAAACACCGCCGGTGACGGTCAATTGAGTAGCAGGAATATACCCCATCAAGTCCGTCTCCGCAAAGTCAGCCGGAGAGTATACGCTCTCGGACAATTCCGGCGGTGGTGGGAGAGACTTCTTGACGCGAGCGAATCGGGAAGACGACGCATTCTCATCGTCACCTCTCCGTCCACGGCCGCGACCTCGGCCTCTGCCTCTGCCTCTTGCGCCTCTACCACCTCTACCCCCTCTAACTCCCATGCCCATTCCGAACCCGCCTCTACCGCCACCACGGTTCATACCGAACCCGCCACCACCCTGAGCACCACCAAATCCCCCTCCCATACCCGCGCGAAATAATCCCCCCCGCGGAGCGATGATCCTAGGACCCCGATCCGAAGCCTGTTCCTGTCGGGACGACGGTCCAGAAAAGTACCTACTCGTAATGCTCTGCTGCTGCTGTTGCTGTTGCTGCCCATCACGGCCCTGTGACTGGAAAAAGGCCCCACTCCCTGCCGCCATCGGGGAAGCTGGAGAATCAAGTTCTAGATCTTCCGCAGAGGCAGTCACGCGGCGCTGGACCGGCGGTGAGGCGTTTGACCGGCGGACGCGCAGGAGCGAAGAAATATCGACGGGTATTTTCAGGACTTCTATTACGCAGCTCATGAATTAGTGAGCTGCGGGAAGGTTGTAGGGGATGAGGGGAAGGACTAGGTTTATCATCATTATTGTTGTTGCTATTTCCTTCATTGCTGACGGAGGAAACCGAGAATTGACGGTTTTGGAGAATGAGGGTCCGACTGCGGGGAACGGATGCTTGGATGTTCCGGCCAAACATTGCTGTTTGGTTTATTATATTATGTTTGTGCGGAGGGGGAGGGGAAAGGTGGGAGGGGAATGAGAGGCGAGGTGAAATCCTCGTATCTCACGTGATCTTGATTTTTTTTCCCCCCCACCAACCCTCCCATCGTCACTAAGTTGACACCAACACCTACCGTACCCACTTCTCTAATCAACCCCAGCACAAAACAAAAACACAACAAAATGAACTTCCTCCGTCCCCTAACTCGTACCCTCCTCCGCCAGCCCCCCTCCGCCGACAACAACCCCTCCCCCTTCTCCTCCGACCACTGCCGACCCACTTCCCCTTCCCCCGCCACAACTCCTCCCAACCCCCCGCACAGCCTGTACAGCCTGCACGGCCCGACAAGCCCTCCTACGAGCTAACATTCACCTGCCGCCCCTGCACCCGCCGCTCCACGCATCGCATCAGCAAGCAAGCATACCACTCCGGCAGCGTGCTAATCACCTGTCCCGGGTGTAGTAATCGACATGTTATTACTGATCACTTAAAGGTATGCCCCCTCGCTCCGTCGCTCCGCGTAAGGGATCAATTTAATACGGAGGAGGTAGATATTCGGCGAGACAGCGAGGTCGTTGGAGGATATTTTACGGGAGAATGGGGAGGTGCTGAAGAAGGGGATTGTCACGGCTGAGGGGGATATCGAGTTTTTGTCTGAGGGGGGGGAGGAAGTTAAGGCACTTGGGGATGGGGCGTAATTTAGAGGAGAGAATCGGAAAGGGTATGTTGTACGATATGTATTCTAGGGAGGGAGGGTAGTTATAAAGGAGGTTCACAAACCAGTCGAGGCATAGAAACCTTGCAATAGTAATCATAGACATCAATTGGCATTCTCAATCACTCTAAATCACCTATTCCGGCCCACTGCCTCACCCCAATAACCCATTAAACCCAAATTTATATCAATCCCGTATGTTATTCAAGCCAAAAGTATGCACAAGCCTGCAATTCCAAATCAATCCCTAAAACAAGCCTATCTATTGCACAACCAAGTGAGACCGTTACCGTTACACACCTTACAAAAGAGAATGAAAAAATGAAAAACGAACGAAAACAGCCAAAATCCCGCAACCCGAGCAAGATTAATGCAAAATGATACAAAACATTCGGGGAAGGGAAGGGAAAGCAGTGACACGATAGGGTCGGGAGGGAACACTAATCGTCATAATGCCCAAATTCCACTATTGAAGAAAGAAATAAGTGAGGAAGCAACAGACACATAATCCATGTAAAAACCCGTCGTCCTCGTGAAAAAGAAATACTGAGCCCAGACACAAAACCCCAGTCCCAAAACGAGAAGGTGTGTGGTGTAGCCATTACTACTATCTGCAACCAATATCCGGCCGGGATCCGACATCTCAGAGTGAGACAAATGAGCGATTATCGAAACCTCTAGCAAAGACTAATCCTTCTTTGGGACCCAACTGAACTTCTTCTTTAGCCTTGAGCTTAGCGATCCCTTCGAAGCATCGCCCCGACTAGCACTACTTTTACTCCTTCCCAAGTTCCCACTATCCGACTGGAAGGCAGGGCCATCAGAAGTGGCCAGATGCGAGGCACTACTAGATCTCTCGCGAGTAATTCTGACGGGCTTGCTGGAAGTCGATTGAGGCACCATCTGGTATATGCCTTGAGCTTCAGATCGGCGCATTTTTCCCTCGGCCTTCCGCTGCTTGTCTAAGAGGTCTTGGGTATATCCCGGCTCACCTTTGCCCTTGAGATCTTCCTCGAGGTAACTCTGTCACATAATCAATAAATATAGATGTACGAAACTAAGGCAAGGGGCTTACAAAGCCAGGGTATCTTCTGTAGTTACCCCAGGCCCTTGACGCATCATGTCGTACTCTTCGTAGTCACCGATGAATTCGCCGTTGGGCAGTTTTGTTCCTGGTGGCACTATAGCAGTTCCCTGCAAGGGTTTATGCTTTTCCAAGGAATCAAGTATGTTGGCCATAGGTGTAGCAGCCAACGCAGCAGCATTGCTCTCACGCAGGGCTTCAACAGGAGGTCTAGGTCCGTTCTGTCTGGCTAGTAGTGTAGAGTCGTAAGGTCCTTCATGATGGTAATGGCCGCCAAAAACTCCATTATCCAATCTATCGATAGTATCCGGGCCAGGGATGGAGCTCGCTCGACGTCGAGGCCTATGTGATGGGTAAGGAGGAGGAGGGTCTTGAAGTCTGGCCCTGTCTGTTTTGGGAGCACCAGTATTCTGAGAGCGAGACCGAGCATGAGGGTTAGGACGAGGAGAAGGTCGATCCCTGTTATCTTTGCAAATATTAGGTGAAGCCATCGTGTGCTCTGGTCGTGGTTGTTTGAAAGATCCTGGGGCACGACAGCCGGAACCTAGCCTCCGCCAGTGGACGTCGTCTGGGCTAAGGCGGGGCTGCTGGGCTATATAGCTATCCGACTAGAGATTGTGAGCGGGGTCGAACTACCATCACCAACCGGGAACGGAAAAGGGCAGCCTGCAGAATGGATCGGGGATATGATTGGGGACAGGATCTGTGCTAGACAGCAAAGCAACCAACTTACCCAAGGATTTTGCTGGCTAATAGCAGTGACAGAAGTCATTTCCGTACTCGAGTATCAAAGATAGCAGCGATAGGTAGATAAAGGTTGGATTTCTGAAGTTCTTTGAGTTCCAATGAAGTTTGAATAGTACTGTAGCTGCTTTGTCGAAGGGCAGATGAGAGGAGAAAGTATAGAGGTGTGTGTGGGCGCTCTCTAGATAAAGTGTCTCCAAGAGAGCTGACGACGACTTTTGGGTAGCCCACGGTATGATACCCTCTGTCTTCGGGGGAAGAGTTGGATTAGAAATAGGACAGAGTTTCAGCAAACTCACTGCCAAGTAGTTTTTGCACGCAGGGCAAACAAGGAGGAATGGTCAGGAGAAAGGGGGACGAAGTGAAAATTTAAGAGCGGCGAATGTCCCGTGAGGGAGTGGGGGGGATAAATAGTGATTTTATTACAGATCGAGACAACCCTAGCCGGCGGTATGAATCTTACAACGTTTGCAGTAACCAGTGTACCTGTCTCCCCGAAGGTTACACTTCTATCCGGAGCTTCGGTTCCCGGCGATGGAAAAAAACGATTCAGGGACAATAACACATACAGCATGGGGATGTATCTTCAATAGATATCATCAATGGAAAGGGGGACAGAAAAAGGGAAGGAAAGGAAGAAGAATAGCCAATTGTGACGGCACCAATACAGGTACAGGGGCTGCAATACCGGTCCCTGCGACCAGATCAGGGTCTTCTCCAGGGTGAATACTCTGCTGAGCTCAGAAGCCAGAGAAAGCTATCCAACCCCGCACACACATTCTCCATCAAAGGTGGCTTAGGTAACGTGAGAATGTTCATTGCGCAACAGCCTCGAACAGCGCCGGTATCATACCTTATCGGCCCTATGATATCAGTGATTAAAAATAGAAAATACGGGCAATACGAGAAAAACCCTGAGCTCCCCAGCAAGAGAGTGTGGTTTTTCTTGTGTGAGTGACAGATTATGATGTTCTCCCAGCCATATTTGGAGAGGGCCAAAGAGAGACATGAACAAATATTCTGAGAGGTTGGCTGACTTTGTGAGATCTCGAACCAAACCAATCCGCCCTACAGAGCAAGCCCATCGCGAGGCGGGAAACGCCAAGCACGGTAGACCCTTCTCTTGAGCAACAAGGGATCGACGTTGACTGCAGCTTTACCGTTTCTCACGTCATGCCGTCTTTTTGCCATAACCGGAGCACCATTCCTCGCTATCCCTTCCATTCTATAGGTGTAGGGTGAATCGTGGGAAGCGTTGCAAGATCGGGGGTTGCGGAAGGTCTAGCTCGCTGAAAACAACATTTCCGAGTCAACCGAATTCATGAGACTAACCTGACCCTAATCACAAAAACACCCTCTATGCCTCACATATTTTCAACTGGTAAGGCATTAGGTATTAATAAACAGTGCCAGTGCATCCGGTGTTATAGCAAAGTTACTTTCCAGTGGTGTAGCTGGGCTGGTACCTTAGTATCTGACATGGTTGAAAAAGGAAGTGGAAGAGGCATATTTCTTGTCAGATGGACTTCTAAAGTTGAAGATCTCACTTGCATCTGGGCCATATAATATAGCCATAGAATCCCAAAAATTGCCCACTCTAGTTCCAAAGTCCATGATAAAGCTTAAACCGAAAAACGAAGTCCCGCAACCACCACAAAGCCTCACGAGCTTGGAATTGTAGATTTGGGGAAACACTTGAGCAAACTATGAGAAATAGGGTGGTAGATATGAGAAAGACACTCATCAACCACATGCTCATGCTTACGTCATGCAACAGCAGATAAATCTACCGGTATCAAGTCGTAACTACTCACTCAGCTTTGCCAAGAACACCTCCGTGAGCCGAATATTTGGCGAGGACTCTAGCAAAATATCAGCTGGCGGAGGTATTCACGACAAGGACGGGTGAGTATAATAGCACTAGGTACTCGATTAGATTTAAGTAGGAGTATTCGTGGGCGAAAAAGTTTCCGCAGGGTTGTTTTCCTCCATTTATCTCTCAAGGCAATGGGGAGGAGGGACCACGAGAAAAGCAGCAACATCGATATCGAGATCAACGATCGCATCCTTTTGGGTGAGAAGACCGACGAACACGACTTACAACGAGAATCGATTTCCTTTCACTTTCCTCTTTTGTTCTCTTTTTACTCGTGCAGCTCTGAGTGAACCTCTGCGGCTTGTGCCCATCTGTTCCGACCAGGAACGATTGACTGAAACGGAAACATGAATTACCGTACTGCTTGGACCGCCTACAGAATCATTGTCAGGTTACAGTATAACTTAACAATACTTTTAAACTGTTTATCCCTGTCAAATTTTGTTACTTTTTGTTGTCGCCAACTCGCAGCGGGAGGGTAGCTACGAGTGCCATAGCTCACAGCAAAACCGCGGTTCCATTGCTCGACTGCACGCTTTCCCTCATCTCATCGTCGTCATCATCATCATCATCATCATTATTGAGGCCAAGGCTACGTCCTCCGCCGCCGGTATTCAACCCCACACTGTCCGTCACCCCAAAATTGCCCGCTTACTTCCAGAGCAAAACGAGAATGGCCCCGTTAGCCAACTCTCTCGTCGAATACTCTGATTCGGACTCCGACAGTCCTCCCCCAGCCAAAGTGACCAAAACAACTCACCCAATCCCCGTCACTAACCAATCGCCTACTTCCACTTCCAAGCGTCCAAAAGCATCCTCGTCTAATTCGCTACCACCACTTCCCTCGCGCTTCCATGACCTCTACGCTGTGGCTCCGAGGCTAGGCCAACAAGATGATCCTTCGCTTCACGGTGGAAGAAAAAGGTCCATTCCGCATGTTCAGGGAAATTGGCCAACTCATATTTTTATTGAGTGTATGTTCTTTATTTCTCCCTTTCCTTTTTCCATTTTCAATTTAAGAACCCCAAGGCCAAAGCAAAACTGACGGTAATTGGAGGGCATCTGTCGCGTTTAGAATTCGATGTTCTTAACGATGCCTACCATACCGCATCTACCATTACTGCTGAAGCTGGCGTGAAGCTTGAGAGCCATCTCAAAAGCGATCTGGGCAGCGAGCAACCGCTACACCTAAGCTTGAGTAAACCCAATGTTCTTACTACTGTGCAGAGGGAAGGTTTCTTGGAACTCTTGACAGATAGACTCGATAAGACTAGGATCAAGCCGTTCGTCTCAACCACTTCCCACACACTTTCATAGAGCAGGATGTCTAACGGATGTGGACCTAGATTCTCGGTAGAGTTTACAGGCCTTGAATTTGTGAGCAATAATGACCGAACACGCTGGTTTTTCGTCTTGGGAGCTACCAAGGGGGAGGATGCACAGGTAATATCTCGCCTGGGCGCAGAGCTAGACACTATGTTGGTAATTAACTATCATTACAGCTCACTCGCCTACTCCAATTGGCTAATCATACCTTTGAGGCATTTGAACAACCGCCACTATATGCAGAAAATGGTGACAAACTAGATGGCTTTCATGTCTCGCTTGCTTGGAGCCTTACTGAGCCAGACAAAAACACGAAAGCCAGGGTGTTTGAGGCGCTGAAAAAGCATGCTTGCTGGGACAAAATTTTTGGTAAAAGAGAAGTTGAGAGACTGAAATTGGCTATTGATGCTATCAAGGTCAAGGTTGGCAACGTCGTGCATATAATTGAATTAGGGAAGAAGGAGAAGCAAGGCGAAGCCGGGAATTCCAAGAAAAGGAGGGCTTCTTATGACATTCATGAGAAGCGCACTACTTGAAGGTGGCCCGGGTTTTCTGGGAGCAATTGGTTATATAGGATAAATATGTACCTCACTGCCCACAATGTACGGGATACTCAGCCAGAGTCTAATCTATTACATCATTTTTTTCACAAAATTAATACACCTCTAAAACCGCTAGTTTCTCTCGTAACCTTAATAACACGTTATTTCTCCCCCTTTAATTTTTTGCAAAACACATGGCTCTTGAGCATTGCGTGTTTTTCTACCACATGTGCGCACACTCCAGGAAGGCACCATGCCCTTACTCTGATTCAACGCATATTATATCCGTATATGGATACCTCACCGATACAAGCTTAACTCGCCACGGGAGCCGAATTAGCCATCAGCCCTAACAAAGCTTAAATACACCTCACCTCGACATAAATAGTTTGGATTTGTGCGAAATTATGTGGAAAGACTTGAGAAACGAGTGAGAATTTGTGTGCCGAGGCATCGTGCACCTTTGTTTTTTTTTTGCGTGCATGCACGTGAAAGCACTCCATTGATCGAGTATCGCCAGGGCGACATTGTGATTCCTTGGCATTGTGACTTCCATACCGTACTGTAACTGTATTTGATCTGTGCACCGTTGAAGCAATAAGATCGATTTTTGCCGGGCCAATCAATAGAGACGTCCAGTGGATTCATGCTGAGATGCGTTGCATCGGGGTTCATCGCTGTCCTCTCGCTCTCTGATTAAGGGGAGAGACGGCCTTATTACTCGAGTACAGCTCCTCCTTCAGGGTTCAATGGTAAAGCGAAAAAGGGATAAAGGTTCTCGCAGCATCTAAAGTCTTGGCTTTCTTTCTTTCTTTCAGGCTCGGGGAACTTTGGGGGGTGAGCCGCACATTCTATGGCGTGTCCTTCCCCCCTAACGGTCCCCTGGAAGGGGCAGGGTTCACACTACGGGTAATCTTATCCATCGCATCTTCAGCAAGCCATACCGTAATTTGGCACCGACAATACCGGTACGACGCGAAGAACAAGCTGGTCTCTCCCTTTTCCTTTTTTCCTTTTTTTCTTTCTTTCTTCCTTCCCTCTCCCCTTGCTTGCTTTGTCCGTTTACACCACCAAAAACCCCATACTTTCCTCTAGACTACTCCTTTTAGAGTTCCATTTCTTTGACGGATCTAAGGTCATGGCCAACAACTGGGCTGATAATCGGCCAAAGGGATCGAAAGGTACTGTCATTGCTCAACAACAACAACTCCTTTTATAATAAACGGGATACTTGCAAGAGATTCTGTTAATTATTGTGATGCTGACTCTGTTTCTTCTTGGGATGGTTTAGATCAGAGAAGGAGTTCTGAGTTCCTTTCTGAAGATCAATTGGTCCACTTGAAGACATACCGTTATCAGAGTGTTGACAAGTCCTTGATCTCACGATACATTCTAAAACACTACGTACGTCTTTACTCGAACTACAAATTACAAATTATTGTTGAGGGTGGGCCTTGCTGATGGTGTAAAGTGGAATTTTATGGTTGAGCTTCTGCCTCGGTGGTTGGCGCCCAATGCTGTTACGCTCATTGGGTTTGGATTTATCTTGACGAATGTAATATGCTTGGAAATTTGGCTGCCGGATCTTGTGGGGCCTGGTCCTAGCTGGCTATATTATTCTTTCGCTTTCGGTCTCTGGGCGTGCGTTGGAAACCCCTTTAGGAGATGCCGCAGGGCTCGGCCGGCTGATTATAGGGATGCAGATACTCGACTATGGACAACATCGACGGGAAACAAGCTAGAAGGACTGGTTCCAGTTCGCCTCTGGGAGAACTTTTTGAGTATGCAACTCATCAATCTTTAGGTCTTTACAATTGCTGACGCCGTAATGTAGTCATGGAATTGATTCTCTCAATTGCACTCTGGGTAATTGCACTTTTCGCACGTGGTTACTATGATTGGAAACTGGACTGACATGGTTGTGCAGCTAGCTTGTGTGAAACGGCCTGCATGGGACTCGGTCCTACCAAGGCCGGTGTCTTTACTGCTTTGATTCCTACTCTACCAATGTTCTTTTCTACCTGGGAGACATATCATTCCCATGTCCTCTATCTCGGGTACTTTAACGGCCCTACTGGTGAGATATATAACTCTACTTGATGCGCATGGAATGCGGGCTAACGGTGGTGCTAAGAGGGATTGATCATTGCATGTAGTTTGATGGTCATGTCTGGGTACTATGGTCCTGAGATATGGACCTACAAAATTAGTGACGTTTTCGGTCATGAGTGGCTTTTCGAAGATTACTCTATTAGAGATATCTGGATCCCTGTCATTCTTGGATCCTTTCTATTGGCACATCTTCCGTTCTGGTACGTTCAAAAGCCTTAACAATTACGCACGGTTGAGACAAATTCTAATATCCGCCAGCATTTATAATGTCGTTGTTGCCCGCCGTCGTCAGAAGCTCCCGGTTCTCCCAGTTTTCTTGGAATGGACGCCAATGATAATTTTCACGCTCTCTTGTGGATTCTGGTTGTATTCTCCTCATACTACTTTGTTGGAAGAGAACAGACTTGTCCTCTTTTGCTTGACCATGAGTTTCGTTTTTGGCCGGATGACTACAAAGATCATTTTGGCCCACTTGACCCATCAGCCTTTTCCCTACTGGACTATACTTCTTGCGCCACTCATTGGCGGTGCCGTGTTGGCTAATTTGCCATCATTTGGGCTGTACGTTCACCCCCTTTACATGATTTGGCTATATGCAAATGTTAACCTACGCTACAGCGCCCCTGTTTCTTCGTTCGTCGAGCTTTGGTACTTGCGCGGGTACTTCGTCTTTGCGGTAATCGTATACTTCCGCTGGGCAATGTTGGTCATCGATGGCATCTGCGGCTACCTCGGTATCCGGTGCCTTAGCATCCCATACACTCCCACCCCTCATCCGGGAGCCCTTAACGGAGCGGCACACCCCCTAAGTCCAAAGAAGGAGAGGGCAGCGTAACAATTTGGATCTTCTGGTTTATGAATCACCCTTGCATGATTTAGTGCTCTTTTCAAGATCTCTTTGACCAAGTCTTACGTTTTTCTCTTTTTTTCTCTTTTTTTCTCTTTTTCTTTTTCTTTTCTTTTTTGGGTGCGAGCGAGAGATAATGATGATGAGGTAAGTAAGTTACAGTAGGCTGGGGTTTTATAGACGGAAGACAAAGAGGGGTGGTGAAGGCGAAGGAGATGAATACTTTATATCATATGTCTTATAATGTTCTTGTCTTTATTTCAACAAGGGACAGACGGATAGTGGATGTATGGAGGTGGAGAGGGTCGAGAAAAAGCAAGAGCGGCAAAAAAAAGGTGGGAGCAGGCAGTAACGAAGTCATGGAATGCGAGATAGGCATAGACTATATAAAAATTAGCGTTGATGTTTGTCCAACTTACCCTGTTATTATCAATAGAAAAGAGAAAAAAGTTGTGATGAGGGGGGGAGCAGGGAGAGATTGTCTCTTACTGGAATAGAAAACTAACACCATCATACCGTTTGCTCATGCTATATTCAGCAGTAACTAGATCAATATCATAACCTGATTCATGGATGAGATTAGCTACCCGAGTGACAGCCCATGACCGTGCACATATGGAATGAGAAAAGAAAAGAAAGGCTAACCGCGAATTCTATTCTACAAGAAAGGAAGAAAAAAGAGCGGGAGGAACACAAATAGTATACAATCGTGTAAAGGCCAGAGACTAGACCGGAGACTGAAGGGTGTGCGGGGTGATCAAAGTGAAGATGTGAAGAGATAGGTGAAGGAGGAGGAAACGAGATGGAAAGAAAAGGAAAAAATGCCGGATATAAATCTCATGCTTGCGAGATAGCCTCTTACTACCAATCGACCGGCCAGTACCCCCCCCCACAAAGGAAAGAAGGGAAGAAAAGAAAAGAAAAACCCTAGGATGCAGAATGAGATGAAATGAAACAAGTTGAAAAGGAGAAGTATCTAAGTAACCTCGCCTGTTAATGGTATCCCCAATCCCGACAATAATAACGAACTCATGACTTCGAGGAAGCAGCATCATCCCCGGCCCTCTTCGGCCCTTCCTTCTCTTGTTCCCCGGATGACACCGGTGGCGTTGGTCCATTTACCGCCGCCCCATCTGTGCCCGGCGCCACGGCCGTGACTTCCTTTTCTACGCCGACTTCGACGGCTTCTTTCTGAACCTTCTTCCGCTCCTTATCCTGCTTATCTATGAAGCTCCTCGCCTTATCTACGTTGCTCCGCTGCAGTGCTGCGGCAGCCTCGATGATTTCGGTTTTTGGTTGCTCGGTTGCGGATTTGACTACGACTCTAATAGTCGTGACTTGGTGGTGCGGGGGTGACACCGGGGGTGCGATGACCTTCTGCCGCTTGTTGTTCCTGGCGACGTAGCGCACGTCTATCTTGTGGAAGATGATGGAATTGAGGTCCTCTGGGTGGAAGCTGACAGTTACGTCCATCGCCACGCGGAGCTTGTCGCCGGCGACTTGTACGAGACCGTCTAGGACTACATGCCCCTGGGGGGCGGGAGGGCGGCGGTAAGTGCGGCGTAGCTGCACGATGCCGGATTGGATGCCGTGGGAGATTGCGCGTTTGCCGAGGTCAATTGGGGAGGAAGTGGGAGAGGTTAGGGTAGAGGATTGACTGGCTTGGAGGAAGGAATAGGTGTGTTGGAGGGAGGTGGTTACTGATGAGAACATCCAGGTTGGGTAGAGGGCTGTCATTAGGCGGTGCATGGTTGCAGTGGGGATGGGCCGAGTGGACCATTCATAGGTTAGGTTTGAGATGCGTAGAGGGGGTAGAGTGTCGTCTGAGAGTGGTGGTGGTGGGGATATCTTTAGTCTGGGCAGAATTAGCTTGTGGGATTGGGAAGGGGTGGAGGAGTGAACTCGCCCCCTGCGTTTGTATTCCCGAGGTCGGAGCCTGCGGTTGCCATTAGAGGGACTCAAAAGATACACTTTTGGCAGGGGTAGCTCACGGGTAGTGATAGTAGACAGTCGCGATCTCAGGTTCGATATTCCCGCCAAATTTCTTTCCATATCTTTTCCCTAGATAGTCGATAAGTGCGTCGACGACTCTTCCTATAAAGCTATCAGCTCTAGCCCCACCATTTCCAAGCCTCGGCCAATGAGGTGGGGGGAAAAGGCTCACGTTTCCCTTCCAGCGCCCTCCGTGGGTCCTTCCTAAACTTCATATACATAGCATACTCTGGATCGTCGGGGCCATACTCCCTCTCAGGGACAAACTCCGTGAACCCTAGCGGTATAAAAATTGGATTCTCCCATCCGTTCCCATATATCTGTAACAGCCCATTTGCCGCGAGCTGGAATCCACTGAGCCATATCAACGCTCGAGTAAATGTGCCGAATCGACGTTGTTTAGGGACGAACCGCACGCGGTATACTGCGCCACCGTCGTTCATAAAGCGGCTAGGGTAGCGGGAACATGATAGGAGTGTTCGGAGGGATTTGAACATTGGGCGAAGTGCCGCGGGTGTGACCGTTGTATTTTTCTTCAAAAAAAAAAAAAAAACTATTATTGTAAACGCTCAAGTCGTGATGGATAGACGGACGGGCAGATTTCAGAGTCGTCGGGAAGACTATAGAAGACGATAGTATCCTTTCATACAGTAGTAGCTGGGCCGCGCGGAAGGTCAGATGTTATAGGTGCAAAGAGGAAACCCCTCTAAAAGGGGACAAACAAATGAATTCGAGTTAGTTAGCTGAACAAAGTAAATGTAGAAAAAGTGAGAAAGGGGCCAGAGAAGGTGTTGCAGGTTTGAACAAATTTAAAGAATTTTTTAGGGAAACCGAAGGGGAAGAAAAGAGAGAATTATCGATAATCCTCCTCCACAGCTAGCCGAATAGGGTACCTTTCAGCACTAGCCTTCAGTTTGATTGGGTAATTCTCATCACAGCATCAACGACCAAGCAACGCAACTCGAAGTCTCGAACTGGCAGCGTTGAAAACCGCGGCACCCTTTCCAACCCTACAATAACAAATCCGAGGTTCACCAGTTCCCAAACTGCTTCCCCCGGAACACACCATTAAACTAACTTTTGCCTTCTCTTTTCCCTACGATCACGAATAGAAATCCAACCATTTCTCTCTCCCTTCTGTTTCCCGCCATGAGAATTCTCCCTGGTCTCGTCGCCTCCTGCTTCGCGGGCGTCGCAGCGTCATCCACAGTCTACGAGCTTTACCATGACCATTCCGGTGATGCAACGTCGGTCTCGCCTGAGGAGCTTGCTCTCTCTTTATCAGAGCATTTAGGTGTTTCGAGGTATCATAAGCTGGGACCACAGGGAAATCCACTGCGGTTGGAGTTGGATGGGGGAAAGTCAAAGATGTTTCAAGAACGGGTTAAGGAGGACTTTGTGCTCTCAATCGCTGGAGCATATGGTATTGGAGGTATGCTTCCAAAGTTCTCATTCTACCTGCATTCTTTCCTCGGCCCCCCTGTGGGGCATCATGCAGTGGCTCTGACAGATTATTCTTGGTAAACAGCTACTCAACCCGAAAGTACACGGATTGGTCTCAGGGATATGCCTAAGATATCGGCGTTCGGCGAGTTAATGGATATCTTTGTCCGGGAAAACCGTGAGTTTTTGGAGGCCGCTGTGCCAAGAGTTGTCGATATGTCGCCGTGGGGCGGAATGTGCGTGGGTGTTTCTGAGGTAGAACTAAAATATCCTAACAGCCGGGCCGCTGCTGATTCTTGGATAGAACGAAATTAGCCTTGACCCCAAGGAATATACACCTACCGTTGAGGTTTCTGGAGGTGATTACGGTACACCCTCGGAAGCAGCCGACCTTTTCAGGGAATATGGCATCATCAAAAAGATTGCCGAGCGAGATATTAGGTCCTTGCCTGGGCAGTATCTTGCTTCCTGCCATGCTGTAGGCGTAGAGGTTTGCGCATCTCCCCTTCCAGATAATTTACAGATTACTCATGTTCAACAGAAATACATCAAGCGATATGGCCCACAGTCCAAACAAGCACTTAACGCAGCACAACTATACCTGTCGCTAATTGACGACATCCCAGCACACATTAGGTCTACTATTCTCCTCCTTCCAGTAACCAAAAGCAACACGGGTGTCAGTGCTTTCAAGATAGATCTCCACAAGGTATACAAACGCTCCGAAGAAGAGCCCCTCTCCCTCACCGCTCACTCCCCACCATCCGCCGAGGCAACCTCTACTTCCAAAAACCCAAAGAGAATCCTCGGCCCCATCTCCCGCTGCTACTCTTCCAAAAATAGCTGCACGAGCGCAACGAACGCCTGCTCTGGCCGTGGCGAATGTGTGAAGTCGAGATTTCCGACAGACTGCTGGGTCTGCACGTGCAAGGGAGACGATGGGAAGAAGACGGATAAGTGGGCCGGGGCCGCATGCCAGAAGGAAGACATTAGTGTTCCCTTCAACTTGTTCCTTGTGTTTGGCATCGTCATCATCCTAGTGTCCGTTTGGGCTGTTGGGTTGCTGTACAGTATTGGCGATGAGCCACTGCCTAGTGTTCTCAGTGCGGGGGTTGCTCCGGCAAAGAGAGGGTAATTTGAATTATTTATTATAATTATTACTATTACCACCGTATTGCGTGTGCTTTTGTTGCTTTTCTTCCCTTTGTCTTGCTGGTATTATTATTTTTTTCCTTTTTTTCCTTTTTTTCCTTTTCTTCTTTTATACCGGTACACTATTCCTCCATTGCTGGATTTTATTTGCTCCGCCTCCTGGCGGGGGGCCGGATATCGTTTGTGGATTGCATCAGACTGGATTGAGGAAATGTAACTGTACAACTACCGTATCGCGCGTTTAGGGGAACGGATCTTATGTGGGAAGAATAAAAAAGAAAGGCCAGTAAGTTGAGTGGGAAACATGGTATCCTCCGGTGTATATATAATCGGCTTCACATCTAGGCTCTAAAACGAGGTATAGGCACATCGCCATCAGCCAGACCAACAATAGTAATACCAACGCAATAATAACTGAGAGTGCGAACCTGTGCGCCCTTTTTCAGAGGATGGATGGACGGGATGGAGATGGGATATGGGATGGCATTACATGTATCTACAAACCCTGACCCTGCGCCTTTCTCATCTGGAAGGAAGGCTAAAGCAGCATACGGCGGCACCTTACCGGTACTCGAGTACCCGGTATGTGGGCAGAATCAGGGAGAAGTCGGAGATTGGTATGATACATCGAGTGATTAAAAAAAAAATTAAAGAAAATAATTGTTGGTTGAGAGTTACACTTTTTTGTGGGTAGGCCATGTTACAGTTATGGTAGCCTGGTGAGCCCTGTTTTTTTTTTTTTTTTTTTTTGTGGATGAGATGATATTTGAGACCCGTTGAAGGTACGGTAAGGCTTTTAATTACCGGTACGGCATAGTTCTACCGGTAGCACTTGTAGCCCTATCTACTGTATGCTGCGTGAGTGAGTGCGTACAGTACTAGTACAGCAACCATGGTGTGGTATGGTATGATGAAATGCACTTTTGTTCGGTCCCGTACATGTTGCCAATTAGGGAGTACCAGTATGTGCAGTACCGGCACCGTGCGGTGACAGTTGCCCACCCTTGTTTTATTCATTTACCGGTTATTATATCCATTTATTCGTTTCGTTTCGTTTCATCATCATGGTTATGTATGAGCCATGGTAAATTACGGTAGTTTATCTCCTTTGCGCGCATGAGATTCACATCTCCCCACACTGAGTAATGACCACATCTGTTGTCGGCCGGTCCAAGATCACCCTGACATTCTCGACCTTGCGAACAACCTCCATGCCCTCAATCACCTGTCCGAAGGCGACGTACTTCCCGTCGAGAAAGGGGGCTACCTTTGATGTTATGAAGAATTGACAACCGTTCGTGTTTGGGCCGGAGCTGTGGGTTGCTTGGTTTAGCCAGTGATGGGAAGGGGAGGAAAGGAGGGATGGTGGAAGGGTATACTTTGCCATAGAAACTATTCCCGGCGCATCATGTTTTATGGAAAAGCCTTCGTCGGGGAAGCTATCGGAAGAGTATATACTTAGGGCGCCGGAGCCGTCGTTGTTCAGGAAGTCACCGCCTTGGATCCTTTATTCCCGCTATTATTACTTACCTTACCTTTTATTTGCTATGGTGCGAGGCGGGTGGAACTTACATAAAGTCTTTGATCTGTGATGGACAACATGTGCCAAGTAAAAAATTAGAAACAGACAACTGTGCCATGTGAAGAGGTAAAAAGTAAAGTATAAAAAAAAAGCAGATAATAAAGCAATCATAGCTCACCACGCGATGGAATTTACACCCTTTGTATCCCAACGGCCGACCTCCACGACCTTTCGTCTCACCGGTGCAAAAGACACGAAAGTTCTCGGCGGTTTTGGGCACCGTTTTCGAGAATAGTTTGATTTTGATGCGGCCGAGGGGTTCGCCTTTTTATTCATCCCATCATCGTTAGCCATCGTACTTATTTACCTGCTTGGGAAGAAGGCAGGTAAAGGTTGGATGGGGGGAGGAAGACATACCGCCTAGAGCCAAGTCCAAGAAAACTACCGGCTCCGATTCGTCTGTCATTGTGAATTAATTAATTACCGGTAACTATCGAGTAGGGCAGAGTGTTTTGAGGTATGTCGTGTCTGTGAATGGTGAGTTGTGTGTTGCGGCTCAAATTATCGAGACAAAAGAGTTGACGTTGGAGCTTTCGGAAGGGGGGTCTTGGCAGTCGATCATCATAATACGGTAATATCAAACTCTAATTAATATCACGTGACATTTATTAATAGACCATCACCATCTGGCGATTGAGCTTGGCATGATGATGATGGAAGGGGGAGAGGGCGATCCTCTGCGCCGAGACTTTTCTTCCTTTTTTTCCTTTTGCTTTCTCCGCCTTGTCCACAATGCTTGTATCGGTATGATAGGGACTTTGCGATTTCGCATCCAGAGTCAAACCCTAGCAATCTGGTTGGTCCGTAACTGCATCTGCCTCGCATCTAGAGTTCTTTTCGCAAAGCCTCTGATAAATGTCTGCGAGTACCGGTACTCTAGTACCGTGGATGTCCGTGCACTGTGTTCTTGTCGCGATGACAGCCAAGTGCGGCTATCATGGACTTTGTTGCGGTCCGCTTTCACAATGCACTGATTTTTTGACATCTGTGGTAACGGTAACTCGTGTACCGCTACTCGAGCAGTACCGTATGAGGAAAAGTGGGAAATACTGGCTGAAAATCCTAGGGTATTCGTACGGTTGATCTCTCTGCTCAGGGTTATGCCTGTTGTCGTGTCGTATCGCGTCCGAGACGTGCGGCGCTTTCTCCTTCCCTGACTTGTCATTTCACGTGGTGCGGTGGTGCTCGTGATGAGCGTTTCAGCGCCAATGCAGATGCTTGTACGAGTATTTGTCGCTACCATGCCATTTCCTCCTGCATGTACCAGTACGAGTACTCGTAATGTCGAAGCGTTTTTAGAAAAGACTGCTATTGCATACCACCCAAATTTTGCACTTTTTCTCCAATTTGAGTGGTATGCAATAGCAGTCTTTTCTAAAAACGCTTCGACACTACGAGTACTCGAGTACCAGTGCGGCAGGGCCCACTTCTCAACTGTTCTTATGTTCGAATTGTGAACGAGCGAGCAAGAAACAAGGCTTTGGCGTCCCATAACTTTTTTTCCTTTTCATTTCTTCCTTCCAATGTCTCACGTATCGCACTCGAGCACCGGTACGGTATGGGTATTCGGGCGGATAATTCCGTTCTTTTCCTTTCATTCTTTCTTTTGGCTTTTTTTGGCTTTTTTTTTTGCGGTTTTTCTTTTCTGTTATCATCCTGTAGCATTTCGTCGATCTTTGATTGCTTGCTGCTGCTGCTCTCTCATGTCTTCTTTATCGGTCTGGTTCAATTGTGTCCGGTGTGTGAGGCGGCTTAGTGTGCCGGTTGGTGGGGTGGCTGTCGTGTTTGCCTGCATCTCATGTTTGGAATAAGTTAGTAAACTGTGGCTCGTTGCACAACCGAGGTGAGGCGAAGGGCGAAATGGCTGGTGAGTAAGCACTGAGCAGGGATTGGTACAATACAAGGACTGTGCCAGAATTTTTCTCATCATTATTATCCTGAGGAGAGTGCCGTGCTCGCGCAAAGGAATGCAGAAACAGAGTTTCTCGCCTTGCGAGAATAGTTCAAATTTCTTTGTGTATGGATGGGTGAGGCGGACTGAAGAGGATACCGGCGATGTGCTGATATCTAACCTGTGCAGTACTCCCCAGCACCAGTACTCGAGTAGTCGAATTCTTGTCTTGTCGACACGACGACCCCCACAGTCCGGGCAAGCGAGCGTGGAAGGGCTAAAGAGGTTGAAAGGGTGTTTAAATTCATCATATTTATCCTAGATATACCTAACCGGCGTCTTCTGGCTAAAAATCAGTGCGAGATCCGTTAGTTCTCTACCCGTCCTGCCTCTCATTCACCTTTCAATATTCTTTATTTTCTTTTTGAGGACCCCACTCCCAGCTGACCCGAGATACTCGAGTATGTGGTTTGTGGGGGTCTCATTGGACAGTCTGTCTTCCTTGTTTACCTTTGTTAACTTATCCTGGAGCTTTTTTTGGAAGGTTGGTTAGGTTAATTGTTGGCTTGAAAGGTCTGGGGGAATCCATGGCCTCTCTTTGGTCAGCGCGCATTTTACTCTGTCGCCGGCTGCCACTAATGTTTTTATTTTTACCTGAGTTTCCCCCATTTCACGGTATTTGAGTAGAAAGTGCGTCCTTTGCCACTTCGAGATGTTAGCCGATGGACTGATTTGTTTGAAAGGGCTGATTGGCACGTAATTGTGGCATTCTATCCGGGTTGGAAACTTGTTACTGAACGAGTACGGTAATCTCATGAGAAGTTTGTCACCATGGAGAAGGCTTCCTTCCTGTACTCGAGTAATCAGGTACAGTGCCCTTCTTATGGAGGGCCGAGAGTAAAATACGGTGTGCAATGAAGCGGAAGGGTGCCTTCAACGGTATTGCTTTTTTAGTTTTTTTCTTTTTGGAGCGATAGATATCCCTATACGTTTACCTGATTCGTGGAAAGTACCATACTGGTACCGGTGCCGGTATTGTTTACAGCACCAGTATTGAAGCCTGTTGTGTCGGAGTCTTGTCTCTTTCTCTGTTTGCTCCGTAGCTCAAACCATTTGGATGCAAAACCGAACCGACTCTCCTCCCCTTTTCTGCTTCTTTCATTTGAACCAGTACTTACTCTTAAGCTTTTCTTTTCCTGCCCTCTTTGTCCATTGATCTCCCCCTATTTCTTTCCCTTCCCTTTCCCCTCCCCTCCCTTCCCTTCCCTTTTCCCCCATTCCGTTCTTCTTTGATTTCAATCCTCCCCGAGGATCGCCTGCGCCTTGGGAGCCGTGAGGTCGTTTTCGGCGCCTGTGTTTGCAAGAAGGGAGCACTGGTTGCGAAAGGGGGAAAAGAACCAAAAACGTGCAAAAGTGAAAAATAGTATTTGGACGGTCTACTTCCGTAATTGGGGTTTGAAATCCCATAAACGAACAGAGTGGAAAAGGTATAGAGAGAACGATTCGTTGAACTTTCTTCTCTCTTTTTCTTATTATTTTTACTTCAAGGTTTAGCTGTCTGGATTGGGTGGCCACTGTTTTCTTGTTCTTCACACAAGAGGGTTGAGGTTTCTGTTGCAACAACAACCACAGCGGCTGGAGCGGAACCTTTCTTCTCTCGCACCACCTTCTTCCAACTTTCCCTTCTCACTTCACACTCCTTCTCACCTCACTCCACCTCTCACTCCACCTCACCTCGACTCACAGCCTCCTCCCTTCTCTACCACCCGACCGACCCGATCGATAGTCTCCCGAGTGCCCTGAGGGATTACCGAAACGGGTGAAATAATTATCTCAACTACGCCTCACCCCCCTCTCCCATATTAATCCACCTTCCTATTTCAACCCCACTCAATTTTTCCCTCTGGCACTCTTCTTGCTTTTTTGAGACTGTTTCGTTGAAGTTTATCTCCCATTTCCTCTCCTGTTGCTTGCCATCTAAAGGTCGACGCCATATGGGAATATAGCATCTTGTTCAAACCTCTCTTAAACCTGGGCGTTTCACAGCATCGTTTATAGCGGACGTTGTCACACGCGCGCAACTTAGCCGTCATGTCCTCACCACTACCCGTCCCTACCCCTTCACCGTCTGGGAGCGGCGGTGGCAGCGGTGGCAGCGGTCCTACAAGTTCTCCATTGTTGTTTTTTGTTGCATTGGGTTTCGGTGTTGTTTTCACGAATTTGTGGTATGCATTCTCGTTTACTATTTTTTACTATGCAGGCGAATTCCCTCCGCATACAATGTGTAGCGTGTCGCAGCGACTAACCAGCGAATTGTATTTGCTCTTAGGATTATTGTTGGCGTCAAGTACTGTTTCCGTTACAATGCTCGACAACGACGTCGGGCGAACGGCGAGGAGGAACCTGTCGATCTCCAAACTATGCCACGTCCACATCGTCGGCGAAGGGAGAAGAAGCTTATGACGATGGACGAGGTCAACGAAAGGTTCCCAGCTACAAAGTACAAATCATGGAGGGCGCAGAGGGAACGTATGGGATTGCCTGCTGAAGGGGGAATTAAAACTGCTCCAAACAGCAGACCCGCAAGTTTAATGGATGTCGAAGCTGCAACTTCTGCCGATGCTAATAATGGGACTCCCAACGCTCTCGCTAAGGAACTCGCTCTTCCTCCTGCTATTGATAAGGAAACCTCGCCTACTCCTACCCCAACTGTTTTCGCCGACAAATCGGAAGCGCCCGATGTTGCGAGGAAACATCTATCTGATATCTCGGAGCCAGAGAGGAGAAAGAGCGAGGATGATGATGACGACGATGAAGAGGATGAGCATGATCACGTTCAAACCGCCGTTCCTGACGAACTTCTCAATTCTGTTGGAGATTCTTGCGCAATTTGTCTGGACACTATCGAGGATGACGATGATATCCGTGGTTTAACATGTGGACATGCTTTTCATGCAGGATGTCTCGATCCATGGCTTACCAGTAGGAAGGCTTGCTGTCCGCTGTGTAAGGCCGACTATTATGTACCAAAACCGAAACCTGAGGGGGAAACTGCTGCAGATGATCAGTCCAGATCTCATCGACATCGACGCGGCACTAATGGAACTCCGACTCCGCCTCCCAATGCTCACCTTGGACCGCGACGTATGTTCTTCTCGCCAGGTCGTATGATATCGCCTTATTATACTGGTAGTTCTTCGGGTCGCCCTAGGGATGGTTCTTTAGTGGCTCCTCAGCGTGGGCCAGAGGCTGGGCAGTCCACGGGGGGTATTCGTTGGATGCGGAACCCGCTGCGGGGCGTTTCCTTGCCGTTTAGAGGGAGGAATAATACGGCCGCTCCACCAACACCATCTAACCTGGAGGCTGGCGTCCTCAATACATCCGCCGCCGCGACTCCAACTGGCGCACCAACACCAAATCCAATACCCGGAGTAGGAGCTCGTTAGGGGGATGGTGTTTTCTCACGATCAATTTTATTCTCAGCAACTCGGGCGTTTGGCTTTTTAATGACAAGCACGTTTTCACACTCTCACACGTTTTACGACTCCCTACAATTTTATCAAATGACCTCATCAACACCTCGCCAACAACTACAATAGCACTCCTAAACGTCTTGTCGAGCGGCTGAATTATCACCTGATTGCTTGAGTCGAACCCGCCTTGTCCAACCTTTTTCCCCCTTTTTCTCTCTGGCGTCCTCTTTTGTTTCTTTTCCTTTTAGTTTGTGTATAGGAGCTTGGGGTTTTCCTTCTTTTTTCTTCTCATCCTTCCCCTCTTCCATCAGCAAACAAGCAAGCGCTTTGTATCTCGCTTGTTTGCCTGTATAAAGTTTAAAATGCAGCGGATATTTTCTGTGAGAACATTATTATTCTCATGCCAAATGGCCCCTTTTGTCCGTTGGCGTTGTAACTTACGGTATCTGCGATAATACCGGAATGGATTACTGGATGGATGGGCAAATGGGCAGACAAGATCGATAAGTTTTTTCTGCTCGGTATTGCATGAAACGGATGGATTGGGAACGGGAGGGAGTAATCTTTGTTTTTCTTGTTCATTATTTTGTGAGGCACGGGGGAAAATGGAATCTAGCATCTGTTGGTAGGGGGAATGGTGGGAGTTTATTTATTACAAGTCTTTAACTTCGTTTCCTCTCCTTTCCTTATTTATTCATTATGGGGTGGAGCACTGTAGTTGATGCTTTTTTTCGCTTGTATGTCCCATCATCTCCTACACACTCTCCTTCTCATTATAGTAAGTAATGCGAGCGCGGGGGGTTTGCGGTGTCGTCTATTTCAACTAGACCGCTGTGGAGTCGCTGCCATGGGGTAAGGGGGAATCTTAATATCATCCTTCTCTTTTCTTTGCTTCGGCGTAGGGGGGTGTTGGGCCTTTTCATTCGCAGTCTCAGTTCATTAGTTGACTACCGGCACCGCACAGTACAGTACTTAGTCGAAAGATCCGCTCTATTAATCGAACATATTTCCCGATTTGGTGGATAGGTTGAGTGCCGTGTTCTACTAGTACAGCACTAGTGCAACACGATATTAAGTTTTGATGTATTCATGGGTGCTCACTCGGTTATCGTCCCTACACTTCTCTTCCTCCTTCGTTCGTTGGGGTATCACTAATTCACTAATTTATCTTGTATTGTTTCAGGGCTTTCCCGGCAGGCGTTCTTTTGTGGGCGGTTGGCAATTGGGTTTGCTGAGCTTCCGGTAAAGGTAGCTAGCAGACGAAAGTGAAAGAAAGCGAAGACTGATAACTAAAGAGGAATGACGATGCCTTGATAGTCGTGATTGAGATATTTTCTCAAGTCACGAAGCAAGGACAGATGAAGACTGATGGAATGCGTTCTTTCAGAAGAAGAAAGATCCCACGATGCTCATTGTTTCTAGGAGGAGTTGTTTCCTCGTTTAAATAACATGAGGACTGCTAACTAAACTACCTAGTTCTTTATTGCGTAAAAGCATACGCAATGTTCACCAAATTCTATGAAAAACCCATGAACCCATTCGAACGCATGACAGTATAATACTAGTAGTCAGTCTTAACTCTTTTTTCTCAGGGGCGGGTATTATCTAGCTAGCTAGCTAACTACATAACTAACCTAAGTTAGCCTAGCAGTTGAGCAAAAAAATAATAATACCCCAAAACGTGCGATACCCTGACGCTAGGTGAGTTATGTACGGTACAGTTGCAATACATTACAATACAATGCAATACAACCGTTCCCTTACTATTATGATACTGGCCAACTTGACTTATCCGCGCCTCGGCACTGGAATAATTAATACTTTCCCTCTATTCTGCCAGGGAACTCTAATATAACATGGCTTCACGCTCCTTCTCTTTCTTGAGCGCTGCGTGTACGTATGTATACTGCGTGTTAAAAAATAGTCAGTTACTTGGTATTAGTAAATAAGGTATGTTGTACGAAGCTCGTTTTGTGTGAACACTAGAGTGTTTGTGATTAGTGCTGGGGGACGGGGGCTTATTACCGCTTATTGGAGTAGGGGTGAGTGAGTGAGTGAGTGAGTGCTGTTATGTGGTTGATAAAGGGGGAAGGAGAGCTGGAAGGAAGCAAGCAGGGAAGGAATGAGCGGGTCATGCGTTATCACTCGGGAGGGATAGGATGACAGATTGTTGGTATAAGGTTTCTTTCTCCTCACAAATGTTTCTTTCAAGCTTCTATATTATTGTATTCGGGCTGGCTGAACTTTATATGTTCCTTTATTTCTTTTGTTCCTATGTATGTTCTTTCAATGTCTTTGTTCTTTATTGTGAACCTTCAGTAATACTGGGAGGAACGAATTACTCTTCTATATACCGAAGGTGTATCTTTCTTATTATCAAGTAATAGTTTTTGGACAATCAATGATCTTTACTACGGATTATTATTACTTGGTACTTGAATCGATCACACGTTGCTACACAGATGACGAATGGTGGGTGGTGTGGTGTGGTGTGGTGTGGTGTGGGCTGATTTTCACGCCGCCTTTTTGACCGTCAGTGAAGTTAAGTTAAATAACAATAGCATAGTAGACTACCGAATCAGTTTATCCTCCGACACGGAATTGTTATGCACTGTACAGTACACTCCTTGTCTAAAAAGTTCTCGCTGATCCAATCAAAAAGTACTCTGGAGGAGGGGCTTGGTGGCAATAGAGGTTACCAATACTTGAGTATGGTACCGGTAGTTCATTAGTTCATCCGACCTGAATGAACCATAAATTTTACCATTAAATTTTAATATGGCTTCTTTTTGCCTTAACCACTTCCTCCTCCTCTAGCATACTCGGCATTCTATCTATCTACAAGTCTGGTGCGGGGTGCCATTGCTCGGTGGTTGTCTAAGGTCACCCACTGGTCACTACACGGTCGTATCGGTATATACGATACGGTACTTCTGTTGCTGCCAAGTCCCGCTGGAGTACTTTTAGATCAGTGAGAACTTTTTGGACAGGAGTAGACTACTGGTACGGTATCTTTAGTGAGCTTCACCTTTGATCCTATTATATTATTATGCTATCGCTGCTAGTAAAAAAGAAAAAAAGGATTATTATTCTTCTACTATAACGCTGGGAGGGAGAAAAAAAAAGAGAAGATAGTTTCCGGTATATACTACGCCGCTAGAACTAAAGCTCATTCTGTTTGTCTAATTTATCTACTGTATCATAAGAAAAATTTCCAAGGTATCATAGTTCCTAAAGTGCCGGAAGAAAAAACAAAACAAAGAAAACAAAGAAATAAATGTGCATCTTAGAGTATTCTGCAATAAATAAATGAAGCTCCTGTTTATCTGACGTTTCCAAGACTAAAACGAGGTATAGTAGTGGTTATTAAGAGGAAGTATCATGCACTCCGGGAGGTCCAACGAATATCTAGGGTCTAAGCTGATGTTGCGGAGTGGTCACACGACCGCTGTCCTCAGGGGCATGGCGGGGGTCTGTGGTCTGGGGCTTTGAGGTACGCTGGAGGCTGAAGCTTTTCGGGCCTTTAGCAGACCGACTACTTCGTCTTGCCCGTTCCGGGCCGCCCGCGAGAGAGGTGTTTGACCGCATTTGTCTGGTCTTTCAGGATTGACGTCGCCCCGCCTTAGTAGTAGTCTCACCAGCCTCGTACGACCATTCTCGGCGGCCCACGAGAGTGGTGTTCGGCCGCAGATGTCTGGCCTGTCGGGGTCGACATCGCTCCGCGCCAGTAGGAGCTTGACGATTCCTTCATGCCCGGTATTGATGGCCCACCAGAGCGGTGTTCGGCCGCCGTATGTGCTGTCGGGGTTTACATCTCTCCGTTCTAGCAGTGCCTTCACTACTCCCTCGTGTCCCTTTTTGACGGCCCACCAGAGCGGTGTTCGGCCGCTGTTTGCGCTGTCGGGTTTCACGTCTCTCCGTCCTAGTAGCAGTTTCACTACTCCCTCGCAGCCGTTCTCGGCAGCCCGCGAGATTGGTGTTCGGCCCAGTTCGTCTGGTTTGTCGGGGTGGACATCTTTTCGTTCTAGCAGTAGCTTCACTACCCCTTCGTGCCCTCTCCGGGCAGCCAACAGGACCGGCGTTCGGTGCAATTCGTCTGGCTTGTCGGGGTTGACGTCTTCCCGCTCCAGCAGTAGCCTCACTACCTCATTGTGCCCATTCCAAGCAGCCCAGGAGAGTGGTGTTTTGCCATGCTCTTGGTCTGGCTTGTTGGGGTTAACGTCTTCCCGTCCTAACAGCAGCTTCACCGCTCCATCATGTCCATTCTCGGCGGCCCACGAGAGTGGCGTTCGGTCATAAGATGTGTCTGGTCTGTCGGGGTTGACATATTTTCTTCCTAATAGTAGGTTTGGTACTCGTATGGCCCTGCCCCACCAACGGCTCGGATTGACGAATTCCCGGCCAAGCAATAGCCTCACAACCCCCTCATGTCCATTCCCGGCGGCCCACGAAAGCGCTGTTCGTCCATAGACCGTGTCCGGCTCATCGGGCACGGTATGCTTCTGTCCCAGTAACAATTTTACCACTTCTCCGTGTCCGTATCTCGCAGCCCATATGAGAGGCGTCATACCCGCGCTATCCCGTTGATTCACATCCCATCTTTTCATCTTCGTCAAGGCGATTGCAATGTCAGTGATGCCAAAGTACGATATGCAGTGTAGCGCAGTAAATCTCTCGGGACCAGGGGCATCCCCGGTAACGGCCCCCGGGCAGATCTCTCTTAAAAGTAACTTAGCAGATACGTGCTCTTCGTACTGATCGAGAAGCTCGAGCGCGAAATGCTTTATGCGATCAGAGAATTCTATTTTCGCGTGAGTTCCCCAGTATAAGGAGGAATATCCTAGAAAGGGTGTGTCTCGGAGGTCATGAGGGGGGTTGGCAGGAAGGCTCCTGACTTGCTGAGAATTGAGATATGTCAAGCAAGTTTCAGCCATGGTCGAGTGAGCACTGCCAAGGGGGTCGGGGTGGCCGTGAAGGTACTCTTGGAAGGTGAAATGGACCAACCGGACAGTTGATGCCTCCTTATCCACCGTGGCAAGTCCTTGACAACAGCTTATCACTGTCCAGATCGAAGGCACATTATCGGCCCTCAGATCTGTTGATCCAATCTCCACCCCTAGGGCATGACATATCTCACCCACTTGTAAAGGCCGCTCCGAATGGGAGATCCACATTATAGCGGCCATCCCGAGTTTTGCTTTCGCCCTCCCTTGCGCCTTTACCCGTTCGAGAGTTGCCCCGTATGCATCTCCCAAGCTCAAGCCATTCGCCATCGCCCTGAGCTTTTGCCTTCTATGGTATAGGGTCGTTTCTTGCAGAATTGCCCGTATACTGAGGGAGGCCAACAAGAATCTAAATTCATATCTATCAGTACATGTATTAAGGTATATTTCTCAGTTGCCCGCAGCTCCTACGTACACTTCCGAAACTGTCTCAGGAATACTTTTGAGGATATCTGCTTCCAAACTACTATCCATCGCTTCTGGGGTTGTATCCTCACTCAGTCTTAGACGGAGGAATCTGATGATGTCGCCCTCTGTGGGTGTTATGGGTACAATCGTTATCTTCCCAGAAAGATGCTTCTCAACCGTTCTTCGTGTGTGCGGCCTTCCAGTTAGGAATATCCGAGTGGTTGGGGACCTCTGGAGAATGTATTTTAGTGAGTCGAGAACTTTTAATCGGCATTCCGATACACATTCATCCAGAGCATCAATGCATAGGAAGGTGCGCTGTGCGGATGAGACACCCTTTAACATCTCCCTAATTTCAGACAGCCCTGGCCCCCGGCTACCAACGACATTTCTCTGGTCTCGAAAAGCCTGGACTATTTTTTCCGGGATCTCATTCAGTCCACCAACAACCTGTTTCAACAGGGCGCCTAGTATACTTGTCGGAGTTTGCTCTTTCTGTGCGGTAAAGTCGAAGTAGAAGCACGCTACTGCAGTATTCTGTCCCTTGAGCTGATCGCATAACGTATCCATCACCAGGGAACTAACATCATGGCTTGTTAGCGATAGCTTTCCTTCCCCGAGGCGCGTTGCTCTTACCTGATGTGAGTCTTGCCGACCCCTGGACCTCCGGAGCAAAACAGGACTGCGTTGTCGGGTTTACCTTTGCGATTACCATCAAACCAATTTCGGTATTCGTCAGTTCGTAGAAGCCAGCTGCCCAATTTGTCGACCCGGCGGACTCTAATGTCCTGATGCCGTGTGAGAGGCTCAACTGGGGATAACCAAGCCAGGATTTCGGACCGATCATGAGCAACGGTAGGGTTATTCGGTACACCAGCACCTATGCTAAGAGATTGGATATTACCACTCGGAATTCGAGACATTTTCTGTTTTTCGCTGCTTGGGGACTTTGTAGGGGACAGAGTATGGGGACAGTAGGGTTGGTTGATGAAGCTTCTGGGGGCACGAGAAAGGCGGGGGGGATGGCACTCTTAAGGGCATCTGGGGCGGATCCAATCAAATCACCCGAAACCTGTGTAACCGATACAAGTGCAGTTATAGCACTTTGTACTGTATTCGCAGTCTGATGGGAAAAGACACCACGCGACTCTCGGGCTACCCCGTCGCCTAAAACATTACGGTAAAGCTGTTCTATGTTAAAAATAGCTCTTCCCGTGATCTGATACCATGCTACAGGATCCAAAATAATTAAACTGTGTGATAGGTAGCGGAGAATTTCCTTCTCAGAGAGGGGCCTAGAAAGCAAAAAACTCCTAGACCTTGCCGTGGGAGGCAACTCGAACGATAGAGCATATTATGGCTCAATTATTGAGAACCTGCGGTGCGAAGATCGGTCTATTCAGGGTTATGTTTTCGGACTCTTGCCCCACACCGCTGGTTATAATGCGGCATTTTCTGCGAATACCACCAACCCCATACTTCTATCTTTCAAAGGATAAATTCTGTCAAACCAAACTCTCATCGAGGAACCCAACTAGCTGAAGGGTGATTATGATTTTAAGGCAGACAGTCTTTAATCAGAGTCTAGGGATTTTGTACCTAAGCTTTATGACTGGCTTGGGATAAGCTAAACCGGTGTGCGAATGCTCTTGAGCGTCTAGGGATAAGGTACACAGTACTCTTGATACACTCCTTGGAATTGGATGAAACTGCTGTTCACAGGCGTACGGTACAAGGGTAGGACCCCTTAACCGGAACAGGCAGGGATATCTTTGGCCGGTTAACCTTAAATACCTGTTCCGTAACTTCTTGCTAGGTCTTGTGCTTGCAACCGATTTATTTTGCTGCTGTGCTTTAAGCACTATTATCTGACGCGCTCCTTGCCTGATGGATTAGTCGGATTGTCATGGATAATCACTCGTCTACTTTAGACAGGGGTGTTGTACTGTAGATTGAGGTGTGGGGGCGAAAGTATACGGGGACGAGTGGCAGAGACGACTTGTTTGACTTTCTAGGTATAAGCCGGTCCCTTAAATACATAAGAACTCTCAGAGATATTATACTGCCACGGTCTCCTTAGGGGTGACACTGGAAACTTTGCCTTGGATCCCACAGCAAAAACAAGTAGCTCTTCAAAATAAGGAATATTAGTGTGGGGTGCTGCTTTCTAGGATGTTTAGCCTATGCTCAATTTAATAGGGTACCGGATGTTTAAGATACTTGACGTAATGCGCTATTTGAATACTTACTTGGGAGGTTGGGAGTTCTTGGTGCTGAATAATGCCCAGAAGCCGGTGACTTGTCTGGTGATCGAAGACTAGATGGTGGCAATTAATACCAAAAAATGGCCCAAGGCCAGAAGACGCCCCTAGCCTCTGAAGAGAAAAAAAATAAAACTCTCGGACACAAGCATGTCCTATGACCAAGCAAGTGGATGGCGAAATCCAAGTTGCATGAAGGTCGAGTGAGGATTGATGGGTAGCTAGTTGCTCGGGGGTTTTTTTTAGAGGGGAATAGTGGTAGTGAGTATCAGCCTGAAGCATAAATTAATGTAGTGCACTCATGATATTGGGGACGTTTTCTTTACTTAAGGGAGAAGCCAGTCAGCTAATGAGAAGGGTGGGGATATAGAAGCGTAAATAGACTCACTGATTTGGTTTTCTCTTACTCTCAGACCCCCTGAGTATTGAAATCAAGAGAAAGACATCGCATATAGAGTGATAGTGCATGATTAACGCTTGGTAGCCTTTTCGACATGCTATATTTGTAACTTGAGCAGGTCCTAGCACACCTGGAGCTAAACCATCACTCTCTACAAGTCTTCAGTTCCCTAATTGACTATCTGAAATATCCCCCCTCACCTTTTTCCCCTGCCAGTCAAAGTATTACGGTATCGGGTCCCCCATCACTCTTTAAACCTCGTTACTGAGCACCTCGTTCCGTCATCCTAGGTTGGATGATTACAGTTCTTATCATACACATGCGCAGCAAGCGTCATGTGCGCTCTGTAGTGGTGGCGTGGGATAAAACGGGGATTATTCAGTCTAGATTCTACATTCTCTCGCTTAAGGGGAAGCTAGCATAGGTTTGTTTCTGTGCTCAAGCCATAGCCATCCAAGATAGTAGGACCACACTGGGTTATGTGGGTGCGATGTCTGAGAATGACGGATGCATTTGGATGGTGTTGATGTCTATTGAACCAGTAGTTTCAGCCTAGGGAAAGTTTCCGAACTTCGTATCATTGCTTAACTCCCCTGTGCACCCTGAATTGTACTGGTTCTGGATACTGAGTGTATACACAATAAATCACTCGGAATCTGACACCACGCCCTCATTTCTCAACCCTCCCCACGGCTGCGCTGCACTCCCGGTCTAATATTCACTTACTTAGTGATGCCCGCTTATCCTTGCCGACATAGCTGAGATTGGCTTCGAGAGTTGAGGGGAGTCAGAAGCGCATGCGCCATGCGGCCTATATTCCGTGAATCTCATTGTTTATCTTCGGCTTGTAGTCTCCCTCCATTGAACGCCATTCAGGATCTAGCTCTCTAAATCGGTTTTAGGAGCCAGCATGATCGTTTACTGGAGACATTTGTAGTGCTGTTATGTTAAATTCTGGAGATAATGCGAATATTGCTAGAGTCCAAGGTTAATGATCAACGTGTTGTGCTGAACACCTGGGGTTTCTGGTCTTCCTAAGTTTGTATTTTAGAGGCAATAAGGGCTTTTTTTGGGGGGGATCTCCAGGAGTAGTGAGGCAGGGGGATGAGCGTCGGATATATTTTTCATGTCACTCAAGGGAGTGCCGCAAACCGGGGAAAACAAAAGCCTATTATCACCAATGGACCAAAGTAAAATCCTCTGGCCAAAACATACTCTGAGGAGAGACTTTAGAATTGCTTTAACAGTGGTTCGCTCTGTTTTGTCTAAGTTTACCCCGCTTCATAGTGTTCCACTTACGTTCTAGTTCATGAGGATCTTGCTATATTTGCTCTCAGAGCGAGGAAGAGGGACTGGAATGCATTGGCTGAAATAGTATTATCACATATAGGCATTACCTGTTGTATCTGTATTGTGCCCTATTGACTAAGCGTAGAGGTTGTTTCTAGTTGGAGGATACTTGGGCGCAAATTAAGGATCCGGAAGGGGTGACCTTGATATCTATGTTGCAACCATGCATTTTGTTTGTCACACCGCCCAAGTCTGTCATCTGCGCCCAATTTGAAGAAGTACTGTTATGGTTTAGGCGTTTAATTTTTTTTTATACCGGTGTGGACTAGGGCGATAGCGTAGGGTAGTTGGGCGGTCGCATGGAAAATTTTTGCCCACTGTGACTTGCCCACTAGTAGATAGCTTGGCGCATGGAGTTTTCTCCTTATAACGCGCTTTCATGTTTCCTTAGTTAGACAAGTGCAACCACACCTTACTTCAACGGTCAATTCAATCATCACTTCACTTCTATTGGGTTTAGCTTTCTCGTGTGTTCCCTTTATCGCCTATTGGCAGCGTTACACCGTATCTACCCGGGGTCAAGTCTATTCTTCCAATCTCCCGGTATAGCGAGCGGGTCACGACTACACTTATTCCTCACAAGTGCGCTTGGTCAGAACACCATCCAACTCCGGGAAAGTCATCGAGCACTCCCACACCGGTACTAGTGCGGGCAGGTACCAGACTCTTCAGGAGCCACCCCTGCATAAACCAAAATACAGCACAAAGCGCCCATATATGGTATCGCCCGCCAAGCTAAAAACCCCTCCTCATCCTCATCCTGTTTCTTCAATAATATTATTACCCATTCCCTGCCCGTCAATGTGCCCTAAACCCTCCTAAACTCTAAGGCTTGAGAAAGGCCCTACAAGCACCTCACCACCCCAAATCGTTCCCCTTTCCCAGAATGCACTTTTCCCCGCCGCACCGTCTCGCGCCAAAGGGCAATTGCGGATATTGTTTCATCCAGAAATAGCACCCCCCCGATTCTCACTACTAAAATCTGAGAAATTCTGGCGGGCATGGTACACTGCATGCCATACAACCTGCAGTAGAAAGAAAGCCGAAAACAGGGGTTAGAAGCACCGAAGTCGATTTTCTCGAGTTGCCAAATGCTCCAACTAGGGCTCTAGAATACCCTGGCACGTTTTCCGATTTTTTTTTTTTTTACCGCAGGCTGCACATAGAATCCCGCCAGCTAGTGAATGTGAGAGGGTTAGTAATGTGCTGCCAACCGTTGGGCGAGCAATGTGCTGCATGGAAAGGAAATAAAAACGATAAAGAGGGAAACGTTGTTTGGTGGGTTGGGGATGGTTGGCATGGTGGGTGTATCGAGCTTGGTAGGCGGGGATTTTATGCTCTGGGCACTATCTGTACAGTGCATACTGTGCTGTGAGTAGGGTAGATGGTGGATAGCCATGGGCGGTAAATTAACTGTTACAGAATTGGCATGAAAACCTTGGCTGTGGGTTAAGGTGTAGAGTGTGCGAAATGGTAACGACTAGATGTTATATTGATAGGCTTCTAAGGAATGGATTTATTTCCCCTCCTGCTTTCATGTCCTAGGTTTTGTAGATTTTCCTGTGGGGGTTTAAACTACTACTACTGGTACAAGTGCTAGGGGAGATTTTTTCCTTCAAGGCAGGGATTATTATACTGGATGACTACTGAATCCCTGTACGAAAACATCTCCCCAGGACTTGTACTAGTACTTTGGGAGGTCACCAAAAACCGGAAAAAGTGACCTTGTCTCTGGAGGGAATTGTATGTGATTAGCAGAAATAGTCTCCGGTTTTTTTATGACCCCCCGAGTACTTGTGGTAGTGAGCCCTAGCACTATTATGATGTTTGTGGATGTAAAAACAACCAAAGTGGGAGACGGTATACTATTACTGTAGTAGAGAAGCAATCTAGTTGGTTTGGCAGCAATCTACAACTTGGGGCCTAGTGCCAGATGCAATACATAGTGAACAGCAATCGTTAAAACCGCCCCAAGGGACTATTGCCCGGTCTTGGCTCCCAGAGAAGAGCGAGGAGCCTGCAAATCATGAGACATCAACTCACACTCCTCAATCTTAAAACATCGTGCCGCTCCTAGATGGGGTAGTAAGTTATGTCTTACGAGAGCAAATAAACGGGATCTCGCCTGGTACGCACGATGATATAGTAGCATGGATAAAATAAAGCGGGTATCACAATGAACCTCAGTCTAACCTCTGATAATATTATGATAAATAAGTCTCGGGTTCGCTCGCCCCTTCCTCGACCACTCCTCCCCTACTGTTGTACTGCCGATTCGACCCCCACCCTCTTTTTCCGCTATCAAATCTATCCCACACTCTTTCACTGCCACATTTTTCTACTATATATCATTTTCCTTGCCCCCTCTCCTGAGGAACTTGAACCAAGAACAGGAAGAGAATTAATTGCACTCCTTTCATTCACACATTTTTTTTTTGATTCATTTTAAACACGATGAGAACATGGGTATTGTTCCGGGCTTCTTCAGCAGTAGCGCTACTCGCACGGGTGGGATATTGCGTGGATTTCTTCGTACGGCAGGATCCGAGTGCGTGTACGTTTGGAGGAATGACCAGGCTTTGCGGTTTGTTTCTCTTTTCTTCTCATTTTTTTGGGGAATTGGGGGCTGAGCCATCAAGGTAGATCCTATAGGTGATAAAGATGGAATGTGTGCTTATGCTTCGGATGCGGGGCTTCTTTGGTGTTGCGATCCGCATGATGAGTATGAGCCTGCCTACTCGCCTAGCCTGAGGCATTTGACCGCTAATTTGTCGGCGGGAAACAGATACTGCTGGGGGAAGACGCAGGCATGTAAAGGGAATAGAGGAGGGATGGATCAGATTTATTGCGATAAAGGAGGAGCTAGTGAGTTTGCGATAGCCTTTTGAAATTTATAGATCTTTGAGTGGATGGTGGCAATTGACGATGCATTAGCCTGGTGTTGTAACAAGAAATACGAGAGTTGTACGGATGTAGAGAATCAGATAAATGTCTGTGTGCCAAAAACTTTCAAGAATCCCGTCGCAGATGGGCCGGTCTCTCTGGCTCCGGCTTCCTTGATATCAGGATCTGCAACAACGACATCTACTGCATCTTCAGAAGTATCATCTACAATGTCCACGATTAGGAGAGCCGTGGTCACCAGCTTCTCAGGAGCTTCGACTAGCCCACAAGGAGCTACTACGCCAACCGCAAATGTTCCTGGAGCAGTAGTAAGTGGGCCAACATCGGCAAGCAATACCTCACATCCCCAGAAGAAACCCCTCACTGTGGGCGCAGCATCTGGAATTGTCCTAGGAGTGTTATTTGGAATAGCACTCCTTTTCTTTACCTTGCCACTTCTCAAGAAGTACCGTGGGAAGCTTAAAGCGAGCGGGGGCGGGGAACTGGAAGGGCAAGAATTCATCCGAAATAGAACCTGGAGCGACAAGGAGACGTTCGTCGGCGCTGAAGTTAGATCATACACAGTTACCAAGTGGGATTCACAAATTGGGGTTAGGACCGGAGGAGGGCCTGGCCTTGAGTCTGCTGGGAATGGGCTATCTGTTCAGGAGACTGCAATTATTGTTAGTGAGGTGAATGAGTTGGAAGCAGAGGTTCCCGTATCAGAAATGCCTGCTGGAAGTGCAAGGATTCAGAGGCTCGATACAGGCAGTACCAGTACAAGTACCACTGCCCAATCATGACCCCTCTTTCCTCTCTTCATCCCTACCTCTGCTCAATCTACGCAGTCGACTATCTGTTTTTAGTCTCTCTTTCCTCCATGTAACTATTTACCGGCTGCACTGTATAATATGAGCTGAACCGTACTGTTTAAGTGCAAGTACCGGTACTCTAGATCGGAGCTGAAAGTGCTCGAGTAAGCATTAGGTTTAATACCTCTGAGAGGCTAATTGCTTGGGAGGAAGAAGTAGTAAGTTGACTTACTAAATGGTCCTAGTGATTACGATACTCTTTGCCTGAAGTACTCGTACAGTACCAGTACAGTACCTGTACCCTTGTTTGGCTCAGATCCATCTACGGTACTGGAAGCCTGAGCTGGTGGCGTTCGCGCTCGTGTAACCGCGCGAAACTTGTGCCAAACTTGTTCGATAGCAACGCTGCATACGTGTAGATTGGATCGGCCCCCTGCAGCGGAACTTGGCACTTTTTTGCGGTAGTGCGCGGGAAGGTGCTCGGATTCTCGTACTGTCAGAGCATTTGGAAGAGGGCCGCTATTGCGTGCCACCAGGATTTTACCCTTCCGCTCGGGTTTTATTATTATGTCTCACTAAGCTTGCAGGACCCGGTGGTTATAAAGCTATAATATCCAATGCCAGGGCTTACTTGCTTGCCAGATATTCCTGGGGTTCACTTCCCTAGATGGAAATAGAAGGGCAATAGTCGGACTGAGTAGGCTTGCTGTTGAGAGTTGGATAGCGGGATTAGACCTGAAATTGCTAAGGTCATGGTGGCGTGTAATAGCAGTTCTTTCATGGAAGCACTTGGGCACTTCGGATGCCCTACGATGCCGGTACAGTACCGCAAGCGCCGGCTCGGTATTGAATCAGCATTGTTTGAAAGTGGTTCACACTCTAAAGACCAATCATAATGGTCGGCACACTTTCTGCTCCCTGCGCCCTCTCCTTGGCGGGCGGATATTGCCGTGACTTGACATGATTGATATGTTGCCAGAATTAACGTTGTCTCCGTAAGCGTTAATACAATCCTAGCATGTCAACTTCCCCGTCTTTGTAATCTAGCAAGAGATTAGCTGCATTCCACCTTGGTAGTGTTCCCTGTTTAAAGAGATACTGAACCGTAAAATCTCGAATAATTGAACTGTGCACTATACCGTTTGGGATGTCTCCTCTGGTAAGGTCTGGTGTTTTTATTTTTATTTTTAGTCTTTTAGAAGAGGGAACGACTCACCGTTTGCTGTATTTTTGGCCCCTTTTCTAGAGAGAAAGAGATTTTGAACTATGTTACTGCGCACCTGGTCCAATTACCGATATTTGAGATTCTAAGGCACGCTTATCACAAGTCTTGTCTAACATAAAATAAAAGTGATTTCGGCTCGGCCTTAGTGCAACACCTAATGCCTGTCGAAAGGAAAGAAAAAACCCTCTCATCTGGATCACTAGGGGCTCTGGAATTTGTCCATTGTGGAGATATTGGTGTAGAGAGAAACACAACTCAGGTGTTTCCTCGGCAGAATTGTCTTGCGTTTGGGACCTATCTCCTGTGGTGGGAGAGGTGGCAAAAATCTGCTGACCCAGCAGAGATATATCTTTATTTCTGCAGCCTACAGGTATGTACAGTAGGTTATACCTATACAGGGCCGCGACAGCCCAGGTGGCCGACACTGCGAGAGCGGTTTTTGGTGAAAACTACAAACCTCATTGGCAGTGATAATATCGTGGGTTCTAAATTAAGGTATATAACGCTTTCCTACTCAACATGATAGGAGCCCTCTCAATATATACGCGGCCCATACGATTCAGAATAAAAGTCTCAATTTCTCTCCCTAAACGCCCGGTGCTCTGGGGAAATCACGATCACCCCGCATAATGCCAACCATGATAATTTGCCCAAGTAAGGAACTACGATACCCCCCCCAGGGGGTGCACGAGAAATTCTCAAATGATGACTATCAAGCATCCTACCCTGAGGCACGTATTTCACTGATATCTCCTTAGAGTCTTCCAGGGTCGATTGAGCCCGGGGAGGAGGAGCTTTTGCTCTCTGAGCCACTTGGGCCGTCATAGTAAACCCTTGTACGCACGCGGAAAACCATAGGCCTAACATGGTATCTAACTTAAAGCATAGCAGCAAAGTTCTACATGAAGTGTGCAAAGATCAGAAAGCTCTTTCTAACAATGATGGAATGTTCGGTAAAGACACCTTGGAAGTGCTATTTTCCGAACATAGTGTGACAGGACATGATATAGTAGGAACCACGACATGGTAAACCACAACATTGGCAACCACACCCCATCTCTCTACACTCCAGGGGAAGACAAGTCCCTCAAAACCGAGGCCCCTATCGGGGGGATGATTGCTGATAGATGAGCCGACCTGGAAGCTCTAACCACTTAAAAAACTCTGCTGCTTTGGATGGTTGGAGCTCATCCTTGATCGAGCTGGAGCCTGCGCTATACAAACCTGTTCATTATCACTCGGTATTATCAGCCATACAAACACCACTCTGATAAAGTACCTCACGGTGACCTGAAACGCGCGTAACACAAAACGACTTTCAAGTGGATAGCTTGCTTAACAGCAGAAAAGCCACTGCGTTTAGCATTTGCTCCGGGTGACCGCGCGTTTCGAGTGGCCGTGAGGGCCCCGAATTCAACTTTGAGGGTAAACAATACCCTAACCACACCAGCCCGCCCCCCATCTTTATCAGGACAGTCTCAACTTCGGCGATGCGGGGAGAATATACAGTGTAGCGTAGTAAATCACTCAGGATAAAGAGTACTATTGACACTAGTCTCCTATTGACCAAAAGGCTCGAGCGCAAGGGACTTTGGGCGATCCGAGAGTTGTGTCTTCTCCTGCTTCCGCTATTAAAAAAGAACCTGAGCCTATCTTCAACCTGTAGCATCGATGGGGCATATGCCTAAATCAGGCGCAACTCTGTTTTGGCCCCCCAGCACACAGTCTACCTTTTTATCAGGGTTAAAGCACTTTGCGGGGTCACAGTCTTGTCCTAACCTGGCTCTCGTCATCTCCCCATGCTTCCCTACCTCCTTTCTTCTCCCAAAATTTCCCCCTCCACAGCCTCCCGCTCCTTTATCGCACTTTTCCGTTCCGGTCGAACTTCTTCTGAAACACAAACTCGAAGGGAAACCTAACTCAGCTATCAATATGTCTGACGAGATTAAAAATGTTATCGTCACCACTACGGCTCATCCCACAATCCTCCCGCCCCTCCCCGACAGAGCCACAGCAGGACTTTCCAGAGAAGATTACCAGGTGGCCAAGAACCTCCGGACCGTACATCTTTTGATCGATCTAATCTGTCAAGGTAGCCATGGCCACCACGCTAGCTTCACCGAGTTCAATGGCATGCCCCCAAAAAGCTACTCGGCCAAGGTATCGTGTACTGGCGACGGCACCTCCTGGCGCGTGGTAATGGCGCCCTCAGGGGTCAAAGGAATGGCATGGTATTTCTCGGGGCTCAAGAAGCTGGAGGGAATGTTTAAAACCGCAGTAATTAGGTACTGGGATGCCCAGCAGTGTGAGTCATTGGTTGAGGCTATCGAGAGTGGCGGAATTGAGAGCGTGCCAAACAACTGGAGATTTGTGGTGCATCATGACGAGGTTGCGGGTGAGTCTGAGAATCTCGCAGCCACGTCTGCTAGTCAGGCTGCGGGAACACAAGATGAGAGTATGACGGCAACTGAAGTTGGCAATAACGACACCACTACTGAAGCCGAAGAGGAGAAGTCTGTGAGTGGCTTGTAGCTATGGCCGAAAACTCGAAAATCCGATCAATAGAATTTTACTAGGTATTGAATTTATCCAGCCTTCCATTTGTTCCAGTGGACTCAGAATGGGTCACTAACAATACACAGACCCAACTCAAGAAACACACAAGTGCCATCACCCCCTCCCCCCAGCAAAAAAACCTCGTCTCTTGTATTTTTCCTTTTTCGCAGTTGTCCTCGGTATATTTCCTACTCACAGCCTGCTCGCCGCTAATATACTAACAGTGTCAGAATAGACATTTCTCGGGAACGGCGCAGAAAACGACAGCCGATAAATTAAAACAGAAAAATTTGACAGAGGGGAATGATTCGGGAACTGTTAGCTTTTATTCCTTCCTTAGAAGCGGTTTAGCATTCACGGAATCTAGTACTGTCTGTCAAAAAAAAAAAAATGCAAGTGAAAATCTGAGATTAGCACCGCGATCATGAGGGCACTTTATCGAATTAGGTCGGTGATGTTTTCCATCCACTCATAAGCCTATATTCACCCCAAATGCGTTGCCCACAATGATGAGTTTCCCTTGTACTATCTTGAAACCGATGAAATTTGTTACCCCCACCCCAGCATGACTTAATTCCACCCCAGTAAGATATCGGGTTCCTCGAGATTCTGGGGTAAACAACGGCTTGTAATTGACTAGCTCTTAGCAATATAAACTGATATAAACTGAGTTATGAGAAGTGCCTGCAGAGGGAGAATTTCGCTGGCAAACAGGACCGGAATTACCACATGTTGAGGTAAACTAACAAATTTCTACTATTCCCTTGACAGGGAAAGTACTGAGGCGCCCTAGGCTCTGCTAAGTCTCTACTAGTACGTTTGCCCTACGCTACCGTATTGGCTTGGAGAAAAGAAATTTGTCTCAGGACGTCCGAATTTCCTATTTTGGCCTGGACGGATGACGGTTTGGGGGAGAAAATGCCAATACTCCACTATTCTGTAGTCTAAACTTGACTATTTGCTGCGCAGAAAGTGTGAGCTCTCAACAGACATATCCAACCACTTTGTGCAATATCCTGGGTTTAAGATGTTTCGCAACTTGATAGCTTTTCACCTGCTGTTATAGCTATTATCTACTCCTTGCTTTTGCTTTGCTACTATAAGTTTTCCGATTTTTCATCCCTGCCCGAGTAGGTATTGCGCATTAGTGTTCAAAAGTGTTGGCATCCCTAGAAATCTGTGGGAGATTTAGGAAGTGTTTTTAGATATTAACGACATGGCACTTTTCAAGCAGGATTCCAGGCTTTCTTCTAATCTGATTCAACCCTGCTTCTTTGAACGTTCTCCCTAGATTTTCGAATTATCCTCACAGCCATGTTATAGCTGTTGTATTGCCAAAAACCAAGACGGGCCCTTTTTTTTCTTTTTTCTACACGGCACCCGCAACCATTTGAAAGGCGACACCCCCAGCAGACAAAACCTACTGCGGAATCATTGTCTGCTTACCTAATCTAAGGCTATAATTCGTCACTAAAGAGCTGACTCATCTCCAATCTGAGGCTCGAAGCATCAAAGGTCGCATCAACCAACTAGGCCGCGTCACAAACTAGAGGCATGCCAGTATCGATCACCCCTCCAACAACCATCGACGCCCCCTCCAAACACTTACAGTCACAGTACACCAACCACATCTCAACAAAGCCATGGACTCTGTAAGCTTTTGTCCCAAATCCCCTTCAGATAGCCTCTACTCTAACGATCGCAGCAACAAGGCGCCCTTAGTTGGCGGCTTTCAGTTCATCCGCTAACGCTCGGATTCTTTCTTGCGTTTCGTCTAGGTTTAACTTCTACTCCCCTCCTCCTACTCGTACTCCGGTGCATCCGTAGCTAATAGTAAATTACTTGGATAGCTTCAATATTTACATACCTCTTCGGCCTCTGGTTCTCTTCAAACTTGTACCCTCCCTCCCACCAGGTTCTTCCACAAAAACTTGGCTAACACCTACCACTTCCCCCAGCGTCCTAATCTTCATAATCGTAATACTCCTCCTAGCTGCAGACTTCTACTACTGCAAGAACATCGCGGGTCGCCGCCTCGTCGGCCTCCGCTGGTGGAACGAGACGAACCCGGAGACTGGCGAGCAAACCTGGGTCTTCGAGTCCCCCGACGAAACCCGTCAAGTCAACGCGACGGACTCGCGCTTCTTCTGGCTCACAATATACGTCGTACCGCTGTTGTGGGTGTTCCTGGCTATCATTGCTATCGTCCGGTTCGAGTTCATCTGGCTCTCCCTCGTCGTCATTGCCGTTATCCTGTGCGTCACGAACGGCGTGGCCTTTTCTAGAGCGGATAAGTTTGGGAATGCCAGTTCCTTCGCTGGGTCCGCGCTGAATAGTTCTGGCGGTGGCGCGGTGAGGAAGTTTGCTGGAAATATGGCTACTAGGATGTTTTTCTCGGGGGGGAGGTGAATTTTATTCAGTGGGGGTAGTGAGTTCTTTTTTTTGTTAGGTTTCAAGGAGGTTGAAATCGTTTGACGGCGACGACGACAAAATGGCTAGCTGGGCGGGTGGGCGGGTCGGCCAAGGGTTAAAAAGATTGCACAAAAAGGAGTGTAATTTTATGGCGTTTTATTGCTTTTGATTTGCGTCCGGAAATTAACCACTTTCTGAATCGTAACTTGCGCTCGACAGTGGTGGTTCATGGGGCACAGAAATATCGGTATGGATATATCTTTTATTCATCGGGTCAGTCTGATCATGCACTATCACTCTGTGATTCAATCCCAACCATAAGCTCTCCCACTGTCCCACAGGTTAAACGCCCGAAGGAAGTGGATGAGGAGGAAGAAAGGAAGCACAAAGGAAAAGGCCCTGCCTAATACAAATACTCAACGGTCCACCAGCCCACCCGCGAGACAATCAAATCTTCACCCCTACAACCACCCACCAAAATACCTACCCTCACAACCACCCCTCGACAAAAAAAATCACCCTACTGTACACACAGACTTATCTACTAAACACCTAGACCGCAATCACTCCTATGCTAACTACTTACTTGTGCAATCCTTTGCTGTGGCATCGTGCCGCCTCTTCCTCTTCTTCCTCTTCTTCCTCAACTAAGTCATTAGCTCCGTTGCTCAAGGCAAAATTAAAACAATCAACTAGGATGGAATAATCTGCCATCCATCGCCCCTTGTCTTCATCCATTGTGTCAAACATTAACTCAATCTTCTCGCTCATCGTAAATTTTCCATCAAAGGAGATCATTCTCCAACTATCACCGTTAGTAATAAACCCATAAACGATGCCGCCACCATTTTGATCCCTCATGTCCTTCATTGAGAGGAAGCACTGCTTTCTTGCCCCACCCAAAGAGACCCTCTTTGCTTCAATAATCAAAACATATTTCGTTTGACCAAGACAAATGTAGTCCATAACAACGAATTCTTCCATACCACTAGTAGTAGAGTCCAGTGAGGCAATCTCCTTTTCTCTTGATATGTGTAACTGCCGAGCAGTCTCATCATTGAAAAGACTGATTATGGGATAGGTGACGAAGGCCACAAGGTCATTGATGTTCGCCTCCTTAAAGTCGGGATCGGCTTCTGTTGGGTACCCCCCAGCTTTCAAGTAATTAACTAAGCCTCTATATACTTGCTTTTTAGCCTTTGAGATCAAGCGCTGCCCTAGCAGAACACTTTTCCCCTCCAGCATCTTCTTGACCGGAATTCCACGTAATGTCAATCTAAAGTTCAACCACATCTCCGCTTCGGGGATAGTCACTTTTGAATACGAAGAAGCAGTCCACTTGGACTTGGACTTTCTCCTTTTTGGATCGGCATTCTCTGGCTCGTCCTCCGTTGTATTGGGGACTTCTAGTACCCAGCCGTTAGTAACTCCAAAAACAAAACTTAAAAATATTAGAGGCATTCAGCTCCGGGGTTGAAAAAATAGTTATGCAGGTTTTTCGAGTCGAAAAAATTATGGTGTGTGTAACGCCTTTTGCATGGAAAACTGGCTGATCAACTCGAAAGATGCTTTTTTCGACCCTTGGGATGAACTTGAATGGTAGACTTGTACTCTTGCTTTCTCGTCACGGTCTTCTCGCTACCCATGATCCCGGAATCTTGGATGGTAGACTTGTACTTTCGCTTCCTCGTCTCGGCCTTCTCATTACCCATTGTCAACTTGAACAAAAGTCTCCGCCCGCCGATTAGCATATCTACTGATAAAAAAAAAAAAAAGTCGGCGTATAGATATCCTCCAACTTACTGATGAATTACTCGAGTAGTTTGTTATGATAGCTTTGGGCATGTATTTTTGGTCCTGCGTGGTGGTGGTGGGAGCGGATTTTCACTGAGAAGAAGCTTTCAGATGTGTACGAGTAGTGTATAATGTACGTGTGGCTACTTTGGACTGCCACTATCTGTATCTGCAGAGTCTCAATATATTTATATTACATAATGTATGCGAGTGAGAGCCGGTGATCTCGACAAATATTATTGAAGCAATTATTCCCTCCCAGGACCCGGCCAGAATGCGGTTATCTAGGATACCTAAGTATGATACTAGGTCTTAAAATACACAGAGACAAAGCAAGAAGTAACAAATTAATTCTTTTTTATTTCCCGAAAAAGGTTGGAATGAAGGCTGGGTATAATAATAATACTAGTGAGTAAGTGACTTGGCCTGTACTGTACTTATATAGCCGTAGAAAAACTTGATCCTTGGTTATTAAGCTCTCCGTGCTTGTGCTATATACATACCTAGCAAAAATAACAAATCCGCACAAAAAGTGTTTACGGATCAGATGGCTTTATACGCTTTCCTTCTCTCTCTCTCTTTCTATGTAATTGTTGTGCTTATACTTGATATGGTGTTGGATCCGTGGGTACTAACGTTATACTTACACTTCCCCCCCCTTCTCCAGGGAATCTGGAAGGTTTCTTTACAAGTGGTAGTACCTCTCGGCCGTGTTACGGTACGTTGTATAATGAAAGATAGCTTATATCATGGATCGATGTGGACTTAAGGAAGAGCGGTTTTAGTTTGTATTGTGGGTTGTGGAGTCTGGGGCTTGCTGGCAGGTGCTAGAGCAGTGGCAGTGGTAGTAGTAGTGGTGATAGTGGTGCAGGAGGAGGGAAGGAAGGGAGAGAGGGAGGGGTAAGTAATGTTCAAGCTCCGTAACTTCGCTAGTTGTTATACGGGTTGGATAAATGAATGTGTCTCCTGCAGGGGTTTACTGGCTGAGTAACTTTAGGAAGCCCCGCGTTAGTGGTTGGCTAGTCGGTTGGCTCCACAGAGCTGTTTGTGCCATGGCGGTAAGGCATCTGCCAGCCGCGCGACATATACCAACCGAGTAACAATTGCACCATATCACAATCACAACCAGTTTTACGTCTCCATTATCAAGTGACGCTCCAATCAGTATTAACTTTGAAAGAGACCCTTTTTTTTATCCATAACAAACGGTATCTCATCTAGCCCCGCCTCCCATTCCATCACATGATGTGAAACAGTAGTAAGCTTCCTCCCTAAATCTACCAATTCATCTTAAGCTTCCTCTCCATCTCGATATGGAAGTCCGGCATTTCAAAAGTATTATCATTCCCTACAGCAATTAGCTTCCTTATCACCCTACTTGAATCCTGGAAAATGTAAACCTTTAAACACATCCTCCCACTCAATCCTCTCATCCACGCCCCGCAAAATATCCAGGTGAAAGTTCGACGGGCCCCCCAACTGCGCCGGCCTCCAATCCGACCCGGCAATCTTCATCTCCATCCCGCGGCGGGCAACTTCCTGCACGCCAAACATGCGGCGGAGATTCTCCATCTTGAGCTTCTCCTGGGTGTCGTCCCACTGTGCTAGGCGTGCCTCGAGCGGGTGTCTGGAGTTAAGGGTTGAGGCGAGGGAGGTGGGGCCGCCAGCGCGGAGGGTGTCAGGGATGGAGGTGGCTGAGAGGGCAGACGCCGCGGGGGCAGGGAGGGTTGAGGGAGTTGAGGTTGCGGGGGGGATGAAACGGAGGGACTGTGGGTTGTGGTAGTTGGTGGGGTTAGTTCTAGCTCTTGCATGGTAAGGAGGATGGTGAAGGGAGTGGGGATTTGGGTTACCATCTCTACTTTGCTTATTGAAGAAACGCGAGTCTGGTTGGGCTGGTTTATGGACGGTTGTCGATGGTGGCTGTTCGATTGATTGATGGATGGATAAAGATGGTGAAGGTAGGTGAGGTGCCAAGGCCGTCATTGAATAGATTACCGATTAACCCTAGCCCCAGATCACAGCGGAGCAAAAGCATGCGGCCTTTGCCGCACCTGTCTAGTACTCGTACAGGTACTAATTTGGTAGAACTGCAGGGATACGAGCACAGAGACTTCTAGTAGAGTACCTGTAGCATAAACCATTCCTTAAAATTGGGTGACTTATCTCGTAGCATGGCAGTCAAGTTGTCAAGGTCCAATGAATAACTATGATACACAGGCCCACTCCAGTACCGTACACAATTTGCATACAATAACCCCAGCATACCAACCAACGTTATTATAACATCAAAAACATACCCAATCCAGACAAGTCATATTAATCTCAAGCCTGCGGCACGTACGGTGCTATAGTCTACTGCACAAACACTTTTCAACCCAAAGAGAAAGATGGAATCAGGATTAGGAGGGGGGAAAAAAGGCCATATCCAGGAAGTGAGGTACCCGTAGAAAAGAGAGTAAGGGAGTGAGAGATACAAAAGGGAAGGAAAGGCAGAGAAAAAAACAAGAACCCTACCCTAAACAGTTTATAGAATGAAACAAAAATTTAACTCCTGGTCCATCCCCCCGTTACCAATTCCCCGCCTTGCCTGCGTTAAACCCACACCTGCCCCTCCGGAGAAGAGGGAAAGCAAAAGAAGAAAAAAAGGAAAAAGAGACACCTTGGAATAACCCTCGACCATCCGTAACTCATAGCGCCGCACCGTATGAAACACTCGAATATATGATGAATAGTCAAGATGTGGGCATCATCGAGATCACCGTGAAAGTGAGCACTCTATCATCAGATCCCCTCGCCTCGCACCCAAAAAGTAAACAGAAATAAATGAAATCGAAATGAAGGCGGATACAGTGTAGGGGAAAAGCGCGCGAATAAAATACAGTTATACTCACACACTTACACTCAAACAGACACGTTCTTGATCCTGATCCGAACTTCCCTACTCAGTGGGAAAGGAGAAAGGAAAGAGGTAGGAATCGGTCTAGCCCTTGCCCATTTTCCGCTTGAACCAACTTTTCCTCTTCTCAGCCGCGGCGTTCGGTTCCGGCTGCTGTGCCGGCGGCGGCGAGGGAAGAGGCTTCGGATCCGCTTCAGCTGGCGGTGTTGGCGGTGCGTTAGGCTTTGGTGCACTCCAATTTTCCCCGGGTGACAAAGGTTCATAGAGTTGCGCAGGTGTTTCAAATAATTCGGGTTGCCCAGAACCCTGACCACCCACAAGGCCACCGCTATCCGTTGGTCGAGGCTGAGCAGAGGGACCGCCCGCTGACCCGTGCGAAATATCAGACCCTGGTCCGGAGGAATTTGAGGCCGGTTTTGACCGGAAACCTTCAGGACTGGGTGCATTGTAACGCGCCGGATGTCCGCTCCCTTCAGCGATATTGGGACGATGACCATACGCATGTGGATCATAATTTTGCCGTCTATCATAGTCCGAACGCGCTGGGCCTGCCGGGCTCTGGGGATAACCATAATTCTGATGGTGTCCGTGGTTGCGAGGTGACATCCTACCGTTATGGATCGGTGAACGTGAATTCATACGACCATACCCTGCTTCTTGTTCCCCATAGCTACGTGCTCATCAGAAAGTGCTTGAAAACTATTTTCAGAAGAATATGCAACATACCCATCCATCCTCGACCGAGGTGTTGCAGAACGACCGGAGTATACGTCATAGTGAGGATTTCGCGGAGTAGTGGTATTACTTCGAGTATGAAAGTCGTAGTAATTCTCTGGGCAAATTTTTTTAGTTGAGGACCTAGTCGGAGAGGGGGGGGCACAAGCTCACGTTGTTGATTATCCGCGGTATTCCCAGCCTCTGACGAAGGGCCACTCCTCCGATCCTGGCCCCGGTCACCTAACAAAACAAGGGAAATCAGCGTGTGTCCATTGTAGCTTTGAGGATCACAATGTGGGATTTCTCACCATAGGAATGCGTACGTCGGTGCTCTTTGTAAATTGCGTCTTCGAAAGCACGAATTGTATCAAGCGGTCGCTCCCAACGGTTTCTGGTCGGGTTGCTCAGATCCGGTTCGGCTGTTTCACGACGCAACGTCAGTCAGCGACCACAAGGTAAGACAATAGCGAGGAGCTAGATTAGCGGGGAAATTGTGAAGAACTCACCTATGGGATTTCCGTATTGGTCCTTAAATTGAGTGGCACGAAGGTTAGTTGTTTGTTTTGACTGATTAACCTGGACTTGGAGAATGTTAGCAAATTCCTCACTCTCAATTGAGCTCTTAGGATAGCAGAAAAAGAAAATATTTTGGAAAAAAAGGAAAGAAAGGGAAAAAAGAAAAGAAAAAACTCACATGGCTCCGCCTCTGTTATGGCTCTCGTAGGGTCAACGGAAGATGTCATCTTGCCTCTCCTCTTTTGTTCGCTTGAAAGTTTAATGTCACCGTTGGAAAAACAATTCCAACTTGAGGGCGCCATCCTGCTTTATACAAACCACTTGTCCAGGGGGGGATGGCGTGACGAAATAAGCGTATTTTTATTTTATTTTTGATAAGCGATGGGTCAAGGGTCGGGGGGTGTCAAGCAGGAGGGCCGGAGAGGTGAAACAACTTGCGTGGCGGCCTGCTTTGGCTAGGGAAGCCGTGGAAGGGAAGGATTGGTAGTGTTTGTAGATCTGATAGTGTACCGGGGCAGGCATACGCAAGTGGGTTAGAGCAGTGATAGCCCCAGGATGGGCGAGGTGGTAGGTTAAAAGGGAGGCTGAAAGGGTTGAGCCAAGAAAAGGAACAAAAGTCACGGGTAGGCGAAGGTGAGCGATGGTCAAAAAGAGAGAGAGAGAGGAAGAGGAGTGTGTAGTGTGTGATGTAGAGAGGGAGAACGAGCTACCCGGTACTCGAGTATAATACCGGTAGGAGGGGTGTGATTACCGTGATTACCGTGATTACCGTGATTACCGGTATTGGAAGATGGGACGAGGAAAGATGAGAAATGCGTGACAAAGTGGGTGACAGAGGGGAGAATAAGTGAAAAAGGCGAGGTGAGCAAGAGTTGTGGAGGATAAGGTACGATACAAATACAATTGGGGTGAGGGGAGACGAGGGGCGGAGAAGTGGATAAACATGGGCAGAAGCCTTAACTCTATCGGTATATAGGGTATGAGGTGTGATCTTGTCTGTCTATGTATGGTATGTAGGTTATTCTACTCGTATTCATTTCTATGCCGTGACCATCCGCCCAGCTCTCCCCTCGCTCTTTGGAAGCTTGCGTAAGTCTTCGGAGTGAGGCGACGCAGAGCTAAGTTAAGAGTCCAAAGGATTAGAATGTCCTTCCAACTCTGGGTCCTTTTTAGCCAGACTCTCATCCTCTTCCAAGCGGCAAGACCCATTCACTCGAATGGTACTTGAATATAGGTGCCCCCCCACCTCGTCGAACCATCTCTCCACCCTTGTTGACCTTCCTTGCCCCAGCTCGCGCTCGCACTCGGTCTCTTTTGCCGCGGCCCTCGGATTACATTATTCACCCAAAACTGCAGCTACGGTACTTTCACCGTGGCTGGATAGATACAGTACTTGAGTAGAATATGATATGCGCACTTCCATCGCATCACCAAACCACAAATCAGAGTCTGCCTACTTGTGCAGCATCAATTGTACCCGAGTACTGTTTTGGGGAATCGGGCGCAATAAATCTCACTTTCCGCGATAATAGCATAGCACGCATCTCTCGCTATCGCACTCACCCCTCCCCCCTCGAACCACCCAGTGCTTAGCTCGCGTCATCCATCATGCACGCACGGGCAAGCGGCGGGCGCCACGCCGGGGATTATTAATTTTTTTAATAGATGAAACCCACCGTATTTTTCATCCCAGTCTCTTCGATGCGCGGATACACGTGGAGCCCGCGGCTTGTGCGTAGTTTTCGGTACGGTGTGGCGGCTTTCGGATCATGATTGGTGACGGGAATTTCAGATTGGGACTTGTGAGGGGAACTTTGGAGACATTGTTCGTCACCACCACCACTCATCCAAGTAAAGCTCGACGAACAGCCCTGCCGCGCTGCTGCCAACCAAAACGGTTTCAGGACTGCCGCTACATCCAACCTTGTGGGTTGGTCAGTGGCTGTTTGATCGCATTCATTTCACCTGTTTCTGTGTGATCTGCAGATAGAAGTGTCTGTAAACACGGAATAATGCTCCCACCGCCTCGCTCCACCGAACCCGCCATCCCTTATTCTTTTCCCCTTTCATGACGGTGTCGATGGTAACCCTTCCCAATCGAGTATTAGTTGTCTTTCCCTTAACCTGTCATGGGTACTATTCAAAGCGGTCGATCTGCGCCTGACGCGCAATCTTTATTTAGATTCTCTACTGTAGCACGGTTGCAAACTCTGGGGAAGCATTTGTTCCGAAGCTAGTGAATGAGACTGCGGGGGTTGGGTGGCCGCTAACACTCACCGGGCCACGGCCAAAACTTCAACCCGCCCTCGCGAGATAGAACAACGCACGATATTGTAGCCAGTCCCCGGGTATAGGCTAATAACCATCCTACTCGCACTTTATCACCCTTGTACCCGAAGGAGGTATTCGGAAGTCCAACGGCATCACGAACCACTACTGTACCTTCCCGCCAAGCAGCAACCTTTTCCCCCAACAATCTACCAATACAGTATCCCACTGCCCACCATCACCACCATCCTTCCCACAAACTATCTAAATCCTCCCCCCCCCTCTCATATCATAAGAACCTTACCAGCCGGCCCTACAAATGACCTCAGCCCCAATCTTACGCCGAGCATTACTCTATGGTAAATCGGCCCCACTCGTGACATGCTCCCTGTTGGGATACGGTATTGACTGATGATGATGCATGTATGGGTCCGGATATAAAGTCCCCGGATCAAGCAAACGTATGATGGAAAAGGCGAGGGGATTAAACGTTGATTGTATAGTATGTTGCATATCTCCTTACTGTCTACATCCCACAGGTTAAGGTTAATCTTTGCTTTTGATAAGCCGTGCTCTTCTTTCTCTTTTCTTTTCTCCCCTTTCACTTTCACTTTCCTTTTACTCGATGATTCGGCTATTTCGCGTGTGCCCTTCCCTATGGCCTGGGAACATCACGAGTCCCCTCTACCTGGTTTACTCCAATCCCTCAACTGCCTCAACCGCTCCGGCTATGCAGGAACGGAATCTCACTCTTCCCTTACTCGAAACGTAAAACACAAAAAAAACTAATCGACCAATCAAACCTTTTCTTTTCTTTCTTTTCTTTCTGCACAAATAGGCATACGACCTTGAAGATGCTGTAACTGCCGCCCAGAAGCCTACCGCTAGGCACATAATCAAGGATGCTTTGAATCTGCCGAGGCCGGGAGGGGTAAGAGAGGTTGGCGTTAGGGTTAACGCTGTTGAGACGGGACTTGCGTTACAGGACTTGAGGGTTGTGGTATGTTCTTTGAGCTCAGCCGGCATTGAGGGAGAGCGAAAGATTGTTGTAACTAATTATGAGAGGGGAGACAGTTGCAAGGAAGGAATTTAGATACGATTGTTGTACCGAAAGTGGAAAGTGCGGGAGATCTGTCAGTTCCTCGCTCTCGCCCTCACACACCTTCACATCACCCACTCGCTAACTCGCTAATCACTATTATGGCTCGATAGAACATTTGTATCAAACGTCCTAGACCACTCAAACCATCCCAACAAATCGTCTGTAAAAATCCTCGGTCTATCCCCTCGCCCCCCCTCTTCCCCAAACATCACCCACTAACACCTCCAAAAGCCCTCCTAGAATCCGCTCGCTCAATAATCGACATCCGCCAAATATGCACCTCAACACCCCGCCTCTCAGGGCTAATATTCGCAGCGGAGGACTTTGCAAAAGACCTCTCCATAACCCGCACCCCCTCGTTAACCGAATTTCTCCTAGCCAGACAGACAATCACCACGGCGGCGCGGGCATACAACATCCCGTCCGCGATTGACTTGGTGTGTACGTCCTACCGGGACATCGCAACTCTCGAGCGGGAATGTCTGGACGGAGTAGGGATGGGGTTTAACGGGAAGCAGGTCATACATCCATCGCAGGTGGATGTCGTGCAGAGGCTGTTCCTGCCGGGGGAGGGGCAGGTGCGAGCAGCTGTCAAGGTGTTGGTCGCGGAGGGGGTGGCGGAGGTGGAAGGAAGGGGGAGCTGGGGGCTTGACGGGCGCATGGTGGATAGGCCAGTTATTGAGGCCGCGAGAAGGACTGTGGGGAAGATGGAAGCTGCTGGGGTGGACATCAGTGGAGTTTGGGAGGCGGAGAAGGAAACGAAGCCAGAGTAGGGATAGAGAGGGTGCGTTAGGGTGTGAGTGATCGCTTGTGATTCGTGCGCGTGGATTTTACGTTGTAGGGAAGGGTAAGATATCCATCTTTTTTGTATCATAGAGAAAAACAGGTCTCATGAATAAACGGCTCCAGACAGCAATATCTACTCATAGGTCAAATATCAGCATCCCCTTCATACCGACATACGGGTAGTCCAGATCATTCGTGAGATACGTGACCAATCACGTGGGCCTTCTCCACAACAAAGTACTCGTACCGTACTAGTACAGTACAGCACAGTAGCAACAACTTGTCCTCCTTAGTATCCATATCCCACCCCACCTCTACAATCCGAGTAACAACCCACGAATATCCACATAATCCAACCTCTACATCAACGTATCATACCCAAAGCACCCCACCTCACCAACCAACAACCACTAAGTTAAACAACCACTTTTTTTTTTAAAAAAAAAACCCTCCCCTCCACCCCCCTAACTGTGCACTACTGAACGCGCAAAGATTCCAGAAGGAACCAAAGCGACCCAAACGCAAAATATTTCCTATCTAGCACACACAACACGGCACTCCAACACCCGAACCGGCCGCCGGTTCGGTCCGGTTCGGCTCGGTTCCTGGCGGGTACCGATAAGATATAATACGAAATGATATGACGTAACGGTAGGGGTTGTTTGGATATACTAGTACTAGTACAGTTCAAGTATAATAACCAGGTAAAGGCTAAAACATACCTGGATTGTAGGGTTTTCGGCTATTATATTTCTATACATATGCATATGCATATCTTGAAACTCAGCTTTGGAGTATTTACTCATTTTAGGCGTTTATTTGGAGTTTGTATTATACTGTGCAGAGCTGTGGGACATATGGACTGGGTACGTACGTACCGTAGGGTGTACAGTATTGCAATGTATTATATAATATCTTGACCCTGCTCTTGGTAGGTATGATACTGTATTTATACTGTAATACCTTGAGGGAAAGAGTGTTCTATTATAAAGTACTAGGCCAAAAGGATCCGTACGATCAGTGGTTACCGTGCGACACCTCAAAACACCCCACTCCTACAATCAACCACCCCTCAACCACAATGCCTTCACACAAGACAGGCTACCTCACAGAGTTTGAGAAAGGGCAAATAGTTGCTCTGAGGAAAAAAAAAATCTCTTTGGGAGAAATTGGAGAGCTCTTAAACCATCCAAAGAGTACTATTCAAACTTTCCATAACCACTTCCAAAAGAGGGGTGATGCAAAAGACCTTCTCATACCTGGGAGACCTAAAATTATCGATTCCAGAACCCACCACTGCCTAGTCAGAGAGTCTAAGAAGGCACACCACTAGGCTTTATCAGAATTGCGCAATGATGTTGCACCACATTTCTCCCTACAAACAGTCAAGAGAGTTTTGGCCTTAGTCAACATAAAGAAAGAGAGAGCTAGGAAAAGAGCTCTTCTAAAGGATGAGCATGCTGTTAAGAGGTTAGCTTGGGCAATGAAGTATAAGGATTGGATAAAGGAAGACTTTGAAGGAGTTATCTTTAGTGATAAATCCTTGGTTGAAAAGTCTAAGGATCCTAAGGGTATATGGGTATTCAGAACACCTGAAGAAAAGTGGTACAAAGACTGTATTCATGGGGTTACCAAGGGGCTAGGGATAAAGCTGATGGTTTGGGCTTGTATTTAGGGCAGAAATAAGGGTCCTCTGATTCCTATTTTTGACAAGAGTGTGGATAGATTTGTATATATTGGAGTTTGGAGGATGGTTTAGTTGATATCTGGCAGGAGGTGGAGGACACAGTTGGGGATCCTATCTTTCAGCAGGATGGTGTAAAGATACATACTGCAAGAGATACCATGGCTTGGTTTGAGGAAGACAACATACAGGTTATGGAATGGCCACCCAATTCTCCTGACCTGAATCCTATGATTGAGCACTGTTGGAAGAGAATGAAGGAAAAGCTGCACCAGCGCTTTCCCAATATCCACAAGACCAAGGGGGGCCCAGATACTGTTAGAAAGTATCTAGCAGTAGCTCTAAATCAGGTTTGGACTCAGGATATTGAGGGGGATTTTCTGGAAAGGTTGTGGGAGTCTATGCCTAGTAGGGTTGCTGCTGTCTTAGATGCAAGGGGATGGTATACCAAGTATTGATTTTTTTGTTTTCTAATTTTACATATAGCTTTTCTTATATCTATTGTATGTCTACACATATTTTCAGTTTATCCTAAGTAGTTGTAATTAGTTGTAGGGGTAATAAATTTATAGTGGTAGTGGGGTTGCCGTTGCGTTGCCGTACGGATCTTTTTGTACCCGTACTTTATATAGGAGAATGGAAGGAAGGAAGGGGAAAAATCCCAGTTTTTGTGTAGGCTCTATTAGATTATGATAGCAGATTACTTTTTGAATTTTTTTTTTCTACGCTGTTTTTTGCCCGTGGTGGTTGGGTAATGATTGCTCGAAAGCCTTCGGTTTTGGCTTGTTTTGGTTTCCGTCTGGTTATGATACTAAAATTAATGATACATATGGATGTAAGACACGAGTGATTTATTATGACGCCAGATTGGGTGATTTGGTGCTGGATGGATAACTCGCTGGGGCATGATATGCGATGTGGTTCCACTTTTTTATTTATTTATTTATTTATTTTGTATTCCGGACATGCGTAGTGTATGGTACGAAGAGGGTGTGAGTATTAACTTGACTTATTCATGGGAAGGAAAGGAAAGGAGAGGAAGACGCTCCCCTTGCTAGTTTTATCATGGATCTAATATTACGATAGAGAGTATTTCCACGAGAAGGTTTTAGATCGACTGGCTGGGGGTACGTTATTGAATTAAGCGCTGTATCATATATGGGATCTTACTTTGGATGGATAGAGCGTAAGCTCAAGGGATGTTTCGAAAGAAAATAATTTTGTTCAAGAGAAAGGGGGGAGTGTGAAGATCGTTTGGGCCTTTCGTAATGTATCATACTGTAGTTCGGTGCTTTTGCTAACTTATGCTGTTATGCTGCGGTTCGGGATTGGGTTGGATTTACTTTGGAGTGATGGGGTCAGACCGTGCAGTTCTTAATTAAGCTGTGGTTTGGCTCTCTGTTTCTGGAGCGAGGTGAGGTTTTATCATTTTTTTGGGGGGGGAGCTATTTACTCGGATTATTTATAGATGATGGTGATTTCTCTTACCGGAAGGTTTCGCTAAAGAGATAATACTAATGTTAAACCTCCTTGCTGTTCTAGTATTGCACTGACCTTATACCTTTTGCCAGCAGTAGTTATTCATATCATAGTAAAAAGTGGAAAAAAACAATCGGAATCTATAAGTATGATAAGAAAACAGAGACTAGGCTGAACCTTAATACCGTATTGGTATGCAAGAGGAAGAAAATAAAAAACAAAACGTAGACTGAACACTAATATTATAACTACAAGGATAGTATACTGCCCGCACCCGACACCGAACTGTACAAGGATGGAATCAGGAATCCGGAAAGGGAGGGAAGGGAAGAGAAGGACGAGCGACAGTATCTACGAGATTGTTGTGTACTCCAGGCGGGGTGGGAGGGAGGTAAAAGTGATTTTCAATGGTGGGAAGCGGTCGTATGAGGTTGCAAGGAAAGCGGCTAAGGGCGGGTTTTGAGGACGATAGGAAATATTTTGGTTTGTTAGGGTTAAGCTGTGGTGGGGTTTGCAGATTTGCGGGCTTGTAGCAGCTTCATCGCTCCTTTGTGTCGATTCCTGGAAGCCAGTGAGAGTGGCGTCTGACCGAATTCGTCAGGCATATCGGGGTTGACGTCTTCTCGTCCCAACAGTAGATTCACTACTCCATCATGCCCCATCCTGGCTGCCCACGAGAGCGGCGTTTGGCTATCACTATCTGGCCTATTGGGGTTAACGTCTTCCCGTCCCAATAGTAGCCTCGCTACTCCATCGCACCCCATCCTGGCTGCCCACGAGAGGGGTGTTCGGCCACCGTTGTCAGGTATATTGGGGTTAACGTCTTCCCGTCCCAATAGCAGCCTCACTACTCCATCACACCCCATCTTGGCTGCCCACGAGAGGGGTGTTCGGCCACCGTTGTCAGGTATATTGGGGTTAATGTCTTCCCGTCCCAACAGTAGCCTCACTACTTCATCATGCCCATTCTCGGCAGCCCACGAGAGCAGTGTTCGGCCGCCACCATATGGCTCATCGAGGTTGACGTCTTCCCGTCCCAACAGTAGCTTCACTACCCCATCCTTCCCATTCTTGACAGCCCACGAGAGCGGAGTTTGGCCCCAACGGTCAGGCATATTGGGGTTGACGTCTTCTCGTTCCAACAGTAGCTTCGCTACTCTATCATGCCCATTCACGGCAGCCCACGAGAGCAGTGTTCGGTCACCACTATATGGCTCATCGAGGTTGACGTCTTCCCGTCCCAACAGTAGCTTCACTACCCCATCCTTCCCATTCTTGACAGCCCACAAGAGTGGTGTTTGGCCAGTAACGTCAGGCATATTGGGGTTGACGTCTTCCCGTCCCAATAGTAGCTCAACTACTCCATCGTACCCCCTCATGGAAGCCAGCAAGAATAGCGTCTGACCGGCATTGTCGTGTGTGTTAAGGTTGATATCTTTTCGCCTCAACAGTAGTCCCACTACTCCTAGAGACCCACTTTCTGTAGCCGATAGGAGTGGCGTCCGACCATTTTTGTCTGCTCTATTAATGCCAACATCTTCTCGTTCTAATAGCAGTTTCACTATCCCCTCATGCCCCCTACTAGAGGCACACAACAATGGCGTACAGCCATATCCGTCCGCTGCATTGGCTTTGACATCCTTCCTTCCCAATAATACCTGCACCACTCCTTCATGACCCTCCTTAGTAGCTAACAATATTGGCGTTTGACCATATTTGTCTGGCCTGTTGGGGTTGATATGTTCCCTTCTCATGACCATATTCATCACTTGGGACATCTTACCCCACCGGCTGTCTGTGCCATCGGGCTTGGCAGATGCCAGGCCAAGAAGTAGCCTCACAATTCCCTCATACCCCTTCTCAGCAGCCCAAGATAGCGCTGCTCGATGAAAGTATCCATCCGGCCTGTCCGGGTGGACGGTCTGCCGTTGTAACAGCAGCTTTACTACCCCCTCTTGCCCACATATGGTAGCCCATATGAGTGGTGTAATACCTAGAAAATCCCTTTTGTCGGGATCGCAATTTGGCTGGTCTATAAGAGCTGTTGCGATTTCAACAATGCCAAAAGCTGATGCGCAATGTAGTCCGGTAAACCCGATCAAGGGACCGTTGATGGGGATATCGCCGCTATATCGACCGGTCCTCGATATGAGATCCACTAGAAGTAGCCTAGTTGATATGTGGCTTTCAATCTGACAGAAAAGCTTGAGCGCAAGTGATGTCACATCGTTTGTAGCCTGTCTCCTGGCATGGACGCCCCAATATAGAGAGGAATATCTGAGGAAGGCGGTTGACTCAGGCAGGATAGAGAGCGTGGACGAAATGCTCTTGATGGTCTGGAAGTTAAGGTATGTTAGGCAGATTTCCGCCATTGTCGAGTGAGTCGGACCAAAAAGGTTGGGGTAGGTGTAAAGATACTCCTGGAGCGTGAAATGAATCAAGCGGACAGTCGAAGCCTCCCTATCAATGACGATAAGCCCTAAGCAACAGCTTAACAGTGTCTCCACCGAAGGAATCCTTTCAGCATTAAGATCCCTAGACCCTATCTCGACTGCTAGGGCATGGGAAAGCTCGTCGAGTTGTAGTAGTCTCTCGGAATGCGAGATCCACATCAGTGCTGCCATCCCGAGCCTAGTTTTCTCCCCACCTTGCTCCTTTACCCGTTCTAGAGTCGCACCATAAACATCATTCAAATCCAAACCCTCTGTCATTGCCTTCAGCTTTTGTCGCCTGCTATAAGCCGTGGTTTCCCCTAGGATAGCATCCATAGTTAGGGAAATCAATAGAAACCTAGATATATCTATTAGTAGTGAATATAGAATGCATTTTTCCCTCATGATGTCCACTTACGTTTCGGGAATATTCTCGGTAATGCTTTTTATGATTTCGGCCTCGAGGCCGTGATCCATTGCGTCTAGAGAAGTATCCTTACTCAATCTCATCCGGATATATCCCACAATATCATCATAGTTGGGTTTTATGGACAAAATTTCCGCTCTCCCACCAAGATGCTTGTCAATCTCCCCCCGGATGTGCCGTCTTCCGGTTAGGAATATTCGTGTTCTTGGGGACTTCTCAAGGATTTGTTTTAACGAATCCAAAACCTCGGGCCGATGCCTTTCCACACATTCATCCAGGGCGTCAACACATATAAATGTCCGCCGCAAAGATGTGACAGTCTGCAGTATCTCCACAATTTCGGGCACTCGTAGTCCCCTTCCACCAATGACCTTTTTGTAATGCTGAAAGGTCTCCCTTATTTCGTCTGGGATCTTTTCCAATCCACCGACGATTTGCTTCAGGAGTGAACCTAACATATTTGTCGGAAACTGCTCCTCCCGCGCTGCGAAATCAACGTAGAAACACGCAACAGCAGTATTCTGCTCTTTGGCCTTGTCGCATAGTCTGTCCACCACTAGTGAACTGGTATCGCTGCTTATTAGCATCAGCATCCCTGATTTTGGTTCTAGGATTGTCTCTCACCTGAGGTAGGTCTTGCCGACAGCCGGACCACCGCAGCAGAATAAAGTCGCACGCTCCAATCCCACCTGTTGAGAGCCATCGCACCACCTTTGGAATTCATCTGTTTGTAGTAGCCATTCCCCGACGTTGTCGGCGCGGCGGGTTCTTAGGTCTTGATGTCGGATACGGGGTTCAAGTGATGAGAGCCATGTTAGGATTTCAGACCGATCCTCGGCGGCGGTATAGTGATTGGACACATTCGATACATTCGATACGTTGAAAGAGTTGATATTTTCTGCGAATGACCTTGACATTTTCCTTCTTTTTGTTGCTTCTAATGCTAAGGGCTCAGATTCCGTAGTTGGGGTGTTGATGAAATTCCTGAAAGCTGAAGAAGAGTGGGGCTGTTGTCCAACCTTGCGCCTTGCCCAAATAGGGAGGTTTCTTTGCGAAGGTGGTACAGCGCTGCAAAGCAGCATGAACCGTCACTTGGGCGATCCGGTTCTTCCAGCTCCTATTCGCTGTCATCCTCGTCGGCGCATTAAGTTATATGGTGGACTAGTTCCGCGACTTTGGTCTCGGTGAGGTTCCGATGGAGGTTGTCACTCCGGAAGTCTTTGTATGTTCCTTCTCCGAGGTCCAGCACTCACAGAGACCCGAATACTAACCCACAGTACGATAGTCCGTTCTCGCCATTCCATTCAGGGCACCTTCGCCATCCTAGCAGTCCTCTTCCTCGATGGCACCGCCCAAATAATTGCCACCTTCTTCGACTTCGTTCTCTTCGTCGGATATCTGACCTCGGCCCGTCTGCCCAGACACAACTTCCACAGACACTCTCGCGAGAACCCACTTCGTGATTCTTTGATCAACATCCGTACTTCCCATGGCATCAACGGCCGTGAGGATCGTAATGGTGGATTGGTCAGACTTGTTGTTGGGTTGGTTGTGATCTAACTGTAGTCATCCCTTATATCGAACGCCAGGTCGGTACAGTGGGCTTTAATAACATTCGTACAGCATCCTCTTCTCCATCACCACCATTCTCTCCCTCCTTGTTGTGCGCAGGAGCGAGACCTCTGACAACTCACCGGTTAGTGAGAAGCACTCCCGTTTCTCATTCTCCAGGAGCTCTCGTGGCTCTGGCAAGAACTGCGCGGTCCTTTCTAGTGCTGTTTAACCATCCTCTGTAATCACAGCCCGTAACCGCATTAGAGCTCGACTTACAATTCACCGGCTGCTGTGGAGAATAACCTCGTTCTGTCCAACTTGTTATTTTCTTTTCTATTTTTAAACTTCTGAGTAATACATATCCTTTTTTAAAAAAATCCTTCTGGAGGAATTATACCGGTATTTTTGATTGGGTAGCTGGGGGATGGATGAATTATGAGAAATGAAGTTATGTTGTTTTGGGGGGGGACAATTGTTGAAGAACTTTCCTTTTTAAGTATTTTTTGTGGGTTCAAGAGGTGTTTGGGGTCTCTGGAAAATACTCTAGTGGAGGAAAGAAAGGGGATGGGTTATTTAATAAAGTGTGGAATAATCTATAAGTTAGATAATATGTGCAATAAATAAAAAATGGTTTAATGAGGAACGTGAATTACTTATGTGTACCGTCATTATGCTTTCGTCGGATTGGCCGTTATCGGTATTAAATACCTAGTACTAATCCCTAGGGCGGTGCGGTACCGTACTGTACTCGAGCACATTATCCGCCTATGTTCATATAAAATCACTCGGGGACGGTTTTACAGCTGGAGTTGTTCGTATTATATATGGCTTCTTTCTTTGTTTCTTTTTCTTCTCTCAAATACTCCTTCCAGGTCTCTATCATACCCCCTCCTTTCAAGCGAGGTCCTCCTATTTAGTAGGACTAGTAGGCGTTGTCTATTATTATTGTTGCTTTTGTTGTTTCTATTATATTATATTATACAAGAATAGTATACTACCCATACCTGACAACTAAACTGTGATAAGATAGAATCAGGAATCAGGAAAGGGGGGAAAGGAGAGGAGGAGTAATAGTGTTTGAGATTGTTGTGCGCTTCAGGGAGGGAGGGGCAGTATATATATAGGAGTGTCTATGGGGATTCGATGCAAGGAAAGAGGCTAAATGGCGGTTTTCGAGGACGATAGGAAACATTTTGGATTGTTGGGGTTAGGTTGTAGTGGGGTTTGAAGATTTGTGGGCTTGCAGCAGGTTCACTACTCTCGTGTGTCGAAACTCGGAAGCCAGTGAGCGTGGTGTCTCGCCGAGTTTGCTAGGCATATTGGGGTTGACGTCTTCCCTTTCTAACAGTAACTTCACTACTCTATCATGCCCCATTCTGGCTGCCCACGAGAGCGGTGTTCGGCCATTATTATTCGGCCTATCGGGGTTGACGTCTTCTCGTCCTAACAGTAGCTTCACTACTCCATCACGCCCATTCGAGGCAGCCCACGAGAGCGGTGTTCGGCCACTATTACCTGGCCTATCGGGGTTGACGTCTTCTCGTCTCAACAGTAGCTTCACTACTCCATCACGCCCATACTCGGCAGCCCACGAGAGCGGTGTTTGGCCACGACTATCTGGCATATCGGGGTTGACGTCTTCCCGTCCCAACAGTAGCTTCACTACTCCATCACGCCCATTCGAGGCAGCCCACGAGAGCGGTGTTCGGCCATTATTACCTGGCCTATCGGGGTTGACGTCTTCTCGTCCCAACAGTAGCTTCACTACTCCATCACGCCCATTCGAGGCAGCCCACGAGAGCGGTGTTCGGCCAAAACTATTTGGCATATTAGGGTTGATGTCTCCTCGTCCTAACAGTAGCTTCACTACTCCATCGTGCCCCCTCACGGAAGCTAGCAAGAATGGCGTCCGGCCGGCGTTGTCGTGCGTGTTGGGGTCGATATCTTTCTGCCCCAACAGTAGTCCCACTATTACCTCGGATCCACTTTCTGCAGCCGACAGGAGTGGCGTCTGACCATTTCTGTCCGCCCTATCAATGCTGACATCCTCTCGTTCCAATAGTAATTTCACTATCCCCTCATGTCCCCTACTAGAGGCACACAACAGAGGCGTACGGCCATATCCATCCGCCGTGTCGGCTTTGACATCCTTCCTTCCCAATAATAGCTGCATCACCCCTTCGTGGCCCTCAGTAGCAGCCAATAATACTGGAGTTTGACCATATTTGTCTGGGCTGTTGGGATTGATGTGTCTCCTTCCCCGGACCATATTCATCACTTGGGACATCTTACCCCACCGGCCATCTGTGCCATCGGGCCTGGTAGATGCCCGGCCAAGAAGTAGCCTCACAATCCCCTCGTACCCCTTCTCGGCAGCCCATGATAGCGCTGTTCGGCGAAAGTATCTATCTGGCTTGTCGGGATTGACAGCCTGCCGTTGTAACAGCAACTTTGCTACTCCCTCTTGTCCACATATGGCAGCCCATATGAGTGGTGTAATGCCCAGAAAATCCCTTTTGTCGAGATCGCAATTTGGCTGGTCCATAAGGGGTGTTGCGATTTCAGCAATTCCAAAGGCTGATGCCCAATGCAGTCCAGTAAACCCGACCAGGGGACCGTTAATGGGGACATCACCACTATACCGACCGGTCTTCGATATGAGATCCACTAGAAGTAGCCTAGTCGATATGTGGCTTTCAATTTGACTGAAAAGCTTGAGTGCAAGTGATGCCACATCGTTTGTTGCTTCTCTCCTGGCATGGGCGCCCCAATATAAAGAAGAATATCTGAGGAAGGGGGTTGACTTAGGCAGGGCAGAGAGCGTGGACGAAATGCTCTTGATGGTCTGGAAGTTAAGGTATGTTAGGCAGGTTCCCGCCATTGTCGAGTGAGTCAGACCAAAAAGGTTGGGGTAGGTGTAAAGATACTCCTGGAGCGTGAAATGAATCAAGCGGACAGTCGAAGCCTCCCTATCAATGACGATAAGCCCTAAGCAACAGCTTAACAGCGTCTCCACCGAAGGAATCCTTTCAGGATTGAGATCCCTGGACCCTATCTCGACTGCTAGGGCATGGGAAAGCTCATCGAGTTGCAGTAGTCTCTCGGAATGTGAGATCCACATCAGTGCTGCCATCCCGAGCCTAGTTTTCTCCCCACCTTGCTCCTTTACCCGTTCTAGAGTCGCACCATAAACATCATTCAAATCCAAGCCTTCCGTCATTGCCCTCAGCTTTTGTCGTCTGCCGTAGGCCGTGGTTTCCCCCAGGATAGCATCCATGGTTAGAGAAATCAGTAGAAAACTAGATATATCTATTAGTGATGAATATAAAATACATTTTTCCCTCATGATGTCCACTTACGTTTCGGGAATATTCTCGGTAATGCTTTTTATGATTTCGGCCTCAAGACCACTATCCATTGCGTCTAAAGATGTATCCTTACTCAACCTCATCCGGATATATCCCACGGTATCGTCGTAATTGGGTTTTATGGACAAAATTTCCGCTCTCCCGCCAAGATGCTTGTCAATCTCTCCCCGGATGTGTCGTCTTCCGGTTAGGAAGATTCGTGTGTTTGGAGACTTCTCAAGGATTTGTCTTAAGGAATGTAAAACTTCAGGTCGATGCCTTTCCACACATTCATCAAGAGCATCAACAGATATATATGTCGGTTGTAAGGATGTGACAGTTTGCAGCATTTCCACAATTTCGGGCACTCGTAGTCCCCTTCCACCAATGACCTTTTTGTAATCTTGAAAAGTCTCCCTTATTTCGTCCGGGATCTTTTCCAATCCACCGACGATTTGCTTCAGTAGTGAACCTAGCATATTTGTCGGAGACTGCTCTTCCCGTGCCGCGAAATCAACGTAGAAACACGCAACAGCAGTATTCTGCTCTTTGGCCTTGTCGCATAGTCTGTCCACCACTAGTGAACTGGTATCGCTGCTTATTAGCATCAGCATCCCTGATTTTGGTTCTAGGATTGTCTCTCACCTGAGGTAGGTCTTGCCGACAGCCGGACCACCGCAGCAGAATAAAGTCGCACGCTCCGATCCCACCTGTTGAGAGCCATCGCACCACCTTTGGAATTCATCTGTTTGTAGTAGCCATTCTCCGACGTTGTCGGCGCGGCGTGTTCGGAGGTCTTGATGTCGGATACGGGGCTCAAGTGGGGAGAGCCATGTTAGGATCTCAGACCGATCCTCGGTGGAGGTATAGTGAATTGACACATTCGACACATTGAAAGAGTTGATATTATCTGCGAATAATCTTGACATTTTCCTTCTTTTCGTTGCTTCTAAAGCTAAGGGCACAGATTCCGTAGTTGGGGGTGTTGATGAAACTCTTGAAAGCAGAAGAAAAGCGGGGCCGTCGCCCAACCTTGCGCATTGCCCAAATAGGGAGGTTTCTTTGCAACGGTGGTACAGTACAGCACTGCAAAGCAGCATGAACAGTCCTTATATCCCATACAACCTAATTTTCTCTTTCTCTGTGTGCATGCACTTTGTGGCCCACTTTGGACAGACTGCTACTGTACTTTGAATTTGCTTTACCCAATTTCTTGGTATGATACTAAGTTAAAGTCAAAAATAATTTCGATGTCAAAACCCTTTTGGCTTCTGACTTTGCTGCCTCATTGCCCAAATAGGGAGGTTTCTCTACGACGATGGTGCAGCACTGCAAAACAGCATGAACCGCCCTTATATCCTATACAACGACATTAACTTTCTCTTTCTACCTGTGCATGTACTTTGTGGCTCAGCTTTGGACAGTCGCAATGGACAGTTGCTTTGAATTTGGTTTACCCAATTTCTTGGTCTGATACTAACTTAAGTTAAGGTCAAAAATAGATTCTATATCAAAAACCCTTTGCCTTCTGACTTTGTTGCCCAGGCAAACCGTGACTAGGTTCCCGGGGATTATGTAACCTGTCAACTTCCAATGTTGCAGAACAAGGGTCCGCTGTGCTCAATGTGGACTTCAGAACTCATATAAGTACTAGTACAGTAAAGTTCCAGCATCAGTAGAGCTTCAGTGCGCTCAATAGGATTATGAGGAATCAGGTCCAAGTTATTACTCGCATATTGCTAATGTCAGGTCAGCCCATAGCCAGATCTGCCACCTTTGGTCCCTGTTTTTCTCACAATGAGAACGGTATACCGGTGGGGGGAAATCTTATCAGTCTACCCACCGATAGGGATAGAAACTTGACCTTAAATAATGCAAGAACAAGAGATGCAGTTTTGCGGTTTTTCAATCGCATATGAACTTCCCGGTTTGGCCTACAGGCCCGTTGAACTTCTTAGTACTATATAGCTAAGAATCTCTATACCTTCAGTTAACGCACCTGAGGGCAGACCAAAATAGACGACACAATGAAATATTTCGTGAGCGACACAAAATGGTAGCCAAGATTTTCCTGTGTGGTTGCTTCTTCCCTAAGACATTTCCCATATAATACAAGTACCTCGCTTCCTTTTTTGGGAAAGAGAGGCAATCTAGTTAGTTTGCAAGGCGAGCAATGACGAAGGGGAAGTTTGGTGGTAAATAGCCATCCTCGCTGTCAAATCCAATCATCTCGATACTAGAGAATCTATATAGCATTCGGAATTTACAGCTGCTTTCCCCCCTAAAAAAAAACCAGAGGAAACTAAGCAACTTCTCAAAAAAAAAAAATTCTTTGTTTCATTTTTGTTCTGCCACCCCGCCGATCGCGGACCTTGCCCTTAGGGTGAGGCCTAGAGTCGGATCCTACCACCTTGCAGCAGGTCTGGTTTACGCTACAGCCTTCTTGGGAAAACCTAAGGTCTTCAGTCTCCCAGTTCCTCTAGGATAGGATTTTTAAAAACCCTTATACCCTACGTGACGGATTGTTCAATAATAACTCAGTTTGAGCGGAATCCAACGCCCAGGTTCCTGCTAATTGCACAGGAAGTTAATTGTTTCTTGACATATTAACCACTACGCCAGCTAGGTATTTTCACATCATATTACTACAGGAGCAGATACATATCTTGTTGTCTTTGAATTTTTTTTCCCCCCAGGTTGTGGATAACGGTGTTATAGCATATACTAGACATTTAATGCAGGCGGAAATGGGCACACCCTTCAAAGAAGCGAAATTGCCAACATTAATTTTGACAGACAACAGCAAGATCCCTAAATGAATTCTGCGTGTTCAAGTAAATATATCCAGTGTGACACCGTAAGGGCACATCTAGAGTAGTGCATCAGTGATCCTCGACCTCCCCTCCCCGCTAAATACTAAGCAACACATTGAGCCAGTTGCTGACCCACTAGGTCCGCCCCAGTAGACATACCAGTGTTTCTTTCGGATTCTGCCAGTCTCTCCTGTGCCTTCTTAGTCACTCCTCTCCACATCGCGCCACTATCATATCAACCAGAATTCAGCCAAAGTAATTTATCCAGATCCGAGCCCCCTCCAAGAGGAGCCGCCCTATGATAATCGCAAGACCCCCCCAAATTGTGACCGAGTGAGAATCCATGATTAAATCGACCCTCAGCATGCGATCCACAATTAGCGACTATCTAGCTAGCAAACCGCCATCCTCAAGGGGGAAACCCCACTGGAAACCAAATACTCGCTGCCTTATACTGTATCTCCAAGCAGCATTTCGGTGTGTACCTGTATCGTTCAAAAAAAAGCGTAACTCTGCCAGCTAATACCTAACTTAGTCTGCACACCTGTAACAGACGGTGAGGAATCCTAGGGGTCACTTATACTACAACTCGGAGTGACGAACGGGCTATTATATCCCTGGGGTGTTGGTCTGAGGGAGGTGGCTGAATCTAACAGGTCGTTAACGCATTTCGGGGTGCTGGCGTCGGGTGGGGAAATGTTGTTCTGAAGCGGATTAAAGTGGGAGGTGCTTTTAGTGGGGCTGGGATGGGGCTGTGAATGCATGGACTAGCCGGGAGGCTGCTTAGGAGCAACGCGATAGTGAGGATATGATAAGGTGAAATCTCTATCTTTGTTCAAAGGACTACTTTTTAGGTTTTGGAGTTGTCAATTGGTGTGGACTTGAGTCCAAGTTCCCCCAGGCTTCTTGAACTTGACAGACTTAGAGCAGGTAGTTGTGCATCATACGGTTGTGTATTTAAAACTCCCCACGAGTCATTCATAGTATTGGAAATCCATACAATCTTACGTCAGGCAAGTTAGTTCTCGCCTAGCTATCACGAGGAGAGAGCTTCGCCATCCTCAAGAGTCCAGGGAACCACCTAGCACCTGCCCCCCAGTACAAACCCGCCATAGCGTCCTCGATGGAAACACCCCCTGCAGCAAACCTCCCCTACGCCGGAAGGACGCGTGGTGGGTGCGTTATAGGGTGGGTATGTTGGTGGTACTCCCTACGGTCGTCCGGGTATTCACAGAAGGTCAAGTGCTCAATATAAGCCCACACCTGCATAATAGCAAAAATATATATATATCTATTCTAAATCCCCTCATCACGACCTATATCCCCCCAACCCAACGACGCCACATATCCAATAAAATCTACCATCACGGCCGGGACAGAGAATTAGAAATCCATCGCTGAAGCAGAAAAGGCAGAAACGAAGGCGAAGATTCGGCAGGGACGACTAATTCCTGAGCCCCCCCGCTGAGACCCGCGACCCTACAGAATACGCCTGTCACCGAGAGCGCAACCCACGAATCGGTGTACAAGTTAGCCTACGGAAAGTACTCTTCTCCTGGGGTCACCAAAGCTCTCCACCACTACTCTGTGATGGCACACTAATTGGTAAATTTCCTCACATAAAAATGCCCTAATATCCCTCGAGCCAACATATGTTCTAACTACACTAAGTTAGTTGGTTCAACAGGCACCCCGGCAGGGGCAGCTGGTATACTGGGCCTGAAGCCCTCCTATCGCAGGATACCTTATAAAGGTATCACCTAAAGCGTGAGCATCCCCAGGGGCGTTTTTTATGAGTTCTCCCTTCGATTTATCAATGACCGTAGCTGAGCGGACAAGAAACAGCCAGAGCCTAAGATAGAGACCTTCGGAAGGAGATGAAACACGAGAACACGTAAAGGGTGGACTCTCCTTCGAAGTCATGAAACACAACGGAGAGATCACTCCACGCCCATTCTCTGAGCCCTCGATATCGCCATAGCAAAGCTTCGCTCTCAGGGACACGAGGTAGATACCCCTTGTCTCCCTTCCTAAAAAGTCACTAAATATCACTCCTTCTGATGGCCAAACCAAGTAGTTGAATGGCCCCCCTCTCACAAAATCCCAAACGACATACCGGTAGCCCCCTCCCCCTCCTTCCTCCGCCAAACAGCCGAAAGCCATTTCTATCGATGGTGGCGGCGACATCTACCGCACCCATAGCCCCCCCCCCCCCCCCCAGCGAGCCATCCCTACCACAAACCGCCGTCTCCTACGGCACCTCCTTAGGTAGCCTACATCAAAAGACAACAACAGAGCTCTGAGACCTAGATGTCCGCAATCTCAGATACCAAGATACCCGATATGACCGGTAAGCCCGTCGACGCGCTGATCCTGCCACCCCCAGCTATGCTCCTAGGAAGTTCCATATGTGGCACAGTGGGTTCGTTAACCTTTCATATTACACCACTTCTATAGCGCTAATTGGGCTTAAGGTTGGCAAGGGGATCGATGGGAAGGAGGGTATGGGCTTGTGAATACGCTTGATAAGTTTGTGAGAGTTGAGAGTTGAGAGTTTCATAAGAGGGGTTTTTTTGAGGGGAATGGGTGAGCTAATTCGCTCGCTTTAGACAATCCCAAGGTTTTTCATGGTGCGCCGGCTGGTATTAAGATTGTGGGCAGGAGCTTGCAGGAAGAGAAGGTGTCGCTATTTCCGAGGCTGGGGGCAGCTCCGAGGGCGTAACTTAGGTGTTTGGGTTCCGGAGCGATTTGTGTTCCGTACACTAGGTCGGCCTTTACCTGGCAGATTTGGCGAGCCAAGGGCCCAAGTTTTACATCGATATCATGCTTGCTTGCTCAGGACTTGGAATATCGGTGCCGTGGGTTTTCCGAGTGATTCTCTGTGACGTTTTCTACGCGCTTATCTCACAAAACCTGCTTAATGCACTTGCAGTGCTGACATACGGTACCGGTAGCATGTAACTGTAACTTAGCGGGAAACGCCAGAGGCACCTGTCTGTCCTTCTAACTCAACTTTTAGAAGGAACAATTTGGTAATACTGTGTCTCCTGACCCCCGGTACTGTACTTAGAGACGATTACGAATTCATTGGGCCCCATTCAGCCTTGAGGAGTCCAACAAAACCTTCACCATCGATCCCCCCCATCCTTTACCAAACCTTATATCTCATTAGAAGAAAAGCAACTACCATATCACACCATTCTATCGCCACAATATAAGCCTTACAAGTACTCCACCTCTCACATTCCACCCCGTCACGAAGTCCCAAAAGACTTTCCCGCCAAAAAAAAAAAGAGGAAAAAAGGAAAAAAGGAAACCGGGTGATCCCTGACCATACCTCGCCTGATGCATGCACGTCCCCAGCGGCAGACACACCGCCAGGAACCTTCTCGCAAGCCTTGGCGCCCCCACCCGAACAAGGAATAGCGGCCAAATCCCCCATGATGACCACTACTGTCCATCCACCGACTCTTCCAGACGCTTCTTTATCTCCTTGCGGAACCTACAATCGAGCGGGAACTTACTCTGGTGGGAAATTACAGTGAAATGGGTTTAGGTTAAGTTAACGGGAAACCTTCATATAACCCAACAATGATTCTTGAAGGAGAGGCTGTTCTCACGATCGTTTTCTGCTCTGATTTTCCGAGGTGGAGGGGGTAAACGCGTACGCAAACGGGAACGCGAGCGGGACACAGTACGGGAGACAGCTATTCCTAGGATAACGGTTTCACAAAAATCGGGGGAAATTGATTTGGGGGGAGAAAGGGCAGTTGACTGCGGGGAAAAAAACCCAACGAATGCGAATTCCCTACTAAGAGGGTCGAAGCAAAGGAAGACAAGACCACCACCACCGACCAGTGATGGAATGGAGCATGGATTTCCAACGAAAACGGCCCCCAAGCGATGACCTGCTGGAGGAACAACCGTTATCGAAACGTCTAGAGAAACTATCTCTCGTCAAAAAAGGTTTCCCCCCCTTGCCTCTTGTCCATCATCAACTAACACCCCCAAAGTAGAGCTCCTCAACAAACCCCAACTCTCCCCCATCACCACCCCCACCAGTGGCACTCCCCCCTTCCAACCAGAAGCCGAAAGAATGGACGTCGACAATGTAATCTTTATCAAAAACCTCGACGAAGAAGTCGCCTCCTACGACTCCGAAGAAGACCTGGGTTCCCAGAAACTCATCTTCCTCCCGGACATCGAGAAGCAGCTGACGCGGGTTCCCTATCTACTTGCTGAGAATGATGCTCGTGGCGATGGCAGTGAAGAGGAAAGTGGAGGGGGGAAAACGAGCACAGATTTGGTACTTTATTCGGTACCGAGCTCGTTGAGTGTTTCGGAGGAGAGGGATAGTGTTCGGCGGGTGATCATTGAGGCGAGGAACAGGATTCGGAAGAAGCAGGCTGATGAGGCCGCGGCGGCAGCTCAAGCTGCGGGGATGATGGGTGAGGGTGAGGGAGGATATGAATCGGATTTGATGGAGATGGGTGGGGATCTAGCAGCAGGAGGGGGGCCTTATGAGGATCCAGATGCTATGGACATTGGTTAGCTATTCCCCCTCCATGTATGCTACTTTGAGATTACTTGACTGTTTGGGGTGGGGTGTTTTCCGCTTGCTTGAATTTCTCCTTGGAGTTTTACTGTTTGTTGCTACTGCTCCTGGTTTGTGTGATTTTTGCTTTAACTTATACGGGGGGTTAGCTACGAGGCTCACTGTATACTGTACTATCGATATGGTAATAAAAGGACAAGAAAAGAGATATATAGCTGAAACAAAAAGTGAAAGGTTTTTTCTCAGAAAAATCAGTCACTGGTTCCCATCATCCATTCCTGCTCCGATTTAAGAATTGCTGTCCATAATGTGTGTTTCCCCCAATGTAGCCTCAAAAAAAACCCCCCCCAATGCCCGCCTAAACAAAAGAGATCAAGTGGTAGACAATAAGACAAAGTCGAGAAAAAACTTGTGAGCTTGTTTGAAAATTTAATGAAAACGTATGGTTGTGCGCCTGTCCGGTAACCAAAAGGAAAGGAGTACTAGTACTATAAAGGAAAGGGGGTCCGGGAGGGCAAAAAATAAGAATACAAAGAATGCAATGAGTAAGTGCGGTTGGAAAACTACTGGGTTTACAAGTGAATGGCCCTTCCTTCTTTCTCTCTTGTACTCTCTCGTCCTCTAGACGATATCACGGGATTTTAGAGTTTAGTGCAATCTTCTAAGGCACACCAGTCGGCCTTTTCGTTTAATGTGGGTGCTGCTGTGGTGTATATGCCGGGACAGCAGCAGGAGGAGGGGGAGCGGGCCCACTGTTGCTACCTTCGCCCAAGTGATGCGCTGGATGTTGTGCTGGGTCGACTTTTGTGGCTCCGATTGGGGGTCCTCCAGAGTAGACAGGAGGTTCGGGGTAGTTGGGGTTGTAAGCTGTTGGGCGTGAGAGTTAGCAACTTGCCCGCTTATCTATGATCCAACATCGAGTGGAGCTTTAGGTCCATGGTAAGAAAGATATCTGTACCTGGAGGTGGCACGGCGTGCATTCCATATGTACCGTTTTCCTGGAGCTGCTGCTGGTGATAGAACGAGAAACTCTCTTCGGGTTGTTGGGGGTTCGCTTCGAATTGGGCCCTTCGGGTCCGAGGCACTAACCACTACAGATCCCCCAACACACAATCAATTGACCGTTCCATCCTCCACTCACACGAAACCCGTGACAAATAGGTAAGGAACGTACTCGGTGATAGCGAAGAGGGGGCTCTCCATGCTTCATCCGGCGGTCGGCGTGATAGTACATTGCCATCATGAGTATAAAGAAGAAAGTCAAGATGCCGAAAAAGATTCCCCATTTGATTGCTCTCGTGTGCTAGGAGGTACCATTCATCAGCTAGTAAATCAAGTGAGCTCCACCGTCAGGGTTGGATGAAGCTAGACGCATCAGACTCACATCGCTCCAATACCAAGTGTCGTGAGGCCAATCATTGTCATCACGCTCATCATCCCTCTTCACTAGGTCTAGCCATCGCTGAGGAACAGCCATGACTGGCCGTGTAGGAAAAAAAAAAAGGCTGGAAACAAGAGGAAACAAATCAAGTTGGAGATGCCGTGCGGCCCGAGATTGACCCCGGCAAACAGGAGACAGGCAAGATAATAGTGTTGAAAACCCCAAAAGAAATCTAATGAATGGATAGAGGAGAGATGGTTCAAATGAGCGTCGGTGCCCGGAGCGAAAAGACAAAGGGAACTGGTTGGAGTGGTTTGCGGTTTACAGGTACGATGAGCGAACGGGTGGGCCTGGGGAACGGACGGTTATCATTAGTTCTAGTGGGTAGGGGTGTGGCTTTTTTGCGCCTGGCTCAGTTTGGATTTGGTAAACTATTGAAGCCTGAACTTGGTGTGTCAGACTTGGTTATGATACATAGGGGTAAGAAATTCTCAGATGTGAGAAGCGTCGTAACGACGAAAACGTTCTCCTATCAAGAGATCCCTCCCATATTCAAACAAGGGGAAATTCTTCTGCTATATCGGGTCAAGTTTATTGGGGCTTAGACAGAGAATCATTAGCCTGCTGCTTATTGTAGGAATCTGGATTCATTGGTGTTCATGCCTAACTAACTGATGTTGGATCGTGCTTGTACCGAGCACACTACAAGTGCCGGCGCTCGTACCGAGACTCAAAGTTCGAAATCGGCTATTGCTGTGCCGGATCACGTGCTCAAGTGGAAAGAAATGCTCCATCATATTCAAGTGCTTTTTAACATCATATTCCAGTACGATGGTTTAATTGCACTGGTACAGTGGTCTACGAACACAGTATTGTGTATGTATACGGAAGCCGGTATGGCAACACTTAAGTCCAACATACCGTTGTCGAGACCGCATTCCCTGAGCATAGCATGATATTCCCGGTTTCAGTGCAGACCTGGCTGTTGTACCCGTACTCGAGTACTCGTGGGGCCATTAAAAACAGGAAAACACAACCTTTGTCTCTATAGGGAATTGCATGGGATCAACAGAAATAGTTTTCCGGTTCTTAATGACTCCCCCATCGAGCACTCGAGTGCATGAGGAAAGAAACCAAGAAAAGAGGAAAAGAAAGAAAAAAGGGCTATAGGCTGCCGGTACGGTGTTCAGCGGCTTTTGGAAAGAGAAAAAGAAGTGTGATAAGATAGTGGTGTGTGCCCCGATCTTTGAACCTACCGGTATGTCACAGGTAGCTTCCGGAAGAAAACCGGGATCCAAATTCGGCTGCTCTGTTTAGCATCTCCTTCTTCTGGGCGTGACCAATTCTACGACCCCCGGCGATATCCTTCTCGCGATCGAACGCGCGAGCACTGGGATCGTCCTCTTTTTCTCGGGGTCCTAGCTTTTTATGCTCCTCATAAAGCGATTGCGAGCGATTCTTCTCCTGAAGCCCCAGTAAATAACGATTCGGTATCAGGTAGACATGTATCAGGCTAAGTCATTGCACAAGGGGGTATTACATTATATTCACGAATTCTCCGGGCCGTCTCTTCGGCCTCGGCAGCACTGGCACCATGCTTTCCTCCTTTTTCCTGTGTTTGCGTTGCTGGTTCCTTGATACCCATCACCTCATCGTTTAATCGCTTGCGCTTCTCCTCGGGAGATTCTGTCCATAGTGTATTATTGCCTCCTGGCTGTTGAGGTGCTTTAGCTCCTTTGCCTGTCTGAAACTTTCGGTTTCGCAGCTTGGTTGGATCGACTTTTGTCGCCCAATCCTCCGACTTTGGTGGAACCAACATCCATTCGTCACGCTTCGCCTTCCCGCCGTCGGAATTTTGAGCCTTTGTGTCTGCAAACTGTGCTAGCCGTCTCTGCGCTGCTAATTCTACCTCTTCCTGTGTACCATTTGGCACCGGGTTAGCTAATGGCCTTAAGGGATAGAAAAGAGATTTTCTTACAGCTGACGCAGAGCTCTGAGGTAGGGCCGGTCCGATATCGTCATCACTGCTAGTCTCGCCATCACCGTCTTCAGGTCCAGAATTTGGCCGTTCATCAAGTAGAGCTGGAGGCGGCGCAGGACCTACCATCCGTCTCTTTTTTATGTCTAGTTCGTCTGGTATCGACGGTCCGACTTTTGCGACATTTTCTCTCCCTTCATCTAGTTTTCTCTTCGCAAGGATATGAGGGGGGATTGATGGACCGACTGTTCCATCCATGGTGCCGTTGAATGTGATAGCTTGTCGTGCGTGGCAGTGGGAGCTTCGCGGCTCCAACGCTGGGGAAGTTCGGAGCGCTAGAAATACATAGAACGTATTTAGGGCTCAAATATACGCATTGATTGGGCACATTTTAGAACATATCTCACCTCCCATCGGGAAAGGATTTGGCTTGTTGGTGGGAAAGCACCCGCAGCTTCACACTCGCATATCCCAAATACGCCACACCTTACCTGCAGAAATTCAATATCAGATATTAGGCAATTCTGTGGTGTTTTAAATTTCTGAGAGATCTTGTTCGGCTGTCATCCGCCTGTTTGTTAACCCTGGAAACATTTGTTCCGAGCGACAAGGGAACCATTTGAGCCTCCTCGAGGTGGAACGACGAACCACACGATATGCGAATTGACCCGATTCCCAACCGATGAGCTCGATACCGAATGAGGGCTCGGTACCCGAGACAAGCGAAAGCAATAGAGAGGGCAGCAGGCACGAGGCTGAGAATGCTGAAGCAATGCGAGACTCGAGCAAGGGAGAATTTGAGGTGAATGGTGATGTTCCAGAATCGATGACGAACACAACTACTTCAAGAGTTCTGGAATATCTGCAGGAAGCTAGGGAAGAGGGAAATGGCTCGGCTTTTAAGGGATTTAAGCAAGCAAAAAAATCAGCAGATAACGAAGATCCAGATCTCTCGAACTCAATAAATGGCGAGACTAGCCCTACCGGCTCTCTTTCTACGCCTGACGATACACCTTCAATACAAGTGAGTGCCACCTCTTGGTGGCTTTACCTATTGATGGCTAATATCGGGGGCTCATAGGGGTCAGTGGCGTCTTCACGGGGGAGTAGTATTTTGGGATCTCGGTTTTCACCTGCTCCGTCTCTACGGCCTTTCGATAGACGATTTCAGTCGCGGTTACAGCCTGCCTTGCCCATCGGGTCGCCATCACCACGAGCTCTTTCACCCTCCCTCCTTGGACCGCATTCAAGGTCATCTTCAATAGGGGATATCAATTTCGGCGAGGCGGAAGAGCGGTCGGCACCTTGGGATGTTGTTCGGTGGACAAAACTCAAAAAGATAAAAAATCAAGTATTTTCTGAGGGCGGGAGGCGCAATTTTGGTACTCCCACATGCATCACTGCCTCTGCGACGATCGCGCTGGGAACTTCCAAAGGTATCATTTTAGTTTTCGACTACAATCAGAGTCTCCAAGGAATAATAGGACCCGGTACAAAAGGTATGCTTTAATATCTACACCTAGGTTATACCCTTGCCTAACTATTATAGCTGTCGAGCATGGGGCAATTTCGGCTCTAGCCGTCTCTGCTGATCATACCACCATCGCAGGTGGCCACGATTCGGGGCACATTTTCACTTGGGAGTTGAACAAACCTAGCCAACCATTTCTCCATATACTTCCTCTCCCTTTAGATCAGGTTGAGGGCCGAAAAACAGATGGTCATGTTGAAGGGGTCTCGGTAATTCATCTTGGGTTTCTTGGTACTAGACATACAGCATTGGTTTCTGGCGATGATAGAGGGATGGCATTCTCACATTTGGCAACTAGAGGATTAGGCGCAGTTAGGAGGGTAGTAAAAACTACACGCATTTTAGGGCGATATCCATTTGATGCCAACCCGGCACCCCGACCCCGTAAACCCAGTTCGGTGCTTGGGTTCTCGGTTCTTCCATTAGGAAACTTCCAGCAAGCGACGGACACTATGGGGCTTGTTGCCCTGCTAACTCCTAACCTCTTGGTGATTGTTTCAACCACTCCCATTGCACACACACAATATAAAGCTGCTAAACCCAAAGAGGTCGCAACTGACTCAGCATTGTCAGGGTGTTTGGCCTGGTATCCTTTTATGAAGGCAAAGCGGGCGTCTAATGGGTCAAAACTATGCTTGAATGCGAGATTAGTGTATGCTTGGTCGAACATTTTGACTTTGTTAGAGCTTTCGGTTGTTGAGACCGAGGACAATGATCCTACTCGTCTGCCTGTTTTGGACTTCCGGCCTAAGAGCCGTTTCCGATGTGATGAAGCAATTGTTGCCGTCCAATGGATCAATCGTCAGGTATTTTTTGTGGACGCAAGATATATTGACCTTTTTCTAATGAAGTTGTAGATAATTGGAGTTTTAACCGTTACTCAAAGGCTAATAATTCTTGAGGATACTGCACTGAGAACGACTGAAACGTTTGATCTGATGCCGAAGCAGATTTTACATGTCGATATGTTCTCAGGGCAACTGCATTCTCTAATTGACCGCCTTGATGACGAAGGATCATCTCATCCACATGTGGCAGATGCATTTTACAATAGCTTCAAAGCTTACAAAGGAAGGATGTTCCTCTTAGTATGTAGTATCAACTTTCTATTATATATATATATATATATACATTGGGAGTAGGTGGGCTAATTCTAGACAGTGTCAATACGAAGTATTGGTTGGTGCATTGTCCAACTGGGCTGATAGATTGCTGGCTATGATGGAGGTTGGTGACTTCATTGGAGCAATACATCTTGCTACGGCATATTACGTCGGGGAGGCCAACAAGTTGACCATCGGGCTTCCTGAAGATGCGGAACTACGACATCCAATCGTAGAAGAGAGGCTATTGGAAATGATGTCTGCGTCTCTCAGGTACGCCTTTGGGAAAAATCAAAAGTCTACTCAGAAGGAAGTGTTGGAGCGTGAACAATTACAGGATTTAGCAGCAGCATGTTTCAATGCATGCTTAAGTATGAACACGGCAGACTTTCTGTTCGGCGAAGCTTTTGAGTACTTCGAACAAGGGTCTGTTGAAGGTATTTTTCTTGAGACACTAGAGCCACATATATTAGAAGGAAGGATTCGATCTGTGCCGCCAACAGTTGTTAAGGCGCTCATAACGCACTACACTTCTCGCGAGTTCGATAGCCGGCTGGAGGAGATAATCTGTCATATGGATACAAGAACGTTGGACATTGACCAAGTAACGACTCTATGCAAGCAGCATAACCTTTATGACGCAATGATCTACGTTTGGAACCGAGCGCTTGGCGATTATATCACTCCTATGATAGACTTACTTTCCCTTTTAATCCCTCTACTTCAAAATGGGGTGAATGAGAACGAGAGCTCTATGCACGCCGTAAATGCTCTGAAGGTGTTCCCTTACTTGTCTTACACTCTGACAGGCCGTGTATACCCCACGGGTGAAGATCTTCCGGAGCCAGAGGCGTCAAATGCAAAGGCCGCACTCTATTACTTTCTGTTTTTAGGGAGGACAATAACATGGCCTAGGCAGGGTGGCAAGTCGTTCTATACCGATCCTTTCTCAAAATCGGAGCCTTCTTTTCCTTATCTCCGACTTATCCTCAAATTCGATGCGCCTAGTTTTCTCAGTGCACTGAATGAAGCATTCGAGGACCCATTCTTAAACGGGGCAACGGATTCTGAAGACACAACGCTCAGACAAGATCTTTCCGAGGAACAAGCCTTTTGCCAATCGTCTATGAATCGGCAGTACGTTGTCAGCATTCTTCTGGAGGTTATGGGTGCCACAGACTTTCCACCCCAGGACACAATTTATCTGGATATGTTTATCGCAAGGAACATTCCAAAGTATCCTCAATTTATACTACTTTCAGGGAGCGCTTTGCATCGTGTGATTGTCGGACTCTGCAATTGTCCCGGCGAAGATATTGCCGATGACTGCCAGTTAAGCGTTGAATATTTGCTCACCGTTTACCGCCCTCCTGATATCGACGTTCTAGTCGAACTCTTTGCCAATGCCAAGTTCTTCCGAGTCCTCAAGTCGATATTCCGATCTGAGAAGCAGTACGCTAGACTTATAAAAACATATTTTGAGGACGGAGAGTCGCAAGATGCTGTTTTTGACTGTATCTGGGACTATCTACGACCAGGTAGCAGCTTGAACGAAAGGCAAACAAAAGAAGTCCGCCGTGTTATCGAGCAGCATGCACGACAGCTTGTGGACATAGATTGTGCTCGGACGGCTACTATCATTGATACGTGCGCCCCTGATCTTCATAGTCCCATGCTGGATTCGATAGAGGACCAGCCCCAACAACAGTTTCAATATCTTCAAACAATCTTCGAACCCTCAGATACCAGGGAAGGAAATGATTTCAAGCGGCCGGCGGTGACACAAAACGTGTCGTTTGTGGAGCTTTATATCCGACTTATGTGCGAATTTGAACCCGACCATGTTAATACCTACGTTGGTGGCCTTCAATCGGGAGACCTTCGGTTGGACAAGGTATTGCCGGCTATGGAGAGTAGTGGGGCTATGGATGCCGCCGTCATGTTAATGGCTCGCGAAGGGGAGATACGAAAAGCCATGGATAGGCTCATTGCACACTTAGGGACTCTGGAAGTAGCCTTAGAAAGCTTACTCGTTGCAGGCACGAACGCTCATGGCTCGCATTCAAACAATGAGGCAGTTACAGGCGGCTTGCGTTCATTACAGAAGTATGCGCAAGTAGGTGTTTGGCTTTGCCAGGGCCAGATGAAAGCTGGGAAACAAACACTCAGGGCCACCAGATCAAAACGCAGGTCCAATAATGAACCGCTTAACGAAGAGGAACTGCTCTGGTTGGATTTTGTAGATACCGTTGTGCGTATAGCGAGGAACTGCATATCCATCCAAGAGAAGCCGCCAGAGAGCAGTTACGCACTTGCTGAGACAAACGGAACATTGAGCGAAAAAGAGGTGATAGAGATTGACAGCGAAAGAGTGGCCGTCTCCCTCCGAATGTTTGTCCAAACCGTATTCTCAGCACTGCTCACCGCAACATCCTCTTCACGGGCGGTCTCATTCCTACAAATCCTCCGAGCCTTCCTATCTCGTGCATCAAAAGCCTCCCCCTCTCTCGGAGACCTTCGTAACGTCCTCGGCGACATCTTTGAAGCTTATATATACGAAGAGCAAATACTTGCCCTGGCGAACCGGCTCCTAGAAAAGGACTTATTCGTCCACGTCGATGAAGCGGCAACACTCCGCCAAAAAGGCTGGCGCCCAGCAAATCAAACTTGCGAAGCCTGCAACAAGAAACTCTGGGGCCCCGGTGCCGCTGGCGGTATATATAATGCGTGGGAAAAAGCGAGACTAAAAAGCGCCCAGCGACTCGAAAGCATACAGGAGGAACGAAGACTAGCTTCTGAAGGATCCTTATCCGCCGTCGCGAGAGGAAAAAGCCGTGCGCGAGTGACAACCGATCCACTAGAGGAAATAGGGGAGACTAGCGGTGCAAGTAATGCCACGGAGGGTGAAGCGGGAGAGTTGGTGGTTTTCCATTGCAGGCACATCTTCCATCGGAAGTGTTTGGATAATTTACTCGCTGAAAATGGTCCCAGCGACGAGTGGGCGTTCAAGTGTATTGTTTGCAGGCACAATGGGTGTTGAGGGGTTCACTGGCTTTTCTTCATCGGCTTTCTTATTTCCTATTTTTATTTCACCTTGTATGTGGTTGGGATATCATAGCTATTGTGCTGATTCGTTTTGTTTTCTTTCTTGCCCCTCGACATCCGAGGGTCGCTTCACGTTGTTTTAGGGAGGTATGTGGTATGGGATGGCGGTTAGATAGCTCGTGCTGTATTCTGTTCCGATCTTGCGTTGGCTTAATGTGTTGTGGCGTGTTGGTTGGTGTAATATAAGTTCTTAAGTTCTATGGCGGTGTGGCTCTAGTGAGATTGTGATATGCTATCAACTCACTTTAAAAACGAAGAGCCCGCGATTCTAATGCCTTTGTATTTTGTGACTAAATATTCCATCGTGAGAGTGCGGAGTATCTAGGATGGCATTTTCCGTCACTGGTCAATGATCGGCCCACCGTGTTTTTAATAGTTTGGATGCCCATGCTCCACTTAGTGGCACTACCGATATATTATTGAAGAGGGCGTCACGCCCTTTTAAGGCCGGAGTATGGGGGGTACGGGTAGCTGGTCTAATCAGCTGTGTAAATGAACTGTAAGCGATACCCCGCAACAGGTGCCAATTGCTGATCGTTTACTACTTTTACTATCTATAACTTGTAAAAGGATAAGCTCTCTCTTGCTACTCCTACCTAAACTATTTGTCCTCTCCGCCTACGGCCCTACGCCCTTCCAAGAGTTCATCGAGTTTAGCCGTTCTCAGCACAGATATCACTAATGGTGCTGCAATTACTGCTAGATCGTCCATCGGCTCTGTCGTGTGTGCGGCCGCAAGCACACCACGGTTGTCTTTCATAGCAGCTACCTTACAAGGCCCGCAGATGTCAATATGTGGCACTGCTAGTGACAAGTTTTAGAAATTTCATGAAATTGGGAGTGTCCCAGATAGTTTTCCAGGCTCTCATATATGTGCGGCTTTTGCAGTGGCCTGTTGCAAAACCGCGGCCTCCAGAACCCTATTTGAGGAAATTTTTGGAATGGTGCGAGAACCTAGATCAGTAAAAGGAAATCTTTAACTGAGTGACATTCTATGAATCGCCGTAACAGTGCAAGTCTGATTTGCTGTCTAGAAGGCCGCCAAAGATGGGTCCAAATTAGGCATGTACAGTACAGTGCAATGCAGTACAACACCGTCTCTGCACCTGTCAGCATAGCTAACCTACCGGCATGCGCGAAACCGTAGCCAAACTCGGTCCCAGTGTTAGGAGAGGCTTGGCCATTGCTGCTCCAGAAAGTTTATGTTGTTGAGTTTTTTTTTTTCTTGCCACCCCGCCTACCGGTAAAAGTTCATGCCGTGAGGTTCTCCTCAAGAGTCTAGGCTGTAGTTCCCTACGGGAACACAAGTAAGCTAGACTACCGGCAACCTCCACTAAAACTAACAAAACTAGATCGCGCTAAGGCAACCTGAAAAGGGTTGTAAAGAAACTTTTGCTCACGTGAGCGCATTTGCTAATTTTTCGATTGGCAGTTTGCAGAGAAGGAATTGGGTTGGAAACATTTTCAGCCATTTAGTGAGTCCCTTTCTGTTATAATTACCTACTTGAGCGCGCTGATGCATTGAGGCTCGTTGAAAACCCTCCCACATGGCTATGGCTGGCCACCGTGGTCAGGGTAGGACTCGGGGGAAAAAACAGAAGTCCCGATAAGTGCTGACTAACCCCCCGCTATTGGCCAAATGCGGGCACACACATTGGAGGGGAAGGGATAAGTAAAAAAAAAATTCACCAAAAAAACCCACCTTCATCTCCTCGTCCCCTCCTCTTCTCACCACACCGCTCCTTCTCCTTCTTCACACAATCTCCACCTTCCTTTTAATACTTTATAGGGAAAAAAAATAATTCAAAATGGAAGGAAAATATGAAGGCGCAATTGGTATCGATCTTGGTACGCAATTCCCCCCTCTCCATTCATATCTTTTGAGATCGACCCTAGTCTCGTTAAGTCTATACGGCTGACCATAGTTTTTTCATCTTTTCACAGGCACCACCTACTCTTGCGTTGCCATCTACGAGGGTAACGGCGTTGAAATCAGTTAGTCCACCCTCTATTCAGTTTGCTAGACTTTGTACTCGAATGAAATTCGCAAACATAAAGCTACTCACTTTTGCTTGCAGGACTGACAATTCTGCTCCGCGATAGTTGCCAACGAGCAGGGTAACCGTGTTACTCCTTCTTTCGTTGCCTTCTCTGAAAAGGAGCGATTGATTGGCGACGCTGCAAAGAATCAAGCCGCCTTGAACCCCAGGAATACTGTCTTTGATGCTAAGTAGGTTCCCTGTCGTGCCTGGCCTTTAGTTCACCTCCTATATTTAGAGATTATTCGTAAACAAAATTCCTTTGAGATTTCTACTGACACACCTTGTTTCGAAACACAGGCGATTGATTGGGCGTCGTTTCGATGACCCAAGTGTGAAGAAGGATGTTCAGTCATGGCCTTTCAAAGTTGTTGATCGTGAAGGGAATCCATACATTGAAGTTGAGTACCTTGGAGAGACAAAGCAATTCTCTCCCCAGGAGATTTCATCTATGGTTTTGACCAAGGTACGTAAATATTGAACCTTAATGCGTGAACGTGCTTCTGATATTGCTTGGCTATGTATAGATGAAGGAGATTGCCGAAGCCAAGCTTGGACAGGCCGTTGAGAAGGCAGTTATCACTGTCCCCGCTTACTTCAATGACAACCAGCGTCAAGCGACCAAGGATGCTGGCGCTATATCCGGCATGAATGTTCTCCGTATTATCAATGAGCCTACCGCTGCCGCTATTGCTTACGGACTGGGTGCTGGGAAATCTGATAAGGAGAGACACGTTCTTATCTTCGATCTCGGTGGCGGTACTTTCGATGTTTCTCTTCTTCACATTCAAGGTAAGTTCGTCTGGTACAGATATTTCCATTTTCGACGACTAATGTTACCAGGTGGTGTCTTTACCGTCAAGGCAACTGCTGGTGACACTCATTTGGGCGGCCAGGATTTTGACACTGCTCTCCTGGACCATTTCAAAGCCGAGTTCAAGAGGAAGACCCAGCTTGACATCTCTGATGATCCTCGTGCTCTTCGTCGTCTTAGATCTGCTTGCGAACGTGCCAAGCGTACTCTATCCTCTGTTACCCAGACCACTGTTGAGATCGATTCGCTCTCTGGTGGCCAGGACTATAACACCTCTATCACTCGTGCCCGTTTCGAAGATATCAATGCTTCTCTATTCAAGAGCACCATTGCACCTGTCGAGCAGGTCCTTAAGGACTCTGGTCTCGCTAAATCTGCCGTCGACGAGGTCGTCTTGGTTGGGGGCTCCACCCGAATCCCTAAGATCCAGAAGCTGTTGAGCGATCTCTTCAATGGCAAGAAGTTAGAGAAGGGTATTAACCCTGACGAGGCTGTCGCCTATGGTGCTGCCGTTCAGGCCGGTATCCTTTCTGGCAAGGCTACCTCTGATGAGACAGCCGATTTGCTCTTGCTTGATGTTGTTCCTCTCTCTCTGGGTGTCGCTATGGAGGGCAACATCTTCGCCCCCGTTGTTCCTGTAAGTATATTTGTGGTCTCCTAATTGCGCTTATTCGTTTTCTAACCACTGCGCTATAGCGTGGCCAAACCGTCCCGACCATCAAGAAGAGGACGTTCACCACTGTCGCCGACAACCAAACTACTGTTCAGTTTCCCGTCTTCCAGGGTGAGCGTGTTAACTGCGAGGACAATACCTCTCTTGGAGAGTTCACTCTCGCTCCAATCCCTCCGATGAAGGCTGGCGATGCTGTTCTCGAGGTTATCTTCGAGGTCGATGTCAATGGCATCCTCAAAGTTACCGCTATTGAGAAATCAACTGGCAGAAGCGCAAACATTACTATCTCTAACTCTGTCGGAAAACTTTCCTCCACCGAGATTGAGAAGATGGTTCAGGATGCAGAGAAGTTCAAGTCTACTGATGATGCCTACTCCAAGAAGTTCGAGGCTAGACAACAACTTGAGTCTTACATCTCAAGAGTTGAGGAGATTGTTAGCGACCCCACGATGAGCCTGAAATTGAAGAGGGGTGCTCGAGAAAAGATAGAGTCCTCTCTCAGTGATGCCATGGCTCAGCTTGAGGTGGAAGAGGCTGGTGCCGATGAGTTGAAGAAGAAGGAGCTCGCTCTCAAGAGGGCTGTCACAAAGGGTATGAATTGGCTACATTCCTCTATACCATACAAAATATTACGTTACTAACTTGATAATTGTGTAGCCATGTCAACTCGTTAAGCTAAGCTTTTTCTATTTTATTTTTATTTTTCTATCTCATTTCTTTTGTCCTCTTACTTCCTTGGTTCAATTTTTTACTTTGCTTCAGTCTCCAAAAGTTTATGGCAGCTTCCTTTTCTTCCATGGGGTTTTGTCTTTTGGCACTGGGTGGATTTTGTTCACGAAAGATATTGTGGTCATACTCGGATAATTGTGTCCTAGCGAGTGCTGCGGTATGGTAGTTAGGGAATCTGCACATAGAACAAAATTATGATTGCCCCTTTTTTCCTTCCTTCCTTATCCGAAAATAGTAGAATTAGCGACTCCAGCAACCAAGCATAGTTGGCATATCCATATCATACCCGTAAACCACAGTGCTCATGGATGCAAGTATCATAGGTCTTGTGATGACCGCGCCGCTAAACAAACAACCCTAACCCACTAGAATAATGCTGGCTCTTGGCAAACTCAAGCACAAGAATTCAGGGGAGAACTTTTATATAAGCCCCGAAGCCTTCCACCTTTCTACCTTAACACTTCTACTCAAGACCCTTTTCTTTGCTTTTCCCCTTGCTTCTTTCTTTTCTTTCTTTCTTTCTTTTCCGCTCTCCTTGGTATCGTTCTCTTTTCTTTCTACCGTTCTAACAAAATGCCTATCCCCATACTTGGGGAGATCTACTACAATGGTATCGACTCAATACCATATCTATTACCAGTTCTCAAGGTTGTACCATGGCTTCTTATAGTAGTTATCTTGAAGGTATACTTCAACGGATACCGAAATAGAAATGAGCGTGTGATGCACGGGAAGGTTGCTATAATAACGGTATGTTCACTCTTCAGCCGCCTTCAACAAAGGTCGGAGACTAAAGCTCTAGGTGCTAGGGTGGAACATCGGGAGTAGGCGCTGCTATAGTCAACGATCTTGCTGCCAGAGGGACACATTTGATTCTTCTTGTCCGGAACGCATCAGACATTTTCACAGTTGATTACATCGAAGACCTTCGCGAACGTCATGGTAATCCCTTTATCTATGCGGAAGAATGCGACCTCTCGTCTTTGCACAGCATCCGTCTCTTCGCTACCAAGTTCATCGACAACACTCCCCCTCGAAGACTCGATATGGTCGTCTGTTGTGCTGGGGTGATGGCACCGCCGTATACCCCTCGGACTACGACCGAAGACGGAATTGAAGCGCACTGGGGATTGAACTTTCTAGCCAACTTCCAGCTATTGAATATTCTTGCGCCGTGCTTGAGAGCTCAGCCTCCGGACAGAGATGTCCGTATTTTACTTGCTACATGCTCTAGCTATATCACCGGCAACCTCGATCTTAACGACCCTCAGTTCTTCCGACGAAAATATCCTCTCAGAACACCATGGCTATGCTACGGAGCTTCCAAAATGGCCTTGATGGCTTTCTGCCTCGAGTTTCAAAGGCGCCTAGATTCCTACGTTCGACCAGATAAGCAGCCGAACAATGTTCGTATTTACAACATCGATCCAGGGCTTGTACGCACGCCCGGCTCTAGGAGATGGATTACTATGGGTAGTCTCTGGGGACTGGGAGTTTATCTCGTGATGTGGCCGATCTGGTGGTTGGTTTTGAAAGATCCGCAACAAGGGGCTCAGTCGTTCTTGGCAGCGGCCATGAGCCCAGAGTGTGGTATGGGGGAGGGAGGAAAATTCCTTAGAGAATGTCAAAACCAAAAGTAAGAGAGGCGGCTCATGGCAAAGCTTGGCGTTGCGCTAATTAGCATTCTGCAGGTACCGCGCGGATGAACTCACTTCACCCGAACTTGGAAAACAGCTGTGGGAACTCGCCGAACTCATGATCAAGGACGCCGAAAAGGCAGGAGCCATCAAACGTGCCAAGGAGAAGGGCAAGAAAAAGGCTCAGGAAGATATGAAAAGCGAGCCAAAGCCCGACGAAGGGGATAAGGAACTAGTGGAGAAGATCCGCCAGAGAAAGGAGGCTCTTAGGAAAATATTAGAAGAAGAGGAGGCAAAGGAGCACGAAGAAAGAGCCAAGGCAAAGCTTCCGCCCTCGCTTATACCTCCTCCTCCAGCGGATACCCCTAGAAGGAGTACCAGAAGCAGAACGGAAGAGCTCCGGGCTGAGGAAGTGAAGAATGTGCCTAAGGTGAAGATTGAGACAAAAGAGGAGGTGCAGGATGCTCCTAGCAGGAACACAAGGAGAAGAACAAAGAAAGCTTAAGACTGCCAACGTCTTTGTATGGAATATGATAGAACCGCGGGGTATTAGTTTTTGCATAGAACGGCGTACATGCAGCATAAAATGGGAGTTGCTAGAGAGGGTTTTACTGCTTCAATTTCATTATTCTTTCCTTTAATCATGTAATGCGAGTGTTATGATCTGAGAGTTACTTGATAGCTCAGAGGCTTGTATTGCCACAGAATGGCCGTGTACGCTCGGGTATTATCAGACCCTATTCTACTGAGCTTGTTTAGAAAGAATCCTTTAGGGCATAACTTGAGATTTAGTGCGGATATTTATTAGGAATCTGTCGCTTATTTATGATGGGGCTTCTCTTGATATTTTTAAGGCAGGTAACGGTTTCTCTACTGAAACCAGACCATATTCTAAGGAACAGAACGAGATGGCTGGAATGAAATACGGTACTGAGACCACCGCACTTGTACCACGAGCAGTGTCGTAGACCTTATCCTATGATTGTTTGGTGTGCTGGTCACATGATCCCGAAGAGGTCTAAGCGTATGACGAAGCTCTTGGGGCCTGAATCAGACCCGCTATCCACAGCTTCGGGGAATATTACAACACACATTCTCCTCTTTTCCGAATCCCACAAAAGCAAAGATAGACGATTTACACCTCCTAGTTTGCATAAATTCAACATCTCTGACGAAGGAAACACCTATCATCTCAGTCTCTCATAAGTTGAACCAGCGGCTACCTCAATACATCCGGTTTCCGGACAAAGATTTCCCAGCCTCCGCCCCTACACCCCGCTATTCATCATGAAGTGTCAGAAATGTCGGCAGGCTATAAGGCTCCACGGGTCATTAGAAGATTTAAGTCCGGCAGCGTTCAATCTTTTAGTTGGTAAGCTCCCTGCCCCACGCCCTTACCGCTCGCACCCTGACAAGTGCACGCCCAGGCTCATAACTCAAACCCGAGATTAGGATCCTCCGCAAACGAGCGTCCGCACTCTACAGACCAAACACCTACCCCGCAGCGACCAACATACCCTCAGGACCGACGAGATGTTTACGAGAAGGCGAGCCGAAACTCCCCAGCTCCATTATTCAAACGCACAGTTCAGCCCAAGCATCCGCCGCCCCTGACGGCACCACATTCCCGACAGAATTCCAAATCGGTTTACCAAAACCCCGCAGATTCATATGTTATGCTATCGCAATCGCAGGTTGTCCCGCCAACACAATCTGCGTCTCGTAGTGCGGGAAGCTCTTTGCAGGCCGAATACACTGTTGGGAATGACCATGATCAGAACGACCTATCGCAACGGATGAGGACCTCTGCGGTTTTGTTCGATATTTTATCTTCGAGGTCGGACATAGATCATCCGATATGCCAGGAGTGCTCGGAGATGTTGACTGAAGGGTTGGCTAAACGCTACGCGAACGTCACGAGGGAACGCGACGCGTATGTGGATTATCTTAAGCGAGTTAATGCAGAGATACCTACCGATGCGGAACGTGAAGCCGCCGCGCAGGAGCTAGAGGAACTGAAGGCCCAGGCTGCGGCTGAGTTGCGGGAGCTACAGGACATGGAGCAGGAGAAAGCAGCTGTCGATGCCGAAATCAGGGCTCTTGAGGAAGAGAAAAAGAAGCTAGATGAGGAGGAGCAAGAGTTTTGGAGAGAGAAGAACTCCTTCTCGCTCCGATTAGAGGCCTTCCAGAATGAACGGGACGGGGTTAACCTCCAATATGATCATGACTCTCGGCAGCTGGAGAAACTACAAAGGACAAATGTGTATAATGACACATTTTGTATTGGCCACGATGGGTATTTTGGCACAATAAATGGCTTGCGGCTGGGAAGACTTCCTAATCAACCTGTACGTAACCCTCTAAATGGGAACTATTCTATAACTCACATACAAAACAGGTAGAATGGACCGAAATCAACGCCGCCTGGGGCCAAACCCTCCTCCTCCTTGCCACTATCGCCGAAAAACTAAATTTCACCTTCGATTCTTACCGCCTTAAACCCATGGGTTCTAGTTCCAAGATAGAAAAACTTGACCCATCCGCTAACCCCGCTAATGAGCCCAAGGTCACAATTCTAGAGCTTTTCTCATCCGGAGACCTCCCGCTGGGCCGGATGTTCATGCACCGCAAATTCGACCAGGCGATGGTGGCATTCCTGGAATGCCTCCGCCAGCTTGGCGAGTTCGTCGAGAGAACCGACCCTGAGGTGAAGCTACCGTACAAGATTGTCAAGGACAAAATTGGGGATAGTTGCATTCGTCTTGCATTTAACCAGGATGAGGCATGGACTAGAGCGTGCAAGTACACCCTTACTTGCGTCAAGTTTTTGTTGGCGCATACTAGGTTTGTTACCCCCTCACCCGCTAGTCACTGCATCATTTTGATGGAAGCTGTTATGGGGGAGCTGACGTTTGTGCGGTTGGGATGAGCAGTAATGCGAAGAGATTAATGGATAGGTCTTGAGTGATAGGGCACAGCGGTGTAAAATCCCGAATAGATGTCTTTTTTTCTCTCTTCCTTTCCTGCTCTTTTGTTTGGTGGGCTTGGATCATGGTGGGTGGTGGCTCTGGGGCTGGCTGTACTCTTGTCATTATAATATAGACTCCTTAAAACTTAAGGTTATGCATTAAATACTCCTCGCTCTTTATTTCCGGGCACCGGGGCTATACTGCTATATATTATTACAACAATATACTTTGTTCTAATAAGTTTAGTTGAGTTCTCCTGCGCTACAATTACCAACATAGTATCTAGACTTTGAGGGTTGGGCATGAGTACCGTAGGTGCCTGCCTGATACAGGCCTTCTCCCTTCCTCGCCATCCCTCCCTCCCTGGTGAAGAGCGTAGTATTATAGGCCGCTAAAGTAGATATTCACCTTTTCGAACCGATCACGCATCTTTTCGTCCCCTACTTACCTAAACAACACGACACATACCCACATAGAGATCTGTCACCATCCAGTAACCACATACACCGAGGGCTGTGATTTATTTATTTTTTCTTTCTTTCGCAAAAGCGCAGTGGCCACCGTATGAACAGCTATAATTAGTATACACACACACACTCTCTCTCTCTCCATTTCCATCTTCAGTGGGGTTGCTGTTACCGTGCTCTTCTTTCTCTCTCTTCCCCTCCCCCGCCCGGGTTTACTCCGAATCCTACAGTTGACAAACATTTAAGCTTGAATCTTTTTCCTGATCGGTTTTTTTTTTTCCCCTTCCCCCCGTCTTCTTCTGCGTAGACATTTTTGAGTGTCGTGTTGTGTAGAGAGGTGCGTCGTGCGGTGCTATGGTGTGGTATATAGACTTGAAGAGTGGCGGAGGTAATGATCGACGGTGAGGGTTTTCAAATACGCAGCGGAGTTGGAATGACTTATCATAAGTGGAGACACAAAGTTTATATGATATGATATTAAGCGAAGATTAAGATTATAATTGATTGTGATGAGTTGATAGAAAGAAAGTTGCGAACAGGAAGAAGGGAGTTATGAGAGAAAGAGAAGAGAGGAAGAAAAGAGAGAGATAGGGGTTGTGAAAACATTTCGTATCATAGCTTGTGCGTCACTTCGCTGATGCATACGCGTATAGTACCATTGCCTTAGAGTGCGGGCATCTCCCGCTCCAAGTGCCGAGCATTAAGCTGCTAATTAAAACTGTTGGGGTCTAGATTTGTGTGAGTGATGGATTGTGATTTGATTACGAAATCCACCAGAGATCCGCCAGAGAGTTTGGGGTACGATACTGTAGTACTGGCTGAATGGGGCTTCCTCCTTTTAGGGATGGCTAATCAACCATGCTCTGCTGGCACTGGGCAGGGACAAAGGAACATATTAGTGATTCTTTCTGCAGCAATCTATTGGTGTAGAGATATACTGCAGCTATCCAGTATTTGGGAAATACGTTCTGGATCTGGGGAAGTCATCCGTAATGATGCCTTCGGGGTGTAGGATTTAAACCAGCCATTCATACATACTAACTGACGGATCGAAGTCGACATAAGAGTGTACTTTGGCAATCATGAGTTCCGGCCCCGTGTGGTAGGCACAGAGAACCACCAGTCCAATATATTACACATACATCCGTATTTTAATGACATTCCCCCTCTAGTTATCATACAAAACCTTCGTCCAATCAAACTCCCCCCACCTCTTCCTAAACCCCTCTACTCGAGCATCCCTACCCCTAACCCAGCGTCCTTGTCGTTTAATAACATCAGGCGGGCATTCCAACATCCCACCCACCAACTCCCTCACGAATAAGTCGCCCTTGGGCCAACGATTCGTATCCTCAATGATGTGACCCATCCCGCCATCGATCTCAAACCACACATGAAAGTACGGCATCTCCTTTATCAGCGACCTGCGGAATGCCATCTTGCCCAGGCCGGAGCGTGCTTTCGCAAGCGTGTCTATTATTTTTTTATGTTGCGACCATTCTTCGTCTGCTGAGAGGATGGCTTCCTTGAAGTATGCGGGGGCCGTCTCGCCAAGTTCTTGTGGGAGTGGGATCGCCGTTATAGCGGCGTGCCGCTTGCGTTCGGGCGATGCGGCATTTTCATAGAAGAGGACGGATTGGTTTTTGGAGGTGTAGTGGCGGGTTAGGGATTTCATGAAATTCTATGATGCAGTGTTAGTCTTAAAGAGGAAAAAAGAGGAAAAGGTTCTATAACAAGCAAGAGGCCTTACTCTAACTTCCTCCCATTCATCGTCGTCGCATTCCATCATGTTTACTCTGTGCTGGATGGGGACGATGACTGCTCCGCCTGGCGTCAATTCTGGTTCCGTGGGGAGGGTCAGATAGACTCTTGTTGCGAGAGAGACTACGGGCGCGATGGGTGGTTTGTCCTCGTGTTGGCACAGGGGACAACTGTCGAGGACTTTCTGCATCTTTTTGAATTCGCTGATGGCCATGTTTTTCAGGTCGACTTCGTTCCTTTGGACTCGTTTTGCTAAGCGGCCGGCGTTTTCGTCGAGGTAGTCAAGGTTATCCTATAAATGTTAGTGTATGCGTGATCAAGGATAGTGAAGCAGAACTTACATCGAATTTAGCATCTCGTGAGATCCTTTCTGCCAGGAGCATACCTTCACCACCGCGGACTTGGCCTCTGGTTCGCTTCTCTTCCCGGACCATGTCATCTAGGCTCATATCGTCTTTTTCTACAAGCTTCCCTTTCTTTCCCTCTACCACTTCCCTGCCAACCCGTCCTTCTAAGCCAGCTAGCATTCTTGAATCCATGGCGGATAGGACTACAACTTCTGGCTCTTTCTTGTTTGCTGCCATGGCCGCCGCCATGGCCTCGTTAAACTCTTTCTCCATCACGGCTGCCTTTGGATCACCTCTCAGTTGTGCTTTCATAAGAGCAGCTTTCATTCTGTTCAACGCAGTCTGATCCAAGATGGGCGTAGCTTTCGTATTTGTAACAGTCTCAATAACTTTCCCTTGAGACAACCCAGACCCATATCTTTCCCTCTCTGCCGACTGCCTAGTACTCTCTTCAGCCTCTGCCATCTTCATCCTCTGTCGATAAAGCTCCCCGGTCGGCTTCTCCTTCACATCCCTCCTATCTTTCCCGTACATTGCCCTCCTCTCCAATTCAATCTCTTCCTCCCGTGCCTCGTCAAACTCCTTCAGGTTGCCATACCTCTCCAATGCAACACTCTCAACAGCCCTCCTCTCCTCCTTTGAAAACTCATAACACCTCTTCAACTTCGTCATCCGCCACTTCGAACCCGCGTCACCGAAGGTGTACGTTACTTGTTCCTCCGTCTCATCAGCGTACTCATCCAGTGACTTCCCTTCCTTCAGTTGTGTATTCAATTCGTTCTTGTGGATTATCGGCCGATAGTCCGGCTTAGCTACCGGCTGCGGTGCGGACTTCCTCACCCCTTTCTGCGTGTAATCGATGAAGCCAGCATCAGGCTCTTGCATCCAGGAGTCGCGTATGAGCGTAGGTTTAGAAACGATATCGAGGAGTTTCGAAGAGTTGGACATATCCGGCTCCAATGGGTCCGCCGATTCCCTGTCCTTTTTTCTCTCGGCGAGAGGAGGAGAATTGGCCTTTCGTGACTTACGATGATGGCGGCCTGGGTCTTCATCTTCATGACGTGAACGCTTTCTTCTGTGGCTATGGTGATGACGGTCGGAGGAATCGCGCTCCCGTCTACGGTGGTTATCCCGATCCCGGTTTCGGTCTTTGGATTTCGATCTTGACCTGGATCTTTCACGGTGGGAGCGGTGATGGGATTTGTGGTGGTCGGAACGGTGCTCGGAGCGGTGGTGCCGGTGGGAACGCTCACGGTTGTATTGTTCGCGGTCTCGGGACTTTTCCCGTTTTCGGTCTCTTCGGCTTTCGCGGTCGTGAGTACCGGAGGCTTCTTTCGGGTCTTCGGTGTCCATTGTGAGAGAGTTTTGGGATTAGTTGCTGGGACCCTGAGATTTGGCGTTGTGAGTGTTTGGAATGGGTTGTTGTCGGCTGGGTCGCTGTGGTTGGAACTAAAGACTTGGCAACGTCACTGGGCCTAAGCTTTGGATCATTGATATCCGTTGCTCTTTTTTTTTTTTTTTGTATCATGCGCTTTGTATTTATCAACTACGGGGAACAAAGGCTACGTGCAGCGGTAAGCTATGGTAAGGAAAAAACCCCAAAGAAAACCTCCTCGGCCCACCGGAAAAAACCATCATCCCAAGTCCCTCTGGTGTGGAACCAACCGCACGATCCCGCCGCGAAGACAAAGATACCCCTATCGGCTAAGTAGACAACAGAAATAAATCACCAACACGACAAGCAGGAGACAACAGGAAAACCGGACCCGAAAACTCCCCCTTGACATAATAACAAAAGAAACCACATTAATATCCCAGAGTACTCTGACAAAAACCCGACCGTGAAAATTCAGCCAAAACTACAGAACACAGAACGGGGGGACAGGCAAAGCTAAAACCAAGCAAATCCATCACATTACTCCGTAACCCAAGGCGTTGACATCGTCCAAGGAGGCAGTGCAATACCATGACCGAGCGTAACCGAGGGCTGTGGCCGAGCCGAGCCACGGGGAAGGGGTGGACCCAGGGGAAATGGCAGTAAGAGTGCCAGCTAATGAGAGGATGTTTGGCTGTAACCGAGCCACGGGACGAAACCAAGCGGAGGAGAGGAGGGGTAGACCCAAGTATCGTAGGAACTATCGGAAACGTGTGCGTGTCTGACTAGGCAGCCTCAGGCGAAAAGTAATCGAAGAGAGTAGAGAAATCGACCGTGGCCTTGTGAAAAGTTTTCTCTTACTGCGAACCGTGATCCCAGCCGTCTGTAACATGGACGCGAGGGTGTTGCCGACCGTGCAAATGCTAAGTGAGGATGCGAAACAAAAGCGAAGAGGGGGATGGGACGGTCCCTAAGAAACGGGTGCCCAAGTCCGAATCTATCATAGGGGGGGGGTGCAGCTCACTGAGAGTGCGTTTTGGAGAAAGGATGTTGACGATGATTTCTCGTGGTGTTGAGATTTCAATCGCCGGAGGTGTAGAGGAGATGGTTCGTGATTTGATATCCGTTGCTCTTTTTTTTTTTTTTTTTTTTTTTTCATATTTTAAATTTTGTTTAAGGTACAAAAATAACACGAATCCACAAGGGATATGGCCGCAACAAACCTCCACCACAGTCCAGCCCTTCGCCGAGGCGGTGGAAACCGTGGGGCATAAACCCCTGGTCTAAAACCCGCACCAAGCGCCCGGGCGCTGAATACAGCAACAAAGTATAATACATGAAAAACCACAAGAACCAAAAACATCTACCGAAAAACCCAAGAAACAACCCGACAGTGAGCAAAACCAAAAATACCAAAACCCGTAGGAAATCAAACCGAGAGAAAGCCCACCCGTCACTAAGAACGTTTGCCGATCCCAAGGAGAAAACCAAAGATCCGTAGCCATACACAAAGCGGTAGCTGTACCGGGGCCATATAGACCAGGCAGTCGGGGCTAATGGAAAGCGTGTGGCGGGGGGAGCCGAGGGAGTCCACGAGTTTGAGGCGCAAGTGGCGGAAGGGTGCCGGAGGCGCAGGCCGCCGAGCGTGAGGGGGGGGGGTGCGCCGGCCTAAAAACAGGCCGACGGCGTGCGGGGGGGTGTTGGCTGTAACCGAGCCACGGGACGAGACCGGGAGGGGGAGAGGAGGGGTAGACCCAGGACAGTGACGCAGGAGACGAGGACCACCAAGGGGTCACGATTTTTCGCGAAGCGACCGTACCGACCGAAACGTTCAGGAGAGAGTGCAATACCAGAAGGCAAGGCTACCGGTGCCGCTACTTCATAGATTGCCCGAAGCTAAACGACGAAACGCAGGTATGACGAGGGGTTGCCGACCGTGTAGATGCTAAGCGAGGCCACGAGACAACTTTGAGGAAGCCAGGAGAAGACGCGAAACAAAAACTGAGAGGGTGTTGGGACAGGCCCTAAGAAACGGGTGCCCAAGTCCGAATCTATCATAGGGAGTTGCAGCTCACTGGGAGTGCGGGTGGTGGATGTTGACGATGATTTCTCGTGGTGTTGAGATTTCAATCGCCGGAGGTGTAGAGGAGATGGTTCGTGTTGATATCCGTTGCTCGGTAGTCTACCCTTGTATAGTACTGGTAAACCGCCAGTGCCAGAACAAAATGCACTCGAGCGTCCTGCTCCCCTGTGCCGGTGTTTGTACGGGTATCGTTCTCAGCCTCTCTTTGCTCAAGGCGGTCCCTAGGTTAGTCAGAAAGCCCTCTTGCATTGAGTCCTTCGAAAGTCTGTAACTCCGAAAGTCTTCCTGCAGGGCTCTGTTGAAAGATCTTTATATCGCTTTTGGAGCAACTGTTCGAATTTGCCTCGAATCAATTACCGTAGTACAGGATCATACTAGGCTTGCACTCGTAGACGTCATCCAGATAAAGGTTAGGTACAGCCACCACTCTGTTGTTCATCTAGATGAAATGTGACGTCAGGCACTCGCCATACTTAGGAAACAGGTCGGGCGATACCCTACTATATAAACAGCACGCCCGCCGCACTCGCAATTGTAAATAGCTGAGGAATGGTCCAAGATTCCAATTAATTGTGAAGAGTATCCGGAATGTCATACTACGAGAAAAGTAACGATCCTAGAGAACCCGTGTCGACGAGTCAGTCGGCTTTGGAAGCAACTGCTAAGGCGACGCAAGTCGGTTTATTCCTCCCCTCGTTCTTCTATATCTCGCCTGGACTTAGTAAACTTACCATCACCAGAATTTCGACCCAGTAAACAGCATCTGCGCCTGGCTCAATGCCTTCCACATATATGCCGATGACCCCACACGCATTGTTGAAGCACAGCACTACTGTGCCCACATCACCGAAGGTAGATTCACTCTTTCACCCTCTCTACTCTTCTTGACTAATAGATCCCGGACATCCGCCAATGCATAATATACGACTCCCCCGAGAAAAACGCCCGCCTGATCGGCATAGAATATATGATAACCCCGCGCCTCTACGAATCGCTGTCGGAAGAGGAACGCAGGCTCTGGCACTCTCACGTCTTCGAAGTAAAAGGCGGAGTTCTAATCATGCCAAAGCCGCCGCTCATTCCAGAGGCAGTGTGGGAGAAGGCTGAGACCGCAGAGATGCAAGAGCTAGTGAAACTTTACGGGAAGACGTACCATCTTTGGCAGGTGGATCGCGGGGATAAGGTGCCATTGGGGGCACCCATGCTTATGGGCAGCTTCTTGAAGGAGACGAAGAGGGTTGAGAGTGTTGTTAATGGCAGGGATCAGAAGTTTGGGATTGAGAGGGAGAGGAAGGTAGAGATTAGGAAGCATATCGAGGAGCCGGAGATCCATCCGGGTAGGTTTCCCCGGGGTGGGGGCGCATTTAGAGAAGGATGGCTAACGGAGCATAGATTCAGATCAGTGGGATCATAGCAAGCATCCTTAGGCTGCTTGTTGGTCTGGTGGTGTGTAATTTCCTGGAGAGAGGGTCCGCCCTTCCGAATTTTATTGCCTTTGGAGTTGATTGAGATGATTTGGGAAGCTCTTTATCTGTTCCAATTACTTCTGGAGAAGCAAATGAATCTCTACTCTTCCTGTTGTCACCCCTCCGGAAGAGCTTTAACCGAAGACAGGGCATAGGCGGGAGCCCGTGGGGTAGGTGACCTCTAGCAAAAGCACCGGTATCAAAAATTCGGCGTGCAAGCACCAGAGACTAAAGGCTGAACCACACGCTCAGAGTAGTCCCTCAAATAGCAATCCAACAGGCCTTTAAATCTGATATCATTAAATCTCATTCACTCGCTTCCACAAAGTTTTGCTCATTTGGCGAGCCAACAGGAGACTCCGAGCTCCGCTAATGCATAGCCCTTAAGCTATGTTGCCTGAACACAAGTCCGTAGGGGTGTCACAACGCTGCTCAACCACCGTATCGAGACAGTTTCCTAGAAGCCACTGCAGGGTTAGGGTTTATGATACATTGACTGCCAGTAGTTTGAAATGTTGGTATTGCAACGCATGTGTTTAGCAAGAAAGTTTTGGTAGAACCTCTGTATTTACAGCCAATTATGAAAGATCCCATCCAGTACCCCCCCCGTCCCTTCCCATCTCTACTAGTGCCCTTATAATCCTCTAATCCCCCTGTGCGGTAGTGCTGTCGCCCGCCGCCGCTACCGCTGATGGTATATCATTGATAACCAACTCTTTGATCATCAGCACACTATACCGATGCTTACTCTTCACTGTCTTGATTTTTCGATTCCTCCTTTTCGTCTTCTCCTTCTTCCTCAACGGTTCCGCCGTCTCTTCTACATAAGTAGCCCGACATTCAAAAAGTCGCTCATCGATATACGGATTCCCCTTCATTGTATAGTCCCTTGACCCCAACGTAGTCGCATGCGTTAACCGTAGAATATCACCGACCCCGACGCCTTTGAGAAGGAATGGTAGTACAACCTTATCCCCCGGTGTGACGAGGAAGGAGAAACCCTGGATCTTGACTATGATGTATTTCGACGTTTGGGCATTGAGCGCTGTTAAGAGAGCGAGAGACTCATGTGTAGTAGGTACCGGATCGGATTGTGCAGTGGATGGGGTTTCCAGAGGAGGTGAAGTTGGAGCCGGGTGGGATTGTACAGTGGACGAAGTTTCCAGAGGAGGTGAAGTTGGAGTAGATGTTTCGGTGGGGGTTGAAAAGATACGTAAGTGGGGGGTGGTAGCGATTGCTCGGGAGAGAGTCGGGAGGGTGAATAGAGGGATGGCACTGGATGCGGTCCTAAGGAGTGAACAGGTATCGATGACCTGAGGTCGTAAAACTGAGCGCTGAATTGTTCGCAGCAGCATTGTGTATTGTGCCTCTGGATTGTGCCTCTCGGGCTCTCCCTTGTTGATCTTGAGGTAGTTGCCAAATTAAAAAATATCATAGGTCGAAGTCAAATGTTACCCGCCAATACCCCACCAACAGAGGGCGAGTTACCCGACCGAATGAGGAACAAGAAAAATATCCGCAAGCCACTTACCTGAAACCTTAAACACTCAGCATTCGCAACGATGGGTAAACGAAAGCTCGCCAAGGATACTGAGGCCGGCGATGTGGAAATGGGCAATAGGGAAGAGGAGAATGCCAACTCCGATTTAAGCTCCGACTCGGAGGCAAGTTCAATTCCACTCGGAAAGTGAAGTCCGCAACCTATTCTAACAGGAGCAAACGAGGTTAGATGGACATTGTAAATGTCGATTTCGAGATGTTTGATCCACAGCCTGACCATGACTTCCATGGCCTGAAGACACTCCTTCGACAGCTTTTTGACGTTGATAATACCCTCTTCGATTTGTCTGCATTGACAGACCTGATCCTTTCGCAGCCGCTACTGGGAACCACCGTCAAAGTGGATGGAAACGAAAGTGACCCCTACGCATTCCTTACTGTTCTAAATCTACAGGAACACAAGGTATTTAGATCTTTCCTCCAGTTACAGCGCTCAGCCCTCCTAACAAATACTCTTAGGATAAGCCAATAGTTCAAGAACTCGTCAAATACATCCTTGCAAGATCACAATCGTCTCCAAGTCTCAACAAGAAGCTCAAAGAGCTTCTCTCTAGTTCCGCTCCTTCACATACGGGTTTAATACTTACTGAGCGACTGATCAATGTCCCTGCCGAGATCGTGCCACCAATGTACAAGATGCTCTTAGAAGAAATCAGTTGGGCGATCGAAGAGGTTAGACTTCTCTGTTCCTACTCCCACTAAACTCAACCCCGCCATACTAAAGCTGCGCCCTAGAATGAGCCATATAATTTTAGTAACTTCCTAATCCTATCAAAAACTTATACCGAAATTCCCTCCAAAATAGACGCTCTAGAATCTCGTCAACAGAAGAAAGGCAAGAAAGGGTCCTCAAAATCCAAAAACCTGCTCTTTTATTTCCATCCCGAAGACGAGACTATTCAACGCAGCGGCGAGCATGCTAGTTACAAATATGTAAAGGAAGGGGATTCCGGAGCAGCAGATTCCAAGAGAGCATTTTCGGATTTTGGAATCATGCCACAGGTGAGTTATGGGCCGAAAATAAAATAAAGGGAATGAAGGCACTAATCGATTTTAGGGACATATGATATTAGTCGGCAAAGACGAGTTGCCGAAGATTGTGGAAGATTTGGAGAAGCTTTTTAGTCCTGATACCTGAGCGCGGGGTAATACGCGTTATGTTGCAGGTGCCATAGTTATTCAGTCATTTCTTTTATGGCACTTATAGCTCATTCCAGGCTCAAGCATACCAACGCTATTAAAACTTCCTGCGTACTAATTTTTTTTTCTTAATACTGTAGACAGGTGGCAAATAAATTAACTAGAAAATAGGCCTTGGCCTTCCCACAAATTGCAAAAAAACCCAAAGAAAATAGTTTTTTTTTTCTACATGAGATATCACTCGCCATCCACTCTCTGACCGAGATGGGGGAGGAATTCCTATAGGAAAGTGACCTACTGCATGATACTTTGCTAAGTGAGGACCCTTTCCTTGTGTGGTTGAAGGTATATAATATCCAGTGGTTTCGCTATATAGGAGGGTTGTTGGGGGAGGGCGGGGCGGGAGGGGGAAGATCTATTATATCCCGAGTCACGTACCTACAAAAAATCTATTCAAGGACTACTCCAGCGAGGGCATTCCTCTCTAGAAAATGGGGTTACTACCTATGCAAGCGCAGCTATGATAAACCAGGTACAAGATAGCGAGATTCTACGGGCGTGGTTGATTCCCGGTTTATCACAGGATATGCAAGACCAATCATATTGACCAGAGCGGATATTCGCTCACTGCCGGTAGGTTTTCGGAGGAGGGAAAAGAAAGGCCGGCATTCTCAGGCTGACACAAACGTGACATGATGCCCTACGATATAATACCATGAAATAATGGAAGTATTATAAGTATTTATAGCACATTTCAACACTATGATATAAAAAGTTCCATTCCCACACAATGGACCTCCCATCATCCATCCATCCATCCGTCCATCCATTACTGTATGATATCATACTATATACCACATCCACGAATTAACCTAAAGTCCTAAACTCCAAGACATCCCCTCCCCTTTCTGCCTTTCCGCCCCTCCACCCACTGCCAATCGCCAATATGTACCAACAACCTCCCATATAACCCTACCAACCCCGACCCCAACCCACGCAGCTCACTCCGCCAGAAAAGCCCCAACCCGTCCCTCCTCCCTCTCCATCTTCAACAAAAATCGCCACGACGGAACCATCGCGTAGAAAGAGGACTAACTTATGCGGTCGTAGAGGGCTCCCGTGAAGAATGAGGACGTGGGGGCGGGGTACGAGTTGGTGGGCGAGGGGTTTTTTGATAATGATTTGTTGTCAGGCAGGAGGGGACAGGAGGGCTGAATAGGGGGCGGAGTCGTTCTTGTTGGAGTACTTGTACGATACCATGCGCTGCATAATATGCCGCAGAACTGTATGGTGCGCGCATTTGCTTGTATCATACTGCACCACACGAGCATGAGATGCGATAATGGTTAAATAGCAGATGTATTGCCTAGAAATGCGAAGAATGCAAGATATAGCTTTCCAGGAAAAAAGGAACGTGAAGAATGACAAAAATGTCTACCCGGTAAATACGCCTGCCAACCCAGCATAACACCATTATTCAAACATAATAAAATTACCAACAAAGCAAGTGCTAGCAGGCATAAAGTAAAGCAATCTACTCATCGTCACTACAAACAACCCTCTTCCCCCGCTTCGCGCGGTTAAGGGTAGCCTTGGGCACAGGTACGGGCGCAGGTTTCCCTCTCAGGTTCTTTGGCAACCTATTGACCGTTTTCTTCGGTGGGAGCATGATCGTCTTCTTGGGAGCCCACTTCTCTAGCATCTGCCCAACATCCGGGAAATCTTCGCCTTCCTCCTCGTCGCCGCCACCCCCTGAATTGCTTGTAACGAACTTTCTCCGCCTCTTGGAAACTCCAATATCACTGCCCGTGTCACTAGGAATGGTGCTTGCGTCCGAGGCCATGCGCACGTCGTCCTCCTCTTCCTGAGAACTAACTAGGTCGATCATTGGTGGTGCGTCGGCCATCTCCACGTCGGAGGGAGAGGTACTCTTTCGTTTTCGCTTAGATACAGATGTTTGTCTCGGTTTCATGGAGTTGCTGGGGCGCTCTGAGAGACCAGGCTTCTTCCTTGGCACCACCGGCTTGAAGGCTTTTGTCAGGAGCTTCTTCGCTGGTTCTGGGGGGGGGCTACGAGGGCCATGTCGAGGTTGGATTTGTATTTCTTTATTGTTTCCTCGTCCATATCGTGCATTTTTTGTAAGGCTCTTGCCATGGATTCAGTGGCGCGGCCGTGTCGGACATGGTGGGTTTTTGTGAGAGTTCTCTGGCGCTCCGGGAATGCATCCATTCGAGGTGAACTGATAACTAGAACGCCATCGTCGACGCCACCCCAGTCGGTCTGGTATGTTCTTTGGAGCTTCTTCTCTTCGCTTTTGGTCAACAGACCAGTTTCTGAGTCAAGGATGTCTAGCGCTAGAGGCTCCCTCTCGACAGGGATATCGTCTTCCTCATCCTCTATATCAGACTCCTTTCCTAGCCTAGAAGCCTTCACAAAGCCGGTTTTGACCCCATCGGGCATGAGAAACTTTTTTATAATCTTAGTCTGCTTCCCCTGGGCTTTTGACCCCCGTTTTTGGGGGTCGAGTTGAGTATTCTCGATAGGTATCTCAATGACCTTTCTATCAACTACACATTCAATATCCCTCGGGACAATCCGTGGCGATAAGTCATGATGGTAGTTGAATCGTTTTCCGGACTCAATCTCGCCTTGAATGAATTCGTGATCCCTCGTTGCCTTTTTGAAATTTTCTTCTTCTTTGCCTTGGGTGAGGAGAATATGGACGTGGCCGTCCCGTTTACGACCTGTTCTTCCCATCCGTTGAAGCTTTGTTTATGTTTAGCAATCCGTAGAAAATACGAGAAGAGGGCGATTTACCAGTCGAATTGAGGACCCTTGCTGATCATAGCAAATGATCATATCAACCTCCCCAATATCCAAGCCTTCCTCTCCAATGCTAGTAGCTACTATAACATTATAAATTCCCTCTTGAAAGTTTTTAATCACCTAATCCCAAAGTCAGCTCCATCAACCTCTGCGAGGTCAAAGCACTAGCTACCTCTATCTGATCCTTCTGTTTCATCCCTTCCCCCCCCTTCACATCTGCCTGCCCAACAAATATATGCGGCTTGACAATCGGTTCGTGCTTGCTCAGAACTCGTACGATCTCTTCAGCGCTACTTCGATAACTCGTAAAGACCATGATTCGAGTCTCCCTTTTAGTCTCCGCATCCTCGGCATCGAAAAAGTGCTTCAACACAACAGACGCCATGTAATCAAGCTTGGGATGCCCAGAGTATTCTTTGTTCGAAACAAGTTCCTGGCACTTCCTCATGACCTTGCGGAAGCTCTCATCATTTATTATACCCTTTTTAGTTTTATTACCCCCTCTGGGGTTAGAAAGAATTTCTGCCTGTACTTCAGACAGTTTGTTGAAAAACACCCGAACTCCGTGCTCTGTCAAGAAATGCAAAGGGAGCGCAAGAGATGAGAGCGTATAAAAGGTATTTAACATCATCCCTTTGAAGGCTGGATTAGCATCTCTTCCTGCATTAGACGCCATCCACTCCCGGCCAGCTTGCTGAACGCCGAACATTGATATTGCCTTGGTATCCGTTACCCAGTATGCCCTGGCATCATTTAGCTTTTTGAGTAGAGGATCCAAGCACTTGCAGTACAAGTCACGGAGCTCAACCATTTCATCCGTGAGTTCAAAGACCTGGAGATGCTGGATCCTCTTGTGAACATACGGTCGGATATCAAGGGATTCCAGGTTCCTGATCTCCGTCCCTGCAATTCCGCAAGAGTCGATGACCGCCTGGACCTTATCGATCGTCGAACCAGGCGTAGCTGTTAAAGCCAAGACACGGAAGCTGTTGTTCACCCTCCGTAAAAGCTTTATTACTTGAACATATGCGTAGTTGCCAGTAGCTCTATGAGCCTCGTCAATGACCAAGCAGACTATTCTTTTTGCATCACAAATCCCCTTTGCTATGTCGTTCTGCATCGTCTGTGGAGTAAGGAAGAAAACCCTCTTCTCTTCCCAATAGTCCCGACGCCGCTGTGCACTAACGTTGCCAGTCATCTCTGCGGTTGCGCTCCGAGGTATTCCGACGATGTTGAAACAAGCATCAATCTGCTGCGCCACCAGCGGTTTTGTGGGTGCCAAAAAAGCAATCTGACCCTCAGGCGCCCAGCGGAAAAAATTAAGTATGACCGTTGCCGCAATCAACGTTTTACCAAGACCTAGAGTAATCCAATCAATCAGCTTTCCTCCAGGCAGGAAAGACCCCTTAGGCAGCAGAATGAGGAGACAAACCCGTCGGGAGCGCCACCAGCACGTTGGAAAAAAGCGCTCTAGAGACGATAGAATACTGGTAGTCTCTATGAGGAATGTTTGCTGGGTAAATCCATGTCTTTGCCTCTTCTCTATCAATCTTGTGATGTGTTGGCGGTTCCTGTGTATTCACAAGAGGCCAACTACGCTGAACCGGGGTAGACGAAGGTTGACTACTATCCCCCTCAACAACACCTCCAAATAACGTGCTCTGTCGAAAGCTCCCGCTGGAGGACCGAACAAGTGGGGCACGTGCTGCTGGTGTTGCTCTAATGACTCTCGGTGGGTCCCGGAACTCGTCGTCAGAGTTGTCGAAATCGTCGTCGAGGAACAATGGAGCATCACTAGTGCCACCTGCGGTCGGATTGCCCTGCTTCCGCCACACGGAAGCTACAGGAGCTGGAGGAGGGCGAGAAACAGGAGCAGACGAATTAGAAGAAGTAACCGCTTGCTCTTGCTCCACTTGAGTTGCAGCTGCTATCAGTGCCTCTTCATCGACATCTCCCCAGTCCTCGCTTCCAAACTCATCGTCCGACATTGCAGCAAAAGTTTCAGCGTGGGAGCAAAAGTTGGGGAGACGCGTTTTGCCCCCCAAACACCGAATCGGGCGTGTTAGTAAGCCGGGTGTAGGCCTTGGCAGCAACGGCCTCAGGCCCACAATTTTGCGGTTTGAGCAAGACTGCGACAGCGTCTGAGCAAAACCGGGGGGTTTGTCTCCAACACGGAAGCGATCACGTTCAGCGCAGAGTACTTGTATACCGGTACCGGTAGCACAGCACCGGTGCAGTGCAGTACCGATATCGCGGCCGAGGACGGGAAGCCTAAGCATCAGGGTATGGTATCATATCCATCTAATTCCCATTATTTGGGGTTTACTTTACCGTGTTTGCTCGCCCGTCCGGTATGATATCATGCTCAGGAGTTCTCCCCAAAAACGAAGCAAAATACCATGTCGGCAGGGTAATGCACTAGAGATGGTTAGTCAGCCAGACCCTCGCCTCGTGTCGCACAGTGTACTCGTAGTCGAGTTGGTAAGTTAAATGCTCGAGTGGATTGGACCACAAGCACAACAACTCATGAATATTATCGTGCCATCACGAATGAGCATAGCCACGAGACACCGAGAATCGGGCCTTATAACTGTGTCGGGCTGCCGTGCTCGAGTGCCCCTTCTGAGCTACCGACACACTAAAATGCGACAACACTGCACACACTCTCCAGTGGCCTAGGGCCATACCGGTCTGCCCCAGTGTGCCAGAAAAAGGATGAAGGAGCTCGCAGAAAAAAATTGTCCCAAGACCCCTGGAGAAATCGATGACGAAAGCCCGTGTGGTGGGCCCATGGACTGAGAACGCCATCAATTGTGAGGGGAAACGTGCCAACACCGCCACGGAGCCTGCACTTGAACGTACCAGGGTGTGAGGGTAAGTGATCGGAAAAAAATTGGCTGCAACCAACCACTTTTTTTCCGATCACTTTTTGCTCCAGGCTGGTACAATTTATTCCGTGATAACTTAAACTTACGTCCATTCATTATGCCTCCTGCACACTGCAGCCCAGAGCTGCCGTGTGTCTGAAGGAAAAAAACAAGCCGCAGAGGACTGGAGAGGATACGGTAAAAACTTGAATAGAAGATACTGTAGGTGTCCTGGCACATTGCAGCTGCCTCTCCTAGGAATGCTTCCTGTAGTGTTACGAAATATATTGATCAACTGGAAAGGCGCTGGGTGTATTCAATTTTTCTTTTGTCTCGGCTGGGGTCTGGGTTTGCGGCGTTTTCCTCTCGCGCAACCGGGGGAAGGGAACTCTAACGTCATGGTACATCCATCTTCTATTCAGGCTCCGACAGTCATGGAAAGGTGAATCGTGGACAGTTTGCTGGCACAATCATCTATAATTCGTCCATTGAGCGTATAAAGTATGCGGCTGAAGAAGTGTTGTTTGCTATTTTTCTTGTTGCTGTGCCCTCTTCAAAAAAATTTCTTTACTATATTTATCCTTGATATGCAGCAACAGTCTCGCCTAGCACCTTGCCGAATAGGATGATTATTTTCGGACCAACCGCGATTCAGATGCCTGAGTCCTTTCCCTTCCTTATCCAATTTCCTCAACCACCTCCTCCTCTTATGATACTACCGGTAGTACGGTGGGCCAGATCCGCCCAGTAGCTTCGTGGAAGAGCGGAAGGGAAAAAGAAAGAAAAAAACATAGTTTATGGCAGTTTAAAAATCAAAGAGCTTCTGTCTACCGGTAGGCTGGAGTTACTAGTACAAGTATCATACAGTGCAACGATTGGAGGATCACCAAGGTTATTTACAAGAATAGGAAGTTCAGAGCAAATGGCCAGGGACTCCCTGTAGCTCATAGTCGCACATCAGTCCGTAATTGGGGAATTATCGAGAGATCTTTATTACCTTAGTGTACTTGTACGAGTGCAGTATTGTACTGGTACTGCACCGGTACTTGTGCTATCGTAATTCAACGGTTAACCCCTTAAGTGATTCAATATGTTTCTCCTAAAGCGTTCAACACCATAAGTGACTACTGGGACACATCAATTTCATAAATTTCATAACATACGAATCGGACAGCAGGAGATGTTGTTGCTCCAGAAACCAAGAGGAAAAAAAAGGAAAAAAAGGAAAAAAAGGAAAAAACGCCCCCGTTTGACTTGCCACACACACCACCCTTTCCTTCTAGCGTAACCACCCCTGGCACCTTGGTATCATACCGTGCTCCTGGATTGGCCTGCCTGCCCTGCCCACACCCCCCCGAATTCTCTCCTGCATTTCTGTACTTAAGTCCCCTGCCATCCGTTCATTTGACTTCCTCACCTTCTCTCTCCTCTACCCTCTAGTCACTCTCCTCACACTCGCTTCGTGATTACTCAAATCCTGCTTATTTTCACCTTAATCCTCTAATCACCACACTCCTTCCTTCCTTCAGTCTATCCCTAGACAAGTTTTTCAAAAAACAAACTCAATCAAAATGAAGTTCTCCACTGTTTTCATCTCTCTTGGCTTCGCTGCTCTCGCCGCCGCTCAAGCCAATTCCACTCGCGCTGTTGCGAGTCCTACTCAGACCAGCAGCTACAGCACTGCGGTTGCCTCATGCCTCGGCAAGTGCAAGGAAGCTGATGTTACCTGCCGTGCTCAGTGTTTGGGTATGTTGGGTGGTCCGTCCTGGTTTCCTATGAACTCCTACTGACTCAACATCTTTTTTTCTAGGGAGTGCTGCTCCTAACGATGGCGCTGCCAATGCCACTAACGAGTGTGTTGCAAAGTGCCCCAAGGGAGTACGTCTTTGTATCATCACTTCATCAGACCATATATATACTTACAATTCAACAGGATGGCAGTCAAGCGCAGACCGACCAATATGCCGCGTGTGCAAATAGCTGTATCAACACGATCTTCCTTTCCACTTCTTCCGTTGCCCCTGCCGCAACTGGCAGCAGCGGATCTGGGTCTGGGTCTGGGTCTGGGTAAGTCTAAACTCCGGCTCCCTTTGCTCCTTTTTCCCTTCAAGGGTAATCATCAAAGTTCAGTAACTAACCTTACAAGTAATGGTGGTTCTACTGCATCTAATAGAGGAAATTCTGGAAACCCTACATCCAGTGGTAGTAAACCCAGTGGCACCGGCAGCAGCACCTCTTCTAGTTCCTCCGGAGCACCCAATGCTGGTTCGTCAGTCGAGGCTGGCGGCTCTTTTCTCCTTCTCTTAGGAATGGCGGCCGGTATCCTCGCGTTGTAAACAAAATGTCCCCAATAATGCTGGGCCCTTCCTGTTGTCCACGTCTTAATCATCCGTTTGGGCAATAGAGGGGCCTCATGCACGGTTGGATTCGGATCGCTTGGAATGGATTGGGTGGTGGATTAATGCGCCTCAGGTTGTACGTTACCGTATGCGCATTGAGACAATTGAAAAATACTAGTGATACTGTTTGCTTGTTAATTACCTGGGTCGGTTTAATGTGGTGTATCTGGTTTCCTTTCCCCGGTTCCCTGTATGTTTTTTTTTTGTCGATATTTAGGGTATGTTGCCATGCGCGCGCTCTGCCCTGGTGTTTACCTGTCTTTTCTTTTTTTCCTTGAATAAAACAAGTATCGTAATGAACACCAACTATAATTATTCTTTCACCTTCTTACAACTAAAGAGTCAATCCCCCTTACCCAATGACAATATCACAAGCTGTACCTTTGGCAACCTGCACCATCCAAGACCAAAGCCTGAAGAATGCCCTCACAGTGACCCAAAACACAAAGTAGAACAGGCTTGTGTTTGTGCCACCTTCCTGACACTGTGCCACAAATGAGAATGCTCGTGCCCACTCCCCTAATAATTTCCACCACCGCATCACAAATGGTCAGTAACACAAAGCGACAATTCCATCCCTTCCCTTCCATTTTCCTTCCTTCTTTCGCCTCGGAGATTCACTCTGTGCAACAATCATTAGCGACCATACCGTTAGCGGCTGCTGGGGCCGAGATTGCGTTATGATATTGTGCGCATATGAATCCAACCAGTCAGTGCAGGAGAAGGAGGAGGATTGGAACCTAGATTTATGGTGAAAATTTTTTATTAATTACCAGGGCTTTTTCTCACCGTCCAGCTGATATCGGTATGCTGTACAGTACTAGTAGTTGATCATAGACAAGGTTACCTGAGCAATTTAGAGTTTTTGCGGACGCGATTTATTTGTTTTGCTTGTTTACGGGGCACGCGACCCTGGTTTTTGTGCCTTTTTGGAAGCCATCTCTGGCAGGCGGTAATTTCCGGTTATCGTGAATTGTCAATACCGCCGTTCTCGTTCCTGGGTGGTATTTTTTTCAAGTTTTCTTTTTCTTTTCTTTTCTTTTCTTTTAGTGTTTAATTTATAATACCAACTTGGGAAAGTCCAATATGTGTTCTTCCAGCTCCTGAGGACTTTTTGTATATAACTGCGCTGCGCAGTTGCTAGTCTCTGTTTTGATTTTTTTAGTGGAAATGGGCGAGTTGGGGGGAGGCCCGGGAGGGACACATAAGTTCCCGTGCCCTCCCCTTGGCAACCAGGCACAACATGAGCTTGTTATGTTATGATATGGTTGTCAACAACACCAAAAAGAATTGAAGTGAAAACCCGATTTTGGCCTAATTAATGTCTGATCAACAAAACAAATTACTAGTTAGGGTAATTAAGTAGTCTAGCATTCCGGCTACGGTATTGCTAGCGTTGCCCAAAATGAAAGGTGTCATATCCGGGATATTACGAGTAGGCAAAAGCCCTATTTTTTATTACATAATAATGGAATTGTTTTGTGTTCACGAACTGTGTTATTAAATTTTCAATTCAATTCAATTTCAATCGCATCTATTACGGCAGCAGCCGCGAGTCCAGGCATACTCGAGTATGCGCAACCCACGGCATCGCGATCCAAGGGCAAGCCAACCTAATCCTGCCGCCCATCCGCAATCCCAAGCACGATAAGCCTAACCCGATAACCTATATTAGCGCCACAGGGGATACAGACGAGGAGCTATTGAAGACATCAATGTGAGATGTAAGCATATACGCAAGCCTACATTACTGTACTGGTACAGTCAAGATGCGCGTCCAATACCATCTTCAATTCTTTAATTGGAAAGTAGTAAGATACGGTAAGTCGCGGGATTACTTACTGTATCTTCCAAAAGCTTGTTTGGATATGGCGTTTCCGGGGTTTCTGGGGCGGGCGGCCGTTTCTACTGTGCTGGTACGGGTGGGATGGTCGCAAAGCGGAAACCGTTGTTTTTTCCTTTGGTTTTTTGCCAAACGGGTTCTTGGGATAGATGTCTGAATACGGTAGACATTGTCTGACTGACTAAAGGAAAGGAAAGGGATCGGCTAGTTGTGCAAAATGGATTGTGGGAGTCAAACAGGGGTGCTAGTTGAGCCTACCAGTTGGCAAATGCCGGCACAGTAGAGGTAGCATAATTACTATTAAGTTTGTGAACTCACTCTTACAAAAGCAAGCAGTTATAAAATCAACGATATAAAAATAAATTATAGTGATAATAATAATGCACATACAGTAATATTACGTTAATAATCAAATAAATAAATAAGCAAATGCCAAAACAGCACTCAATACAGTACTGTACCGAACAGTCTGGCAAAAAACTATCCATGGAAACTAACTTAACTTACCACTTTACCGGACCGGAAAAAATGACCGACAAGAGGTATAGAGGGGGGTGATGTAAATTGTATAATATCCTTTATTCCAAGAATACAATACGGTAGGTGCTAGTACGAGTACGGTACCGATGATATCCGTATATCATACCAGCCAGTGAGGAGGAGGAGGATATAGCTCAATCTAGTAACAGCAGGGGAGACATTAACCAAAATGTCCTTGCGATGAAACGAAAACTTTGGCGCAAAAGAGGAAGGCATATCACAATATCATAGTATCACCTTCTCCAGAAGAGACTGCCGGCACTGTATCATACACCCGATTTGGAAATTTTGTAGCAAGTTGGGCGTAAGGGCAGGAATAGGTTTTGCTTCCCTCAGTTATTCAAAACCATGATATAATAAGCGTTAGGCATAATACAGGTAAAATCTTGCGAAAAGGGCTTTCCAATGCTGCTTGGTGAGAATGCTCTCTTTTTTCTTCTTCTTTTGCTATCATCTTCTAGTGCAAACAAGTTGCTGTCGATTTCGAAAGGGTTATCTGCGCTAGAATCTTGATTTTTTTTCTTCTTTTTCTCCTTCTCAAAAGCAATTTTGTACAACCAGCTTTCGTTCTTTTAGCTGTGAACTTTTTAACTCATCTGAGCCCCTAGCATGGCATCGAGGGGCTTTCCCCTGAGAGAGAGAGAGAGAGTCAGAAGACTGATAAACTGACGAACTTTGAGAGAAAGATACCGAGCTTGCGGCGGTGGTGGATGATATGATGGATTATAGCCTGCTTGGATAGAGCTTGTACTGACTTATAGTGGGGCAGGGGAAGTGTAGGTGATATCATAGATGGAGTTTGTGAATTATGGTGATAAGAGTGTAGATTCATGGTTAGCTCGTGGGGATCTAATGATATATTGCGGCTAAAAATACTTTGCTTCTTCCTTCCTTCCTTCTATTGTCACATAATCCTCCCCCGAGCTTAGTCATATTCCTAATTGACTAATTGGCCCCATAAATAGACACATCTATTGAGCGGCCGTGATCGGTCCCGCCGGGTCCATTCCTAGCCTGACCATTTCCACAGCCAGTTGGAAGAGGTAGTCCAAGCTGTTTAAGGTTATTAGTAGCGTATTAGTAAGGTCGTTTTTATAAAAAGTCACGATGCCCACCTTTCTGCTTGAGTCTTCGCTTTCCAGACGGTATCCCCCCAGACATAGCTATGATTGAAAACACAGTCAGCATAGAGAGTTTCTTAAGTACGGTAAACCTCGGAGAGGGATAGGATCGAGCAACCCACACTCCATGCCTTCTGACCAAGACGGCGCAAGTATCGGGGTATTCATCGATAGCTTTTTCGAGACTCTCTGTCAAGTCTTCCTCACTATCTTCATCATCAGGCACTCTCGTCCTCCACCTTCCTCCCACCCATGACCCAAACTTACTGCGCGGTATTCTCAATAATTGGAATAACCAACTTATCAAAAAAACCATAATACCCGCCCGTAGACGGCCTCGGTATAGCCTTGATCTGTTCGATATTCGCAATCGACCACACACTCCCCTTTGCCAACAGCGTGCATAGCACGGCGGCCTGCGAGTGTGTGTGTATGCACGCTCCCGCACCGCGCTTCGTGAACGACGCCATGAACAGCGGTGTGCAGGCTGAGGGCTTGAGAGAGAGGGGACGGCGGAGGTAGGTTCTTGTAGGAAAGTCCATTACGAATATGTCCTGGGGGTTTATGCGCTCTTTTTGGACGCCCGAGGGGGCGAGGTAGACGTGGGATTCATGGCGGATTGAAATGCCGCCGCCTGTGCCGGTTACCTGATACCTTTAGTTTGGGGGTAGGAGAGGCTAGGAGGGGTATACCCAGCCCAGGTTGTAGAAGTTTTTGCATAGACTGCAGATTAGGTTTGCTGGGTGGTTAGGGTCTGGTGGTGCCGTATGTTAGTGTGAGAGGTGCTCTTCCATCACTCAGAAGGACGGGGGAAACAAACCCTCCGAAAGGACCAATTCCTCGTGGTTATTCCTCTGATCCATTATTCACGATATGTCTTCAAGCGGGAGGTTCTGTTGGAGTAATTGTCATTTCCAACAATTTGGGAGGAGAAGGACGAAAACTCCCTCGGCTATAAATCCCACTCTCCTCGGTTACCCCGCAATGCCCTCTAATCCCTTAACCCTAAGCCAAAGCGAGCAAGGAATATACAGATGCGGGGGAGATGTTTCCGTGCAAGACAGGGATTATTTTGCTGGCTAAGCATCACTATCTTATACTCGAGAAAGAAAACGTCTCCTGGGTAGTCGAGTACTTGTATTGTACCTGCATTGCCATGCGGCGCGATAAGTAAATGCTGGATTGGAGACTTTGAGTGAGGTCTTGTGATGATTGAAATTTTGGGATTGGTGCATTGGGATGCAGCTGCATCTTACTGCATGGGAGAGATGAGGGATGGAGAGATGGAGACAGGGATTCTCGCTCATGCGGCAAGAGAGGTACCGGTAGGGGAAGTGGGAGTCAGTCACCGCATTTCTTCGCCCTTAAAAAGTGCACCAAGTGCTCGTCGAGGTTTATCTTTCTGCCATGCAAAAAGGGAAGTTCTGGCAGGGTAGAAAGGGCACTGGTTGTGCATGAATTCATTGCTGAGAGTTCTGCGCCGGTGCCAGTATTTGGTCCTGGCCACTAGTCCCAGGCAAGAAGTACGAGTACTGTACCCGAAAACAGGGATTCAACGTATGGCGAAAAATCTATCTATCTGAGCCCCCATAGAAAATACAAAGCATGTTGCCCCTGTTTTTGGACACTCCTCGCCTGTGACGAGTGCTCTGTTTCTTGGCACTAACATCTGTGAGAGAAAGCCTACGTTAATCTCACGAGTTTGGGGATGATGCGGGTATCATTGCTGCGGCTAATCCGCTGAGCGCTACAGTATGATCCAGGCGAGATTTGAAATATGGTCGAGATTGTTTATCGGCAGTCATAAAATAGCACTCGCTATGGTATGTTATTTGTGAGGGCACTTGCTAGACAATTACGCCTTCCGGATGGTCGGAAGACGGCTCCCCGAATAAAGGAGACGAATCTAGAAAGCTAGGTAAGTTGCAATGCATGATAAACAGAGATTTCACAAAATAGGTGTCATGAATTTCGAGGGCAGATCGAAATGGCCTGAATTGAAGGCCGTAAAATTGTGGATTATGGCAGGAGAGGCGGAAATCGGAAGGAAGCAGCACAAGGCTACCAAGTGGAGGCTCTAAATGGCTGCGCATGGTGGCTTTAGCTATGGTGAAGGGAGAGATGGAGAGGAACAGCTCCAGGCCAAAAGGCACAATCAGGACAGGTGTAAAGAAGTGAAAGTGCTATGAATCTTCTGCTGACACCGGGTCAGGCACTGGGTTATTTTCACATTCTATGGCACTTTTTTTTTCCTTCCCGCTCTCTCGCTCTCGGCAAAGAACATGTTGGAAGCATTGTGGAAGTCGAAGGGAGCTGCTGCTTCAAGCAAACGTGTCCTCTGCCCTTATTGGATAAGCCCCAACCTGTACAGACAAAACTAAGCCTAACGGGGAAAACCCCGGACCGCAACTTTCAAAGGTGGCCTCTTCTACAAGAACACCACCCACTGTTCCCTTCTGCCAACTTCTCTGCTGATTTCCTTCTTCCTCTCCGTGTTAAATCCATCTGGTCAACTCGATCAATTAATATTTTCTCCCCTTTCCCTCTTTGTCCACTCGCTCTGCTTTCAGAGTTCTTGAGCAGCCTCTCACACGTTCATCCTTTACGATTTTCTCTGATCTCTTGACGAAATGCGCTTCAATACTAAAGTTGCCCTCGGGCTGCTCTCTGTTGCTCTTATGGGCTTTGGAAACGTCGCTTTTGCTGACGAGATTGATGATGCTCTTGGGGACGCTGCTACTTCCTCTGCGGATTCCTCTTCTACAGCTCCTGTGATTAACAAACCTACGTTTTCTGTGAGTATTTCTTTGTTCATTGTCGTTGCAACAACACTTAAGCTAATTATGTCATCTCTCGTCACAATAGCCTTTAGCTATCAATGCGCCCTTCTACGAGCAATTTACCCCTGGCTGGGATTCAAGGTGGAAAGTCAGTCACGCTAAGAAAGAAAATGACAAGACTGGTGATGAAGAATGGACATACGTCGGCCAGTGGGCTGTCGAGGAACCTGTAGTCTTCAAGGGAATTGAGGGCGACAAGGGGCTTGGTATACGCAATGTAGCTGTTTCTCTAAAAAGCCCCATTTACTAATAATTTTCAATAGTTGTCAAGAATGTTGCTGCTCATCACGCTATCTCCGCCAAGTTCGATAAGCCTATTGACAATAAGGGTAAAACTTTGGTTGTTCAATACGAAGTTAAGCTTCAGGGTTCGTATTATCCGATTTTGGCTCACATTGAGGCTTTCGCTAATATTTGACTGTCAATAGAGGGTTTGGAGTGTGGTGGAGCTTATCTCAAGCTTCTCAAAGAAAACGCTGACCTCCACGCGGAGGAGTTTTCTAATGCCTCCCCTTATGTTATCATGTTTGGTCCTGATAAGTGTGGTGCTACCAACAAGGTTTGTAATTCTACAGGTAGTTGTTTTGCAGTTATCCTAATTACTGTATTAGGTTCACTTCATCTTCAAACACAAGAATCCCAAGACTGGCGAGTACGAGGAGAAACATCTCAAGAGCCCCCCTATGGCTCGCATTACCAAGCAATCTACCCTCTACACTTTGATCGTTAATCCCGATCAAACCTATGCTATTAAGATGGACGGTAGCCAGGTCAAAAGTGGTTCTCTGTTTGAGGACTTTGCACCCTCGGTCAACCCTGCCGAGGAGATTGATGACCCAGAAGACAAGAAGCCTGAGGATTGGGTTGAGAAGGCCAAGATCCCTGACCCAGCTGCCAAGAAGCCCGAGGATTGGGATGAAGATGCACCATACGAGATTGTCAATGAGTTGGCTGAGAAGCCTGAGGACTGGTTGGAAGACGAGCCAGAATTTATCTCTGACCCCGAGGCGGTTAAGCCAGACGACTGGGAAGATGAGGAGGATGGTGATTGGCTCCCTCCTACCGTCCCTAACCCCAAGTGCGAGGATGCAAGCGGATGCGGTAAATGGACCAAGCCCATGAGGCCCAATCCTGCATACAAGGGCAAGTGGTCTGCGCCAATGATCGACAACCCAGACTACAAGGGCCCTTGGGCTCCTCGCAAGATTCCTAACCCGGATTACTACGATGACAAGACCCCATCAAACTTCGAGCCCATGGGTGCTATCGGTTTTGAACTCTGGACCATGACCAAGGATATTCTCTTTGACAACATCTACATTGGTCACTCGATTGAGGATGCTGAGAAGCTCCAGAAGGAGACTTTTGATGTCAAGAAGAAGTTTGAGCAAGAAGAGGATGCCGCATCGGCCCCCAAGATTCCTGAAGTCCCTAAGGCTCCTGGCGAGACCACCTTTAAGGAGGATCCTGTTACTTTTATCAAGGACAACCTTGAGATTTTCTTCGCCGCGGCTCAGAAGGATCCTGTCTTTGCTATCAAGGAATTCCCAGCTGTTGCTGGTGGGCTCGGTGTAATCTTGGCCACTTTCATTGCAATTTTCTTCGGTCTGATCTTTTCAGGATCGTCTCCGGCACCTACTCCCAAGGCTGCTGCTTCTTCTGATAAGAAGGGCAAAGCGGAGACCACCCCTGAAGGCTCCTCGACTGAGAGTGAGAAGCCCAAGGCTACCAGGCGAACATCGAAAAAAGCAGAATAAGTTTAGTTCTGTAAATCTGCTATAATTCTTTCGTGTGGGGGATCTTGGGGGATTATCAGATGGATGTATTCTTTTTTTATTTTTACTTTCCTACTGCTTTTCTTTTGTCACTACGATTTACGGGGAGTGTGCGATTGCTGGGGGGGGTTTCTTCTATTTCCTTGCTCTGGATCATTGAGGGTTTAAAGTTACGGTTTCTTGTCTCTTCCTTGTCAATGGGGTATTCATCTCCCAATTGACTTTGTAGCTTTAGGTTTTTTCACAAGTTCAAACTAAAAGTAATGCAATTGCGCTTTAAAATGTACGGCAGCGTGCCATCTTATGAGTCTATCGGTGCTATTATAATACCCTATATTCTAGTATAGTGTGGCATTGTGTTATGGTGAGGTAGTATATTAAAGCCTCCATCCTATCTCAATGTTGCGCACAACTACAACCTATCTGGAAGAGCTCTCGAAGAACCATTCAAACTCCGCCACCAAGCCTTTAGATGACCAATGGGGCTGGCCAGACTACCGAATGAGCTCATTCTCCTAGACTTAACCGCAAAGACCTCAACATCCTCATCAAGCCGAACCCCCATTTTAATAAGCTTTTGGCCCCGTTCCTCCATGAAGCTGCCCTCCAAATCGCCCTCAATGCGCTTGGCGGCAGTCAGCCATCGCCCTTCACTGATACTAGTAAGACCGCTCCGCCTTGGAACTAATCTGGGATCGAGGGCAAGATGGGCGAAACAGAATTCTACTGCACTGCAACTAGGGGCGTCTCTGTGTTAGTGAGGCTCCTCCTCATTGGCGGCGAAGCTCGGATGAGCTCTTTTGGATGGCACGGGGAAACCTCGCTCTTCACCACGATTCGGTATCGGGACGCTAATGTCGTAAAACACCTGGTTGAGCGCGGTGCGGACATCAATGGGTCTATAGGCACTGCGAACGGTATAAATTAAATTCCCGGTGCGGGAGTTTGGGGACGCCGCGTGCTACGCTGTATCCCGGGAAAGGGGGACATGCGCGCTGCGGATAAAGGCCTCGCACCGCTCGTTTTTGCCTTTAGACTCCCTGCGGAGCTCCAGCTGTGAAAGCCCTCCTAAAGAGGGGAACGGAGCCCGATGTCCCAGACGCGGCCGGCTTAACGGCCCTCCACCGCATCGTCTCCGACAGTGGGCCACTTGAGAACCCTCTAGCATTACTGGGAATTAAATTGAACATCAACGTACGCAACTATGATGGCCAGACACTGCTCCTTCTCGCCGTTGGTAACTACCGTAGGCATCGGTCAGGCACGGAGCCCACACCATTGCCCGATGCAATGGCGGATGTAGCGGGGTGCACTGGACGAACTTCTATTACATCGGGGATGCCTTCGGCGTGCTTGTTGGAAAACTGCTAGTCGTGGTCATGGAGGGTTTAGGCTAGATTGAGCATGACTGGTGCATGTTGCTTTTGATGGGGTATTTGGGGCAAGTGAGCGCGATCAAGTTGCTATTAGACAATAGGGGTGACATTGGTCTTACGAGGGATATTGGAGTATGTTTCTGAGATTCCTTTCCGCTTCTTTCTTTGAGGGGGTCGTAAGGCTTACATTATGTGGTATGTGGTTTGTTTAGGCTCGCTCGAAGGATACTATCGTGACAGCCGTTTTGACAGGGAGATTGATTGGTGATGTCTCGGCAGGAGTTCTTGGTGCCATGAATATCTGTAGAAGTGGGCTCGAGGGATAGGCTGAAGATGTGGATTTCATCAGGTTTTGTACTCAGGTCATCATACCTCTCTGCTAAATTAGGAAGTTACAGCATCCAACCTCCTTGTGGAAATGATGATGCTTCAGGGTTTATTTCCCCCACATATTTCCGCCTTTATTTTATTCTTCCAGTTTCCACTCTCTTCTTCTCTTATATTCATCTGCTTTTTTTGCCCCTCATCTCCTCAAGAATTGGAAGCGACCCTAGCATCCATCCCCTCCTTATCCTATGCTTCATGCAAGCACACGCAAAGTTTGAATATCAGAGTGTTTGACCTACCGGCAAAACGCAGCACTCAACTCCCCCTTCTCAACCACACACGACATGACATTTACCCGTAATCTCGTGCGGTCCAATCATCACCACGCCAGTGCTCCACAATACTTTATTTCTTATCTTGACATTGGAAGCACTGACCCGACCGCCGCACTGTCAAGTAGTAACATGCATATTGTATAGATAATTAGGTGCTGATCATATACCGGTAATATAATATGCAGAACCACTCTTTTTCTCAATGGCTGACTCTTGGTGAGGATAACGCCCTTTAGAATTCGAGTGTAGTATCGTGCCTTTACCCGAGAAATGTTTTCCCATAGTGCGTGCGGCCCGGTTTTGTCGGGTATACCTTGGGAGTGGAGTGGGTGGATGTGGAAGTGCAGTATTCATTAATTAATTACTGTGTTGGGGGGTGCGGTGTGCGTGCTGCTTTTATAAAGAGACAGACTGGGGTACCTTGGCGTGAATGCTTTTTTTTGTTACAAGTATTTAATATGATAATTACCTGGGTAGGTTAGTTAAGGGTGAGTACAGTACCATACCATGCCACCGATATCACAAGCGGGAAACTCAACACACCCGGCGCAGGTAAACAAGACACTTTTATCAAGCAAGCAAACAAAGGAAAAGCACAGGCAGCACTGTGCAAGGATGAACCCTTGATTCTGTCTCTACCTGTGAATTCAAGCATAGTGCTACTTCTACAAACAAATTACTACTGTGCAATGTCCCGACCATCCCATCCATGATCTCATTTATCCATCCAACAGTGTGCCCAATATCCAATCAACCACGAATCAATACGGTAAACCAACGCTACCCTCAACCTAACTTAGCACGAGACATACCATAATAATATCACAACTGACAATAATACTACGTCACAAAGGTTTAATAACTTCTTGCCCCCTTCCGTCCTCCATCCAACTTATTACCACGCTACCATACCATACCTGTCCCAGGCAAGAAGTATCCGGAAAACAGGGGTTCGCAAAACATGGCAAAAAATCCGTGCGCATCACAAATTCACCACTTCTTGCCTAGGACAAGTACCCGCACCACCGACCACACAACCCTCCTACCGGTACTCGAGCATGTATCCCCAACACTACCATAACGAAAAAAACCATCGTATATAATACTAGCAATCGCGGGGTATCATACGGCCTTACCCTACCCTACCAAACCTGCCCCGCAACCTACCGCACCGGTGGTGCAACGGGATAACACACTACTCATACTCCAATATCCGATGGCTCATGCACGCGCCCATCTACCCCGCAAACTGCATTCAATAGTAGTGATAGGGCAGCGGCAATCGCCGAAGGGTTGTTGTCCAGTAAGAGGTCGGAGGATCGGACCTACTTTTTTTTTTCTTTTTTCCTGGGTAAAAAAAAAAAAAAAAGAGCTAATGTTACAAGTAAAGTGTCGCGTGGCTGCCGTGATAGGAGCGAGTGATGCCCTATGATTGTAGGTGCTGACGGTTTATGGGGGTATCGTGGCCGCAGTTGTTGTGTATCGGGTTTTGGGGGGGTTGGGGGTTGGGGTTATAGATATATTGTATCGTAGAGTGGAGTTTTGTGTAGAGGGTTTGGCTGTAAAGATGCGGCAATAGGGTGATCTTCGGTGCTCGTTGGTCTGTTCGGGGGTGGGTTCGGAGTTATCCTAATCTTAATCTACTTTTTATTTTTATTTTACGAATATAGTGTATCGTTACAGGGATAGTATGGAATTTAAAATACTTGTACAGTATGGCGACGCCCGACACGTTATTGCCATATTATGAACGAGCGAATGGATGAAATAGGCTTTACGCTGCCGAAACGCATCATGATGCAATCAATATGGCAGGAGCGATAACTAGTGCTCTACTCCTCTTGTCTACCCTATCTATCCTATCATAGCTGTCTATCTATCGAGAAAAAGGACCCCACATTCGATATCACCATTTCATTTCATAAAGGAGAAGGAGGTACTATTCCGTCAGCTAGCCCGGCTAACTTAACGTCGAACATCTTATCGGCCTCGAGGAAGCTTGGTAGCCAGGTTGTTCCCATAGTTTGGAAGGTGAAAGTGATGTGGGGTGGATGGCTGCCTATCTGGCCGCCTGTACTGTATGTGGGAAGTAGGCGAGCTAGATAAGAGCTAGATCTATGACCATCGGGGTTCTGGAAGGTTTGATGTTTCCGGCCGGACACCCGGTGATTGGAATTTTCGGCATGGGGTAGATCCGATGCGCTGGCTTGACAGCTGTGTGCAGATGGATTATCTCCTATTATTGCTGTAAGGCTCCTGCTGGATAAAGTATTTCTCCCATATGCATGGAACATCGCAGAAGAATAATGCAGTAGTTATAATACTGCAGGGCGGACGATATCTAGATACTATTCACGTTAGGCAAACCAGAACGTCCATCACCAATCCGATCAGAGCTTGCAGGGAGGAAGCTTTGGATTCCGGGGAAGTGATTGAGCGCTGGTTGCATACGTAGGGCTTAACCGTGGACTCGCTTGGTAGGCCCCTGCATTGAGACACCGGGTGAGCGATCCCGGGGAAGGCAAGTCCGAAGAAAAATGCAGTTCTGCAGAAGACACGAAAGCTGGATAGACTTTGCAACAGAATCTGAAACATCCCTTTGGATCTCGGATGTTAGCTATTCTTCGTTAGTTGTGGACTCTACACTCCGAACGAGAAGAGAGAGGGCGGGAGATGGGAATGTTGTCCTTTTTCTTTCATGCAGGGTTGGCATGTTGAGAAAGCCGCGAGAAGGGCTTCCAATGGTCGTTGTTCTTTTGTTATGTAACTATTCCGCTCCCGCCAGCTTCTCCTTTTCCTCGTATGATCGATGGGTGTTTTCTTTTTTCATGAGAATTTTTCACCATCGGCAGATATATCTGTTGTCTGAACCTATGGGTGATAGAATGAAAAGGTTAGGGGAGAGGTTTAATGAACCGCATTTGGATTGCTAGAAGGAAGAGGGCGGGAAAGAATCGGGCAGGGGGAAGCGCGGATCTCGAATGCGCGGTGTTCTCAACAATTTCTCGCACAGGCCACTTCAATCGAAAGCCCGAATTCAGGTACTCGAGTACCAGTGTTCGTTGACTAAGGTGAGGCAGGTTTCTTTTTTCCCTGCCACACAGAAGCAAATACTCGTCGCCATCTGCATGTCTTGTCAAGTTTTTGTCTGAAGCAGTTCGTCGGGGAGCCAAGCCCTCACAATCGCTCAAAACGGCGACAACGCTTTACCAGATCCCCCTACACACCAATAAAAAATATCTTCTCTTGGCATTTTCCTTTTTCTGCCAAAAGCTGTGGAAACGCAAGCAGCAACCCAGGCCCGTCGGAGTTTGATACGGACCGGTAATTCCCTATTTCCTTGCCACTTTCTCCAGTTCTGCCGCCATCGCTACATCTTAGCACTTCCTATCCCCTCGGCTGCTGAGACATTCCAGTCCTGTTTAGAATGTTGAACACTAGCCTATCTGAGTAATCGGGAGCAAATCTACGCGGTCCTTCCTGTTCCCATCATGGTCATGCTGAACCATACCAATTTTGCGGTATTCTGAGCACTGCACTACTTCCGAAGCACAACGTTTTTCCTATCACGATTACCCAAATAGGCTAGTGTTCAACATTCTAAACAGGACTGGAATGTCTCAGCAGCCGAGGGGATACCCTGCGGGCAGCACAGTAACGATGCCTACTATCGTCCACCCCCCCCAAATCCTCTTTGTGAATAAATCTGCCCTTCTCCCCCTCCCTCCATTCCTTTCCCCCAGCACGATTCCTTCTCTCTGTCTGTTTGTCGCTACATTTAAATCTCGTCACTGTCCCTTCACCTGAGATAAACTAACAACAGTCAATCAATCATTTTTCTGTGCCTTCCTTCTTTCACACCGCTCCATCTCGCCTGTCGATACCGAATCGGTGACCTTGTCAACTTACCGGTAGTGTGTAACGAAGACTTTCTTCACCCCCCTGTCAAATCTTGTTATAGACATATACATTGGACATGAATACTGGTACTAGAAATCTTTCAAAACTCAAGAAGGCGGCTAGAATCATTCTTGTTGGCCCCCCAGGCTGTGGAAAGGGTACACAATCCGGGAGGTTACTGGATCATTTCAAATTGACTCCCATATCCTCGGGTGATTTACTGAGAGAGAATGTGGGTCTCTAATTTCTTTTTGGGCCACCACTTTGTGGACCAATGACATGTGCTCGTGAACGGTCGTGCTAACCTGGTATTTTCCCACGCTTTCTGTAGGTTCGTAACCGGACGCCACTAGGTATCAACTACTATTTTCGTTACTTTTTCGCAACTAGCATTCTGGATATTGGACATGATCACTGAGATTTTTTTTGTTTTGCTGCTCATAGGAATCCAGGCCGAGACAGTAATGCGCTCCGGCGGACTTGTTCAGGACTCCTTGATGGTCAAACTTATCGTCGGAGAGCTTTCCAAGCGTGGATGGGTTGAAACCCGTGGTAACTTGACTTCTGGAATTTGTCTTACAGGACCATTATCGGTTATCGGGGGCCCAATAACGCCAAGAGCATCAGATTCTCCAACAGCTAGTTTCCTTCTCGATGGTTTCCCCAGGACAAGGAACCAGGCCCAATCTTTGGATTCCGAGGTTGCCATGAATTTGGTTTGTTCGCCCTTTCCGACGGCAAGGTTGGACATGTTTGCTAACCTATTGCACTTATTTCAGGTCGTTAACCTCGATGTCCCTCATGACGCTATTTTGGATCGTATTGCCAATAGGCTTGTGGTGAGTTTGCCTTTTCTCTCTAAGCATACAGATCCTGATACATTTGAGCAGCACGAGCCCTCCGGTCGCACCTACAATGTGACATGGAACAAGCCCAAGAATCCCGGTGTCGACGATATTACTGGGGAGCCTTTGACCCGTCGTTCTGATGATTGCCCGGTAAACATTACTATGCAGGAATCAACACAAATTTTTGCTAACCTTAGATCAGGAAACATTCTCCAAGCGTCTGAAGTCTTATGCTGAGGCTACCCAGCCGCTTCTTGAGCACTACGACAAAGCGGGTGTTCTCTGGACTGTATCTGGCTCTACTAGTGACGAGATCACTCCCCAGCTTGATGCCGAGATCCTCAAGAGATTCGGCTAGATCCATCCTTGGGACTCGCCCATTCTGCCAGCAGAGTGGAAACGCCTGAACCCCTGCCTTCACAATGTTTTCATGTTACTTTTTCTGACTCTTCTTTTTCCTGTTGCCTTCGTACTGACTGGAACCCTCATTATAATGAACTTTCGTGGCTAATGGCGTTTCCTGTTTATGCTTTATTTTTACCGCTAAAGCCGTTCTCTTATGTGTTTTTATTATGACCTTATTCTCTTTTTCTTTTCTTTCGAGCGCGATAGGGATTGGTGGTGTTTGATTTTACTATGATACATTGTTGGACGACAATGAGTTTTCTATTTTTCTTGTTTTTATGGACATGGACTACTATATGTACAAATTACTGAAGAAGAAAAAAACAGGGCTAACAAGGCTTTGGTGGTTGATCTGTGGCCTTTGGATTAAATCACAATTGTTTTTGCTTTTCTACTTGTGTTCTGTGATAATAATATGTGGGAATTGTTGAGCTGGTTCGCAAAATGCTGCCTACTGAGGAATTGTAGGCTTTTAAGCATATGATGGATGCGTTGCAGGCATAAGAGGGTTCGCGGTCATAGGCCGGAAGTTGTTGAGATCTAGCGGAAAGGGATTCCGGGAATCAGAGTTAGGTTTGTCATCTGATTTAAGTTAGGCCACCCCATGATCTTGTTCCGTTGCCGAAAGTCGTTGAGTGAGACACCTGTGTGTGACAACTTCGCCGCTTTTGCAACCTTGAGGTTCACATGGAGAGTCTTGGCGATGCCACACCTCCTTTTCAAGCTGAGCTCCTCCCCCGGAGAATTCCAGGCTTGGTGCCTGATCGACCTGGGCTTGTGTAAACGGGCACCCGGCCAACAACAGTATCAACCTCGACAAGCATGAAATGGCCACCATCGTCTCCTGATGACAATTCCGGTCGAATACGTCGATTCACCGAGCGTGTGCTATCTAGAGAGCTGCTCACAGCCAAGGTGCTCCTCTCGCCGGAAGTGCTCTTCCCGACAGGAATACTCACTTCGGGAACCCTCGCAGCGATATACTTCTACAGCCACTATGTCCGCCGGATACCTATGACTTCGGAAATATATCCCTCGTTCTTCCGGCGAAGGTCGTTATTTGGAACAGTCACGAGCGTCGGAGACGGTGACAATTTCCGGCTTTTTCACACGCCTGGTGGGAGGTTGATGGGATGGGGATGGATGCCTGGCAGGAAGGTCCCAACAGCTAAGAAGGATCTCAGGGACGTGACTGTAATCTACCCGCTTTAGGAAATTTGAAGTACCAGAGGGACTAATCGGTGATTTACAGCTCAGCATCCGTATAGCAGGCGTTGATGCTCCCGAATGCGCACATTTTGGAAAAACCGCCCAACCGGGTTCCGCGGAAGCCCTAGCATGGTTGCGAAGCTACATACTCAATCGTAGGGTGCGCGCGTACATATACCGACGGGACCAGTACGAGCGGGTAGTTGCTTCTGTCAAGGTGCGCGAGGGGCTGTTCCGGAGGGACGTGGGACTGGAGATGTTGAAGGCGGGCATGGCAATGATTTACGAATCCAGGATGGGTGCGGAGTTTGGGAGTCTTGAGAGGAAGTATAGAGAGGCGGAAGCTCTGGCGAAGAGACAGAGAATTGGGATTTGGGCGCTCAGCAACAAGCGATTCATTAGTCCTGGGGATTACAAGAAAGGATTGAGGGAGAGGCGCCCTGACATTATCAAGTACAAAGTGTGAATTAGTCTAATTTAAGTCTATAGAATCTAGTCTGGTTTCCTTGGTCCTCTAGCAAGCCCGTTCAGACTCTGTTGCCCGTAGTTGGAACTTGAGCCTGTACATATACACAATATCTTACTAGTGGAAGATAGCCGGCGGTCACGGTACCTTCACTGAGAAATGCTCGCAGCACAAGTTTCTGCGAAAGCCTAGAGCGTAATATGTGATATGCTCCCTTCCTACAATACAAGCACCGCACTTTGAGCATTGTCCTTAATTTAGCCCTAGGCTCCCTAAACGCCCTCACACGGCGCAGTTCCAGTACTCACTCCCCTCCCTCCCTCCACCTCGACCAAGAAGGAAATGATGAGGCGGGGCGCCCAGAACCTACAACGATCACCACAAACAAAACTCGGCAACGGATCCACGATACTATATACCATATTCAGCCCTACCGGTAGTACTATATCACCCCACACCAGAACACCCCTCACATAATACGGAACCGCAGTGGTTTTACCTAAACATACACGTTACCAGCAAGAAGAACCTGAACATTTGAGTCCGAATTTAGTATGGGCGCACGGATGCGCACAGACAATCCGCCATACAAAATTTTGATCCCTGTGTTCAGGTTCTTGTTGCCAGTAACTTGTATCATAGCCTACCTCATACACCATCGCCCGCGCTCTGCCCTCCCTCCACTTTCCGCTACTGCATCTTCTCCAGCACATTCCATCCCGGAATCCCCCCATCCAAAACAAAGACAGCGCACCGTACCATCAGTAGAAACTCAAAATACTAGAACGTAGTACCCATCTGCCACTTCCTTCCTACGCTGGAAATCTCACTCTGACCCCTGACCCCTGACCCCTGCCCCCAATTACTCTGCCGATGGTCGGCCCAACCTAAAGTATCCGAACACACCCAATAACATTTCAACACTGCCATGAGAGACTATGCAGTCATGCGCGCTCACTCGAACACTGGAACCTGACCTGATCGTTCACACTACTGGCCTACTACACGCCACTTACGCCCTAGCGGAGCCCTGCAAGATTATTAATTAGTATACCTACCATCACTTGCCTACTCGTTATTGAGCCGTCCGTTTGGCTATTGATACGCTCGCGTAAGTTTTTGTTATGATGTGAGGGAAGGAGGGGTAAGTTAGTGACTAACTTACTATTACCTCGGTCCGAGAGTCACTTACGTACCGGTATGTGTTTTGTTTGTTTGGGCGTTACCTTATGCTCGGCTATATATGCTACGAATTGTGCCTTGGAGTGTGGGGTTAAGGTCTGTGTGTCAGTCGTTTTATTGTTGTGGGGCTTTCCCCCCCCTTTTTTCCGTTTCCCTTTTTTTTGTGGGAGTGTGGCGTGATGTGCTGTGCTTGGTTGGTTGGTTTGTGGTAGCGCAGTGTAGAGATTAACTTAAGCATAGTCTTGTCGGGGTTGTCGTGTAGGTAAGTACAAGTATCATAGCGGGGAGGTTCCATGGTGCTTGAAGGCTGTCATTAGCCTGTGGTGAAGAGGGAGGTCATGGGATGTCACTCGTGAGTTTACTAGTGGCCCGTATTCGTATATTATGGTTTCTTTCTCCTCTCAAATGCTTCTTTTAATTCTCCACCTTCTTTCGAGCTAGGTCTTGTTTGGGACTAGCATGCGGTGTCTTTTGTTCCTTTCGTTGCTTTTAAAGTGTCTATTATTGTATGAATTGATTGGATGATTCAATATCATTACGGATCGCAGCTGTGAGATATCATACTGTACTTTACTTGTTTCCCATGCCCGGAGACCAAGGAAGGGGGAAGATTCGGGAAACGAACAGTGATTGAGAATGTAGTTAATGGGGAAAAAAAAAAAAAAGAGGTGGGTGCTTACCCAGGTCATTAATATCGGAATCCTACCGAGCTATAAATTTCTGTGCTCGCACGCCTTTTGGAAATTTCAGCCATTGCCAAAAAACTATATAACTTTCGAATATTTCATAATCTGGCTCAATGGCATTTCCAACGAATCCGCTTACCCCACATACCTAAATTCCAGCTCCATTCAGCTGTTCAAAACCAAGATTTTTTCTCGAAGCTCAACCAACTAGCACCCTGGACTAACGGAAGTGCCAAAAATTCCCATACTTAACAAGCACCAAATAATTAGTGGTACTACTACAGAACCGATACATGAAGAGGCTATCATTACTAGAGAATCTAGTAGCATGTAGAATTTGCAGCTATCTTTTTCTCCCCCTTAATCAAAGGAACCAAATTAACTTTTTTTTAAAATGCAAAAAGTTGATTTTGTTCTGCCGATGGCAGCAGGTCAAATTTGCGATCCACCCTTATTAGGGAAACTTAAGGGGGGCTGTTTGGCGTGACATGTTTGTAACGATTGGGATCTTTCGCACTAGGCTCACACAAACATGTCACGCCAAACAGCCCCTGACGTTTCCGTTCAGTCCTTCACTTCTTGTAGGACTTCCTGTAGGGTAGGATTTCTTAAATCTCCTACCCTGCAGGAGGGATTATTCAATAATAACCCGATTTGAGGGAGGATCGAACGCCTGGACTCCTGCTATTTGCACAGGAGGTTAACGTCAATTTGTTTCTTGACATGTTAACCACTGCGCCAGCTAGGTATTTTCATAATATTATTATCACGTCACTAAGAGAATAGATATCCTGGTGCCCTTGGGAAAAATAATAATTCGCTTGAGGTTAAGGATAATGATGTTGTAATATCTATTAAAATTTAATATTATGCATTGTAGGAGTAGACACATGCTTAAACGGAGGGAAATTATAAATATTAATCATTGATAGCCAAGGCAGGCTCCATTTATGGGCAAAGCAAGAGGGAAAAAAGATAGAATTAGGAGAGAGCTGCAAGTTACAGATGCGCAGCCCAAAGGCCGTTGGGCACACCAAGATTGCTAAGTGTATAACAGGTAGAAAGCGGCGAGCGGGATGGAAGTTTGTGCAGCAAACGGTGGATATTCAGTGACGGGAGAATCACCGTATCCAAGTCACTATCTGCTCAGATGCGAGTGGGATGCTATGTACTGTCATGGGTTTCTCGAGACTTCGATAGAGTTCAGGTTGGGGGCGATTTGCTCTCCCCCTGGTAGTGGGAGCCTTCAGTGCAATAACACATAGCTCAAGATATGTGTTGAATCTATTTTTTTCTCCTCTTTACATTTATTTTCTTCCTTCCCTTCGATCTGGTTTGCTAGGGATGCCTCATTGCTGTAGGGTGGGTGGGGAAGTTAGGATAGAAGGGAGAAAGGAATCCTATTAGATGGGCTACTAGAGGATTAGATCGGACTTTTTTGATAAGTTGTACAGTACATGAGTAGAATATAGCGTCCTAAGCAGCTGACAGTATAAAAAGAGCAGTCTTTGAGAGGTACAGCAACCTACTCCCGATCGGCGGGGATCTTTGAGTGATTGAATTGGCATTGGGTGAAACGTCTCGGTGCTGTATCTCGGAGAGCCCAAGATAGCACTCACAGAATTCCCGTCTGCCTAAGTAAGTCATATTATCTGAATCTGGAAATAGTGGCGAAAAGGTAAAGTACTAGGCCAAAAGGATCCGTACGATTAGTGGTTACCACGCGACACCTCAAAACACTCCGCTCCTACAATCAACCACCCCTCAACCACAATGCCTTCACACAAGACAGGCTACCTCACAGAGTTTGAAAAAGGGCAAATAGTTGCTCTGAGGGGAAAAAAAATCTCTTTGGGAGAAATTGGAGAGATCTTAAACTGTCCAAAGCGCACTATTCAAACTTTCCATAACTGCTTCCAAAAGAGGGGTGATGCAAAAAACCTTCTTATACCTGGAAGACCTAAAATTATCAATTCCAGAACCAACTGCCACCTAGTCAGAGAGTCTAAGAAGGCACACCACCTGACTTTATCAGAATTGCACAATGATGTTGCACCGCATTCCTCCCTCCAAACCATCAAGAGAGCTTGGTGTTAGGGGTAGCCGATATCATGTCAATTATCGGGCTAGACCTGTGTCTTCTAAACAGAGATTGTCTAGGAAGGCTTGTGGGTATAATCAAAGATTATTAGTAAGATAATTGATTGATGAAGGTATAGCGGTATAATAAGATTTTCTTAAGATGATAACTTTTTATATTGATAAGATCTCTTCTCTGGTTGCTTGATGATGTTTTGTAAAGCTAGGAAGGCACTTCGATATTTATATTCCGTGTCTGAGTGTTTGTGGGCTACATGTGCTAATCATCCTAACTAAGTCTTTGCAAACTATTTTCCTTCTAACTGTTACAATCCTCTTCCCTTCGGGCGATACTTGCAGCAGGTAACCCCTATCCTCGATAGCGATCACACTTCCTTAAGTTCGTACGAACAATGACAGCTAAGTATACAGACTTCTGTCTCGTACGATAGATCGTTAAGCTCATGAGAGACTCTATGTCCTCGGCCCGGTAGTGCCAAGTGTAAAGATAAAAGTATATTGTAGGAAAATAACTTAGATGGTTGTGTGAAGAACTCTCAACCAAGAGGCTATTTTTTTTTTTTTTTTTTTATCTCAGTTTTGCATTTTATTCGTACAACTACCAGGAAAAACCAGACATGCAGCGCTAGCTATGGCCAAGAAAAACCTACGCATCTCTCTTCTCATGGGATAAAAAGTCATGCCCCCAAGACACTGTGGTATGGGCCCAACCGCACATCTCGCCCTCAAAAAAGTAAAGTACTCTCAGCGAGCAAGCAGGAAGATGCAGAAAACCCTTCAGAAAGCTTCCCTGAACAAACGAAAGTTTCACGAAGGAAAGCCCACACACGCGGGAAAGACAGAAACTCTGCTAAACAGAAACCTAACAAAGAATAAAACAACATCTCCATAGGGGCAGCCTAAATAACTTAATAGAAAGTCGGCGACTGACATTACTCTGGGCCCAAGGCATTGACATTGATCGAGGAGGCGGTGCAATACCACGACAGAGCGTAACTGAGGATGCGACCGTGGACAGCCGCGGGGGGCACAAGGCCAAGTGGTAGTAGGGTACCAACTAAAAGAGGGGAAGTGTAGCTGTAACCGAGCAATGGGACGAGACCAAGAGGAGAGGAGGAAGGGTAGACCCAAGTATCGTAGGAACTATCGGAAACGTGTGCGTGTCTGACTAGGCAGTCTCGAGCGAAAGGTAATCAAAGAAAGCAGAGAAATCGACCGTAGCCTGGTGAAAAGTTTTCTCTTACTGCGAACCGTGGTCCCAGCCGTCTGTAACATGGACGCAAGGGTGTTGCCGACCGTGCAAATGTTAAGCGAGAATGCAAAACCAGAGCGAAGAGGAGGATGGGACAGGACCTAAGAAACGGGTGCCCAAGTCCGAGTCTATCATAGGGGGGGTGCAGCTCACTCAGAGTGCGGGAGGTGAAAAGTGACGATGATTTCTCATGGTGTTGAGATTTCAATTGCCGGAGGTGTAGAGGAGATGGTTCGTGTCAACAAAGAGGCCTTTTTTTTTTTTTTTTTTTTATATCATGTGTTCATTGCTTTAAGGTACAAAAAGCTTCATGTAGCGGTGGCTATGGAAAAAACAAAACCTATAAATCAAAAACAAATAACAAAAGAAACCATTTCCCACGCTCTGATAGTGCTAAGTAAAGAAGCCAAAAACCGCCGGCCTCATCTGTCAAAAACATAAAAATATAGGAAAAATCCAACATACTTCACAAACCACAAATTCAAAAAAAAAAGAGAAATTTACAACTAGCAACATGTAGGTCGTAGGGTGGGGGGGAAAGGGGTGTATGCGAGGTGCGGGGGACGAAGGGCAGGGTGGTTTTTTATGGGGGGGGGGCGTCACTGGGTGGGAACCCGGTTTGAGTGTCTAGGATGAAGCATCGTAGGGCTGAGAGGGAGGGCGGGTGGTTCCAAATTGGGCTCTCGGGCGAGAGACTTTCGACCGCACTTAGATGGCAGTGTCTGGCTTCAGCTCTGGCAGGGCAGCGTAGGACGGCGTGTTTGTCAACCAAGAGGCCATTTCCTTTTCTTTTTTTTTTTTTTTTTTTTTTTTTTTTTTTCATCTCCCGTTTATATTTGTTTGCTAAGCCGGCAGCTATCTAGGTACAAAGTGGCTCCAGCTCATCGCTGATGTAGACAAAAAACCTCCAACTACAGTCCATCCCCTGCCCCACTCGCTAAAACCATCTGACCCTGCCCGACCAACCTAAACTACTTTGAATAGAGGTAGAAAGTGAAAGCTCGGTACAACTGGTAAAAACTACGAGAGAAACAAAAGCCTGAAAATATCGAACCAAAAACCTCCACAGACGTCAACCCCAAAGAAAAGCCCCAAAGCGACAGTGAGAAACCTATGAACCAAACAAAGAAAACTTCAAACCCGTTTAGAAATCCCAACCCCATTGACAAAAGGGTGGATGAACCAACCCACAACGATCATAACACGAGGGCCAGTAGTGCCCGGGGCATATAGCCCAGAAGCGAAGAGTCGAGGTGAGGACCAGAGGGAGATCCATACAACTGAGCCGGCGCGGCGGAGACGTGTGGCGCAAGGAGCGAGACCCGGTGGTCACCGGAACCCGGACCAGAGAGGATGAATGACCCTCCCCCCTGAAGGGCGGAGCCAGGGGCGAAAGGCTGAAATCCCCTAGGAACAAGACAAAGTCAAGACCATCATAAGGGCACAGAGCCAAAGGAGGAGAGCAGTAGGGTGCCAGCCAAAGATCGTGGTGTAGGTGTAACCGAGCAACGGGATAAGACCGGGCGGCGAGGAAGGAGGGGTAGACCCAACACCGAGAAGTACGAGGCAAAGGACAACCAAGGGATCACAATTTTGCGACAATGCGACCGTATCGACCGTAGCGCTCAGGAGATAGTGCAATACCAGAGAACAGAGCCACCGGGGCCACTACTTCACCGATAACCCGAAGCTGCGCTATACCTAAGACGAGTCGAAGAGGTTGCTGACCGTGCAAATGCTAAGCGAGGGCAACGAAGCAAGTGCGGAGAAAGAGAAGGAAGAGCATGAAACCCCTAGACGAAGGCACCCAGATACCTAAGCCATCAGAAGGGAATCAGGGGGAGAAGCGAGGGGACGGAGCATCACCCTCCTAGGCAGCGAGGCCATCAGAAGAAGGGAGAGGGGGGGACCAGCCCACCATGATTTCCCATGGTGTTGAGATTTCAATCGCTGGAGGTGTAGAGGAGATGGTTCGTGTCAACCAAGAGGCCACTTTTTCTTTTTTTTTTTTATATCAGTTTTGCATTTTATTCGTACAACTACCAGGAAAAACCAGACATGCAGCGCTAGCTATGGCCAAGAAAAACCTACGCATCTCTCCCCTCATGGGATCAAAGCCACACCCCCAAGACCCTATGGTACAGGCCCAACCGCACATCTTGCCCTCAAAAAAGTAAAGTACTCTCAGTGAGCAAGCAGGAAGACGCAGAAAACCCTTCAGAAAGCTCCCCTGAATAAACGAAAGGATAACAAAGGAAAGCCTCGCAGACACGGGAAATGAGGGAAACTCCACTACACAGAAACCTACAAAAGAATAGAACAACATCTCCGTAGGGGCAGCCTAAATAACTTAAAGAAGTCGGTGGCCGACATTACTCCGGGCCCAAGGCGTTGACATCGATCGAGGAGGCGGTGCAATACCATGACAGAGCAAACTGAGGATGCGACCGTGGACAGCCGCGGGGGCGCAAGGCCGAGAGGTAGTAGGGTACCAGCCAAAAGAGGGGAAGTGTAGCTGTAACCGAGCAACGGGACGAAACGAAAAAAAGAGGAGGAAGGGTAGACCCAAGCATCGTAGGAATTATCGGAAACGTGTGCGTGTCTGACTAGGCAGCCTCGAGCGAAACGTAATCAAAGAGAGCAGAGAAATCGACCGTAGCCTGGTGAAAAGTTTTCTCTTACTGCGAACCGTGATCCCAGCCGTCTGTAACATGGACGCGAGGGTGTTGCCGACCGTGCAAATGTTAAGCGAGAACGCAAAACAAGAGCGAAGAGAAGGATGGGCAAGGACCTAAGAGAGGGTCCCCATGTCCAAATCTATCATAGGGGAGGTGCAGCTCACTCAGAGTGCGGGAGGTGAAAAGTGACGATGATTTCTCATGGTGTTGAGATTTCAATCGCCGGAGGTATAGAGGAGATGGTTCGTGTCAACCAAGTGGCCACTTTTTTTATTTTTATTTTTATTTTTTTTTATCTCATGTATTTATTGTTAAGGTACAAGAACTCGCATGCAGCGCTAGCTATGGCGTAAAGAAAACCTTAATCCCAAAACAAATAACAAAGTAAAAACTCAAACTATCTGCCCCAAATCGTGTCAAGTACTCGACACATAACCAACATACGGAAATTTTCAAGCAGGAAAATTCATCACCTAACTACAGCTATCACGAAAAACTACCAACCTATCGGTCGGAACAAAGGAAAAATCATTTTAAGCAGCTAAGTAAAGTCCTCTTCTACCTAGGAAGAACGAGCAGTTGTTGATCGAGAAGACAAGGCGCCGTAGCAGGCCATAGAAGGAGGAAAGTTGGTGCACGTCTCATTGATGTAGGAGGCGAGCCCGAGTAGGAGCTGGGCGGAGGACCAAAGCGGGGAGTCTTCCCCGACCGAGAGCACCCCTTGGAGGTGGAGGGCCCTGGGCACTGCTTTGACTTCGCACCGAAGGATGGCGTGACTGAAGGTCTCATCTTCCTCGCCACACAAGGGGCAGAGGGGTACGAGATCAGGTTGGGACCAGAAGGGGTGGGCGGCCAGGTAACTCCTCTGGGCCCTCATCTGATGAATGCGGCCGGCCATAAACTTGCCGAGACCCATGAACGGGTGTGGTTTCGTACTGAGGGAAAAAGTGTAGTATTCCGGTGGAGGGGCAAGGAGTCTCCATGAGTCGAGCATCATGGTCCGAGCCTTCCGCTGCAGGGCGCGGTAGGAGGCCCTCATAAGTGCGTCGGAGGGGAGGTCCGGGAGGTCCGGTAGAAGAGAGGCCCCCAAGAGGGGGAGCGTAGGGAAATCTCCTAGGAGGGGGAGAACGAGGTGTGCGAGGGCATCGACCGGCAGGTGAGTCCTGACAGGGGGCTTCGGCTCCGGGGTTGACCAGTGGAGGGGCCTCACGTTGGGGTCAAGGCCAACACAGAGTGATCTTAAGTCCTCCCTCTCCCGATCTGGGAGGGCGGAGGGGAAGGAGGGGGGGAGGCGTGCCGCGGCCGGGTTGATGGTGGTGGGGGAGCAGCAAAGACGTAGAGCTGCCATACGGCGTTTGTGAGCAAATAAGACAGCCAAGTGGGGAAGGGCGGCTTCGGCCGCTAGTACGGAGATTGGAGTGGACCTGAAGCAGTTCGTGACCCATCTCTGGACGTGATGCCAGTGAACGTTCATCATGTGTAGCAGCCTCTTAGTAGGGACGAAGAGGTCGGCCCCATACGAGAGAATGGGGAAAATGAGCGAGTACGCCAGTTTGTGGCAAAGGTGAGGTGAGACTCCGGCACCGAACCCCGAAAGCCTCCTCACCGCCGTGAAGGCGGACTGGGAGAGGGCAAGCCGTCTGGAGAAGTGAGCGGTAGAGGATATGTTTGGGAGGAACCAGTAGCCCAACCATCGGAGCTGTCCCACGGGGAAGAAAACTTGGCCGTCCAGGGCGATTGGGGGGGGAGATCAACCAAGAGGCCATTTTTTTTTTTTTTGTTTATTTTTTTTTGTCTCCCGTTTATATTTGTTTGCTAAGCCGGCAGCTATCTAGGTACAAAGTCACCTCAGCTCATCGCTGTGTAGACAAAAAACCTCCAACTACAGTCCATCCTCCATCCTCCTCGCTAAAACCATCTGACCCTGCCCGACCAACCTAAACTACTTTGAATAGAGGTAGAAAGCGAAGGCCCAGTACTACTGGTAAAAACTACGAGAGAAACAAAGGCCTGAAAATATCGAACCAATAACCTCCACAGACGTCAACCCCAAAGAAAAGCCCCAAAGGGACAGTGAGAAACCTATGAACCAAACAAAGAAAACTTCAGGCCCATTTAGAAATCCCCACCCAATGACAAAAAGGGCGGATGAACCAACCCACTCTAGCATACACAAGGGTCGTAAATGACCGGGGCATAAAGCCCAGCCGGAGAGTCGAGGCAAGGACCAGCGGGAGATCCATATAACTAAGCCAGCGCGGCGAGGACGTGTGGCGCCCGGAGCGAGACCCGGTGGTCACCGGAACCCGGACCAGAAAAGATGCATAACCCCTCCCCCTGAGGGGCGGAGCCAGAGGCGGAAGGCTGAAATCCCCTAGGAGCAAGACAAAGTCAAGACCATCATAAGGGGACAGAGCTGAGGGAGGAGAGCAGTAGGGTGCCAGCCAAAGAAAGTGGTGTAGCTGTAACCGAGCAACGGGACAAAACCGGGCGGCGAGGAAGGAGGGGTAGACCCAACACTGAGAAGGACGAGGCAAAAGACCACCAAGGGATCACAGTTTTTCGACAATGCGACCGTACCGACCATAGCGCTCAGGAGATAGTGCAATACCAGAGAGCAGAGCCACCGGGGCCACTACTTCACCGATAACCCGAAGCTGCGCTATGCCTAAGACGAGGCGAGGGGGTTGCCGACCGTGCAAATGCTAAGCGAGGGCAATGAAGCAAGTGTGGAGAAAGAGGGGGGAGAGCATGAAACCCCATAGACAAAGGCACCCAGATACCTAAGCCATCAGAAGGGAGTCAGAGGGAGGAGCGAGGAGACTGGAGCATCACCCTCCTAGGCAGCGAGGCCATCAGAAGAGGGGAGAGGGGGGGACCAACCCACGATGATTTCCCATGGTGTTGAGATTTCAATCGCCGGAGGTGTAGAGGAGATGGTTCGTGCAACCAAGAGGCCATTTTTTTTTTTTTTTTTATCTCATGTATTCTTAGTTAAGGTACAAGAACTCGCATGCAGCGCTAGCTATGGCGTAAAGAAAACCTTAATCCCAAAACAAACAACAAAGTAAAACCTCAAACAAACTTCCCCAAATCGTGTCAAGTACTCGACACATAACCAACAAACGGAAATTTCCAGCGCGAAAACTCAACACTTTAACAAAAGCTAACCCGAAAAATCAATCGCATAAAAACTTAAAGTAAAAACACCAACGCTACGGTTGGACAAAACGAAAGCTTATTAAACCAAAAATCAAACAAAATAAACACCTCCCACCTTATGTGGAAGGACAGGGGGAAGCGGCCCCCGAACTTGAGGGCAGGGCGCGGTATACGGCCATGGAAGGAGGGAAGTTGGTGCACGTTTCGTTAATAAAGCGGGCGAAACCGAGGAGGAGTTGGGCGGAGTGCCAAAGTGGGGAGTCTTCCCCAACCAAGAGCACACCTTGGAGGTGGAGGGCCCTGGGTACTGCTTTGACCTCGCAGCGGATAATGGCATGGCTGAAGGTCTCGTCCCCCTCCCGCACACGGGGCAGAGGGGCGAGAGCGCAGGTTGGGACCAGGAGGGATGGGCGGCCAGGTAGCTCTTCTGGGCCCTCATTTGATGGATTCCGCCGGCCATAAATTTGCCAAGGCCCATGAAAGGATGCGGTGTCGTAGTGAGGGGGTAGGTGTAATAGTCTGGCGGGGGGGCGTGGAGCCTCCACGAGTCAAGCATTAAGGTCCGCGCCTTCCGCTGGAGGGTGCGGTAGGAGGCCCTCATAAGGGCGTCTGGGGGGAGGTCCGGGAGGTCCGGTAAGAGGAGGACCCCAGGAGAGGTAACGTAGGGGTGTCGCCCAGAAGGGGGAGGACAAGATGAGCGAGGGCGTCAACCGGCAGGTGAGTCCTTACGGGGGGCTTCGGCTCCGGAGTGGACCAGAGGAGAGGCCTGACGTCAGGGTCCAGGCCAACACAGAGTGAGCGAAAGTCCTCCTTCTCCCGGTTTGGGAGGGCGGAGGGAACGGAGGGAGGGAGGCGAGCAGCAGCAGGATTGATGGTGGGTGGGGAGCAACAGAGTCGCAGGGCCGCCATTCGGCGTTTGTGAGCGAGGAGCACAGATAAGGGGGGGAGGGCGGCCTCGGCCGCCGAATGGGGATTGGGGTAGACCTGAAACAGTTCGTGACCCAGCGTTGCACGTGGTGCCAATGGACGTCCATCATATGGAGCAGCCCCTTAGTGGGGGTAAAGAGATCGGCCCCGTACGAAAGGATGGGGAAGATGAGTGAGTAGGCCAGCTTGTGGCAAAGATGAGGAGAGACCTCGGCCCCAAACCCCGAAAGCCTCCTGACCGCCGCGAAGGCAGCCTGAGAGAGGGCAAGCCGTCTGGAGAAATGAGCCGTGGAAGAAATATTTGGGAGGAACCAGTACCCCAGCCAGCGGAGTTGGCTCGCACGAAAGAAAACCTGACCATCTAGGGCAATTGGGGGGGGGGAGGGCTCGTCCGGCTGATCCCTTTGCTTCGGGGTGCGCCAGTGGATGAGCTCCGTCTTGGGGATGGAAAAACCGACCTTGACAGCCATGGCTTTGGCTTTCATGACCCCAAAGGTCCTTTGAAGTAGCCTGACGTTGGTGCGGTATGAAGGAGAAGCAACAGTAATAGAAAAATCATCAACATAAGACAAAATAATTCCCCTCGGAATCTCAACATGTAAACAGGAAACGTAAATTACAAATAACAAAGGAGAAATAGGAGACCCTTGCGGGGTTCCAACAGTAACAGGGGAAAAAACCTTGGGAGACCCTTGAAACAACAAACAGCACCTTCTGTCAGTTAAAAAGGAAAAAACCCAAGAAATTAAATAGCGATTAACTCCCTTCCTTCGGAGGAGAGAACAGAGGATGGAAGCATCAACGTTGTCAAAACCGCCTTTGATGTCCAGGAAGAGGGAAGAAACTTTTCTGCGAGACCTCTGAAGGGTGCGGACAGAGTGGACCATAGCCGCGCAGGCATCGAAGGAGGAGAGGGTAGGGAGGGAGCCACACTGGTTGGGGGACAAGAGGCCTTGGAACCGGGCCACCGCAGAGAGACGAGAGGCGACAATTCTCTCAAGGATTTTGGAAAGGGTCTCCAGTAACACAATAATGCGGAAGGAAGTCGGGGAGTCGTAGGAGGGCTTTCCAGGTTTGTCCAAGACGACACCATGGGCCCGCTTGAGGGAGGATGGATGATGACCGTACACAAGAAGGGAGACAGGAGGGAGGTGAGGATGCGGGGGTGGGCCCTATGTAGAGCCTTCCATACGGCGTAGGGGATACTGTCAGGGCCAGGAGCGGATGACGGAGAGCACTTTAGAGAGTCGAGGAGATTCCTCAGGGGTCAGGGGAGGGGCGTCACCGAACGCGGAGAGCCTAGCGGGCAGAGGGGGAGTTGGTTTCTCCGGGAAAAAGTGGGCTAGGAGGGAGGATTGATGTCCATCGGGGTGGTGGCATCCGGGAAGGAAGGGAAACGAGAGACCGGCCGTCCCAAGGAAAACTTTTTGACCGTCCAGATGGAGCGCGGGGTTGCGTCTGCCAGGAGACGCCTCAGTGGGAGTTTTGGCACTTTTGATGGCTTAAAATACCCGTTTCTAGAGAGCCTAGCCGTCAGCCTGTCCTGCGGGGAGAAAGACGCCCTCGCCTTGCGAGATGCCGGGTAATGTTCCTTCCTCAGCAGAGAAAGAAGGGGGGACCACCAGGGTTTGGACCTAGTTGAGGGGCGAGAGAGTGGAGTGTGACTGACTAGCAGGGAAGTTACCGAGCGAAGTGATGAGTCAAACCAGGCCTCGAGGGCGACCCGAGGGGGGTTACTAACAAGGGGGGGAATGCAAGGTCAGCTAAAAGGAGGGAAAGGGCATCCCAGTCTGTCAAAGCCCAGTTGGGAGCCGGAATGGGAGGATGCAACTTCGGGTGTTGCAAAAAATAGAGATAGGAACATGATCTGAGCCAGTAGACGGCAGGGAAACATCCCAGCCTTGAACAAACGAGCGAAGTAAAGGAGAAGCAAAAGCAAAATCAATAACAGAAGCTCTGGAGGTGCCACCAAAGGGGAACCTTGTAAAAACACCAGGGGTGTTTAACAGGGAAAACCCCAGTTCAGACGCCCTCTGAAAAAAGGAAACGATAGGCCAGCTCCTCAGAGGAGTGGCGCCGGGAGGGATCAGCAAGAGGATGATGTAGGTTAAAGTCCCCAACCACCAGGATGGGAGTCGAAAGAATAGGAAAAGCCAAATGAGGGGGGATGGAAACCGTACCCCGATTCTTGGCCGGAGGATTGTACATATTCAAAATACGAAACGAAGGAAACCCCGCACCAAACAAATCTTTGGTAAACACATCAAGTGAAAACAAATCCGATCTACCCATGGAACGGGAAGAACAGAGACCTCTTTTTGAAAGTCCAATGAAACATAAAAAGCAACCTTGGGTTTGGGGGAGGAAGACGCAGGAAAAAAACTCTCAAAGCCTTGAAAGCTAGGAAGACGACCTTTCCAAAAAGGAGGGTCTTGAAGGGCCACCACCGATGGGTAGTTAGAAATTTTATCAAACGAATTAAACAAGGAGAGAAACACATTCCAGCTCCCTAAGCAGTTGTGTTGAACGAGATGAAAGGAATGGAGGGGGGCCTGCCCCCTCAGGTGGTCATCGGGTTGTGAGACATTTACCGGCGCGAGGCCGAAGTGTCTCTAGGGGCGGGGGAGGGGCTGGGGACCACGTCGGGGAGTGGGCGTCCAGTCCTGGAGGAGGATCGGAGGGGCGGTACGGAGGGGAACGGCCTCGGGGTTACCAGGGGGTCTGCGCCAGGCATCCCGGGGCGGGGCTCAGGGGTGCTTGGGGCTGGAGCTGGGGGGGGGTTCGAAGATCCTGACGTATCCATAGCGTCGGAGTCAACAGGGGGCGGCATCGAGGAGGGGCTGGCGGGGGGGCGTTCGGGGCAGTCTCTGTCCCTGGCTGAGTGAGGGCCGTGGCAGTTGGGGCATCTGGCGGGGGATGCAATGCAGCATCCCAATACCGGCCGGATGTTCCCTTCTTTAGGGCAAGTGGGGTTGGAGCAGCGATGGTCCGCCTTTGAATGGGGACCGCCGCAAAGATGACAAACGGTGGACTCTTTACAGAGGGGTTTCAAATGGCCAAATTTCCAGCAATTGTAGCACTGGCTTTGGGCGTTGGTTGAGTAGGCCCTCTTGACTTCACGATTGTTGCCAAAGAGGAGGATGCGGGGGGGGTCGGTCATACGCCACGCAAGTTCCGCGGGGATGTGGACGACCACAGAGAAGGCTTTCTTTCCGTCAGTTCTGGAGGCACGGTCAGCATTCAGAAAACGGGAGCGGGTGATAACCAGGTTCTTGGCGTTTTCAACGCCAGCACGAAGGAGGGGGTAGAGCTCCTCGTCGGTTTCGGGATGCGCGTCCATGGGGATCCCATGGATGGCAAACTGAACATCGGTGGGGGCATAGCGAAAGTGTTCCCATGGGTTGTTGTTCACGGGAAAGGACTGGTTAAGTCTTGCCGCAAAGGCATCGAAGAAGGGAGCGTAACAGGAGGCGGGGACCAAAGGGTCGGCCACAGTGAGGGAGACGGCCCCTTTTGGGCTGACCGAGACCCTGAACGACTTAGGCAGTTCAGAGCCGGCTTCCCGGAGGACAGAGGCGGCGATGTCGGGAAAACGAACACGAATGGAGGATTCTTGAGGATGAGGGCAGTGGGTAGTCCGGGGAGCAAAGAATCTTCTGGCAGCGCTGGGGAGGGGGGCAGGACCCTTCTGAGAGGCGTCTTGCGCAGCAGCCGCGACCTTATTCGCAGAAGTGCCAGGGGGAGAGTTCTTGCCCTTGCCTTTGGCTCTGGCCTTGTTAGACCTAACCGCAGCATCGCACTCCGAGGTGCCACCATGGATGACCTGAGCGTATGATTTTGCCTGTGGGGGGACATGGGGGGGGGGGGGGGGGCGGAGCCCGTGGGTGGGGGCACATAGGTTGAGCCGGAGGGACCAGGGTGGGAGGGAGGAGGAGGGGGGGGAGGAGGGGGCCGGGACCCCTTCTGGGGTGCGCCTGCGACAGGGGGGGATGCCATCCTATGTGACAGGTCACGTATGGCGTTTCGGATTTCCCGAAGTTTCTCGTTCGGGGAGGAGTTGGCGACCTGGGACTGCAGATCGTGGACTGTGGAGCGGAGCTCCTCCAGCTGGGTGCCGAGAGAGTTAACCGCGTGAAGTGAGGCGCATACCAGGGGGACGAGAGAACTTTCAGCAATCGAGAGATTATCGCATTCCTTGGGGGACAACGAGGGGAGCTGCTCAGGAGTGAAACTGATGAGGGTGCGAGTGCGTTCAAAAAGCGAGGCCAAAAAACGAGCCTCTGGGGAGAACTCAGCGATGGAGGGGGTAGCAGACGGGGGCCCAGAGTGGGGCTGGAAAAGTGAGATAGGGGGACCGAGGGGATCCATGGCGATGAAGGGGGCCGGGGCCCGAGTGATGATTTGAAAAAGGTGTGGGTGGGGATCGTGCGTTAGAAACTATGGTGTTGTAAAACTTATGGTCAGGAAAATAGGGGGCGCGGAGCGTGGCAACCAAGAGGCCATAGGGGTCCTTTTTTTTTTTTATACCCGTTCTTCCCAAAACCTATGACTCATCCTTCGCGTCATGCGCCCCTATGACTCATAGTGAGTCATAGTGTGAAATCTATCAGCTGACTCCTATGAGTCACTGCGCAATACTCAATCAACCAGTCAAAATATAATAAACATATCATGTGCGCAACTTGCATCACATGCATAAAACCCATGACTCATAACTATGTGTCATGTGCGAAAGTCATAATTATACAATCACAATTGTGAGTCATGTCAAAATAATAAACCAATCATAACAAAGGAATAACACGCTACCGTGTAGTTATCTAAAAATACGAAAACCCTATGACTCACAAGTGCGAGTCATGTAAAAACCTATCGTGCTAGTCACCGTTTGTGACCCTAACGGGAAAGTGCGAACACTTCCTGACCCTGATAACTATCTGGTCCTTTGCTTTAATTTATGAATACGTACACTATCATATTACTGAGAGGGTGTGTCAGTACCATCAGTAATAGGTGAGTGCTGAGTACATGCAGCTCGACCAGCTAGCGTAATAATATTCTTCACTGAACCATGCAAGAAGTGGCTAACTCCTAAGATCGTCACGCTATTCAATGCTACGAGTCTTCAGACAGCGTATGCATTAGGCTTCAGTATGACTTTTGCTCGTAATTGCCCCAATAGCTATTAACGCGCAATGCCTTTACCTTACTGACTGGTTCTGAATGAGACCATTGGTCTCCACCATATGCGTTTGGATCCCCTAACTCATAGGAGTGATTTTGGTTGCATGTCCACTCTTTTGTTTTCTTCACACTTTTGACTTTGAGGGCCTATAACTTTATGCGATATGGACCGATTTGGTCTGAACAACTTGCATAATTTTCACTAGATTGTCCTCTCATATATCCTGCGAACAGCATCTGGTTGGATAGATGGCCGTGATGTATATGGTGTTTTGGTGAGCAGTCCCTTGGGAGGAAATCCTGAGAACTAGTACAACTGCGACAAGTACCTCACAAAACATAGTGTCCCAACGTCGGGGCCGCAGGGGTATGAGTAGGAAAAATACGGTTGTAGATTTTTTTGAGGGTCTGTGCACAGGGTCTGTGCGCAGGAATCCAGTACTGCATACATGGGCTTCTAATATACCTAACACTTTGGCCTCAGTCAATATAAAGAAATGGAGAGCTAGGAAAAGAGCTCTTCTAAAGGATGAGCATGCTGTTAAGAGGTTAGCTTTAGCAATGAAGTATAAGGATTGGACAAAGGAAGACTTTGAAGAAGTCATCTTTGGTGATGAATCCATGGTTGAAAAGTCTAAGGATTCTAAGTGTATATGGGTATTCAGAATACCTGAAGAAATGTGGTACAAAGACTATATTCATGGGGTTAACAAGTGGCCAGAAGTAAAGCTGATAGTTTGGGCTTGTATTTGGGGCAGAAATAAGGGTCCTCTGGTTCCTATTTTTGACAAGAGTGTGAATAAATTTGTATATATTTGTCACAAATGGTGACTAGCAGGATAGGTTTTCACAGGACTCATACTTGTGAGTCATAGGGTTGGGTATTTCACATGACTACGCGATAGCGTGTCATTCCTTTGTTATGATTGGTTTATTATTTTGACATGACTCACGATTGTGGTCATATGATTATGACTTTCACACATGAATCATAACTATGAGTCATGGGTTTCAGGCATGTGATGCGAGTTGTGTACATGATAGGTTTATTATGTTTTGATTGGTTAGTTGTTATTACGCAGTGACTCATAGGAGTCAACTGATGGATTTTACACTATGACTCACTATGAGTCATAGGAGCACGTGATGCGAAGGATGAGTCATGAGTTGCGGGAAGAACGGGTATAAAAAGAGGACCCTTAGGGCCTCTTGGTTACCACGAACCATCTCCTCTACACCTCGGGCGATTGAAATCTCAACACCATGAGAAATCATCGTCACTTTTCACTTCCCGCACTCTGAGTGAGCTGAACCCCCCCCTATGATAGACTCGGACATGGGCACCCGTTTCTTAGGTCCTGTCCCTTCCTCCTCTTCGCTTTTGTTTTGCGTTCTCGCTTAACATTTGCACGGTCGGCAACACCCTCGCGTCCATGTTACAGACGGCTGGGATCACGGTTCGCAGTAAGAGAAAACTTTTCACCAGGCCACGGTCGATTTCTCTGCTCTCTTCGATTACGTTTCGCTCGAGGCTGCCTAGTCAGACACGCACACGTTTCCGATAGTTCCTACGATACTTGGGTCTACCCTTCCTCCTCTCCTCTCGGTTTCGTCCCGTTGCTCGGTTACAGCTACACTTCCCCTCTTTTGGCTGGTACCCTACTGCCACCTGGCCTTGTGCCCCCCGCGGCTGTCCACGGTCGCATCCTCGGTTACGCTCTGTCATGGTATTGCACCGCCTCCTTGATCGATGTCAACGCCTTGGGTCCGGAGTAATGTCGGTCGCCGGCTTATGTCTAAGTCATTTGAGCTGCCCCTACGGAGATGTTGTGTTATTCTTTTGTAGGTTTCTGAGTAGTGGAGTTTCTCTCATTTCCCGCGTGTGCGGGCTTTCTTTTGTAGTCCTTTCGTATGTTCAGGGGAGCTTCTGAAGGGTTTTCTGCGTCTTCCTGCTTGCTCGCTGAGAGTATTTTTGTACTTTTTTGAGGGTGAGATGTGCGGTTGGGCCCGTACCATAGGGTCTTGGGGGCGTGGCTTTGATCCCATGAGGGAGAGATGCGTAGGTTTTTCTTGGCCATAGCTAGCGCTGCATGTCTGGTTTTTCCTGGTAGTTGTACGAATAAAATGCAAAACTGAGATAAAAAAAAAAAAAAAAAAAGAAAGAAAAAAAGAAAAAAAGGGCCTCTTGGTTACCACGCTCCGCGCCCCCTATTTTCCTGACCATAAGTTTTACAACACCACAGTTTCTAGTGCACGATCCCCACCCACACCTTTTTTCAAATCATCACTCGGGCCCCGGCCCCCTTCGTCGCCATGGATCCCCTCGGTCCCCCTATCTCTCTCTTCCAGCCCCACTCTGGGCCCCCGTCTGCTACCCCCTCTGTCGCCGAGTTCTCTCCAGAGGCTCGTTTTTTGGCCTCGCTCTTTGAACGCACTCGCGCCCTCATCAGTTTCACTCCTGAGCAACTTCCCTCCTTGTCCCCCCAGGAATGTGATAATCTCTCGATTGCCGAAAGTTCTCTCGTCCCCCTGGTATGCGCCTCCCTCCACGCGGTCAACTCTCTCGGCACCCAGCTGGAGGAGCTCCGCTCCACAGTCCATGATCTGCAGTCCCAGGTCGCCAACTCCTCCCCGAACGAGCAACTTCGGGAAATCCGAAACGCCATACGTGACCTGTCACATAGGATGGCATCCCCCCCTGTCGCAAGTGCACCCCAGAAGGGGTCCCGGCCCCCTCCCCCCCCTGCTCCTCCCTCCCACCCTGGTCCCTCAGGCTCGACCTATGTGCCCCCACCCGCTGGCTTCGCCCCCCCCCCCCCCATGCCCCCCCACAGGCAAAATCATACGCTCAGGTCATCCATGGTGGCACATCGGAGTTTGATGCTGCGGTTAGGTCTAACAAGGCCAGAGCCAAAGGCAAAGGCAAGAACTCTCCCCCTGGCACTTCTGCGAATAAGGTCGCGGCTGCTGCGCAAGACGCCTCTCAGAAGGGTCCTGCCCCCCTTCCCAGCGCTGCCAGAAGATTCTTTGCTCCCCGGACTACCCACTGCCCTCATCCTCAAGAATCCTCCATTCGTGTTCGTTTTCCCGACATCGCCGCCTCTGTCCTCCGGGAAGCCGGCTCTGAACTGCCTAAGTCGTTCAGGGTCTCGGTCAGCCCAAAGGGGGCCGTCTCCCTCACTGTGGCCGACCCTTTGGTCCCCGCCTCCTGCTACGCTCCCTTCTTCGATGCCTTTTCGGCAAGACTTAACCAGTCCTTTCCCGTGAACAACAACCCATGGGAACACTTCCGCTATGCCCCCACCGATGTTCAGTTTGCCATCCACGGGATCCCCATGGACGCGCATCCCGAAACCGACGAGGAGCTCCACCCCCTCCTTCGTGCTGGCGTTGACAACGCCAAAAACCTAGTTATCACCCGCTCCCGTTTTCTGAATGCTGACCGTGCCTCCAGAACTGACGGAAAGAAAGCCTTCTCCGTAGTCGTCCATGTCCCCGCGGAACTTGCGTGGCGTATGACCGACCCCCCCCGCATCCTCCTCTTTGGCGACAATCGTGAAGTCAAGAGGGCCTACTCAACCAACGCCCAAAGCCAGTGCTATAATTGCTGGAAGTTTGGCCACTTGAAACCCTTCTGTAAAGAGTCCACTGTTTGTCAGCTTTGCGGCGGTCCCCATTCAAAGGCGGACCATCGCTGCTCCAACCCCACTTGCCCTAAGGAAGGGAACCTCCGGCCGGTTCTGGGATGCTGCATTGCATCCCCCGCCAGATGCCCCAACTGCCACGGCCCTCACTCAGCCAGGGACAAAGACTGCCCCGAACGCCCCCCCGCCAGCCCCTCCTCGATGCCGCTCCCTGTTGACTCCGACGCTATGGATACGTCAGGATCTTCGAACCCCCCCCAGCTCCAGCCCCATGCACCCCTGAGCCCCGCCCCGGGATGCCTGGCGCGGACCCCTTGGTAACCCCGAGGCCGTTCCCCTCCGTACCGCCCCTCCGATCCTCCTCCAGGACTGGACGCCCACTCCCCGATGTGGTCCCCAGCCCCTCCCCCGCCCCTAGAGACACTTCGGCCTCGCGCCGGTAAATGTCTCACAACCCTGATGACCACCTGAGGGGGCAGGCCCCCCTCCGTTCCTTTCATCTTGTTCAACACAACTGCTTAGGGAGCTGGAATGTGTTTCTTTCCTTGTTTAATTCGTTTGATAAAATTTCTAACTATCCATCTGTGGTGGCCCTTCAAGACCCTCCTTTTTGGAGGGGTCGTCTTCCTAGCTTTCAAGGTTTTGAGAGTTTTTTTCCTGCGTCTTCCTCCCCCAAACCCAAGGTTGCGTTTTATGTTTCATTGGATTTTCAAAAAGAGGTCTCTGTTCTTCCCGTTTCCACGGGTAGATCGGATTTGTTTTCACTTGATGTGTTCACCAAAGATCTGTTTGGTGGGGGTTTCCTTCGTTTCGTATTTTGAATTTGTATAATCCTCCGGCCAAGAATCGGGGTACGGTTTCCATCCCCCCTCATTTGGCTTTTCCTGTTCTTTCGACTCCCATCCTAGTGGTTGGGGACTTTAACTTACATCATCCTCTTGCTGATCCCTCCCGGCGCCACTCCTCTGAGGAGCTGGCTTTATCTTTTCCTTTTTTTCAGAGGGCGTCTGAACTGGGGTTTTCCCTGTTAAACACCCCTGGTGTTTTTACAAGGTTTCCCTTTGGTGGCACCTCCAGAGCTTCTGTTATTGATTTTGCGTTTGCTTCTCCTTTACTTCGTTCGTTTGTTCAAGGCTGGGATGTTTCCCTGCCGTCTACTGGCTCAGATCATGTTCCTATCTCCATTCTTTTGCAACACCCGAAATTGCATCCTCCCACTCCCGCTCCCAACTGGGCCTTAACAGACTGGGGCGCCCTTTCCCCCCTTTTAGCTGACCTTGAAATCCCCCGCCTATTAGTAACCCCCCTCGGGTCGCCCTCGAGGCCTGGTTTGACTTATCTCTTCGCTCGGTAACTTCCCTGTTAGTCAGTCACACTCCACTCTCTCGCCCCTCAACCAGGTCCAAACCCTGGTGGTCCCCCCTTCTTTCTCTGCTTAGGAAGGAACATCATTCGGCATCTCGCAAGGCGAGGGCGTCTCTCTCCCCGCAGGACAGGCTGGCGGCTAGGCTCTCGAGAAACGGGTATTTCAAGGCCATCAAAAGTGCCAAAAACTCCCACTGGAGGCGTCTCCTGGCAGATGCAACCCCCGCTCCATCTGGACGGTCAAAAAGTTTTCCTTGGGCCGGCCGGTCTCTCGCTTCCCCTCCTTCCCGGATGCCACCACCCCGATGGACATCAACTCTTCCCTCCTAACCCACTTCTTCCCGGAGAAACCAACTCCCTCTCTGCCCGCTAGGCTGTTCGAGTTCGGTGACGCCCCTCCCCTGACTCCTGAGGAAGTCTCCTCGGCTCTCTCGAAGTGCTCTCCGTCATCCGCCCCTGGCCCTGACAGTATCCCCTACGCCGTGTGGAAGGCTCTACATAGGGCCCACCCCCTCATCCTCACCTCCCTCCTGTCTCCGCTTCTAGTGTACGGTCATCATCCTTCCTCCCTCAAGCGGGCCCATGGTGTCGTCTTGGACAAACCTGGAAAGCCCTCCTACGACTCCCCGACTTCCTTCCGCATTATTGTGTTACTGGAAACCGTTTCTAAAATCCTTGAGAGAATTGTCGCCTCTCGTCTCTCCGCGGTGGCCCGGTTCCAAGGCCTCTTGTCCCCCAACCAGTGTGGGTCCCTCCCTACCCTCTCCTCCTTTGATGCCTGCGCGGCCATGGTCCACTCCGTCCGCACCCTTCAGAGGTCTCGCAGAAAGGTTTCTTCCCTCTTCCTGGACATCAAAGGCGGTTTTGACAACGTTGATGCTTCCATCCTCTGTTCCCTCCTCCGAAGGAGAGGAGTTAATCGCTATTTAATTTCTTGGGTTTTTTCCTTTTTAACTGACAGAAGGTGCTGTTTGTTGTTTCAAGGGTCTCCCAAGGTTTTTTCCCCTGTTACTGTTGGAACCCCGCAAGGGTCTCCTATTTCTCCTTTGTTATTTGTAATTTACGTTTCTTGTTTACATGTTGAGATTCCGAGGGGAATTATTTTGTCTTATGTTGATGATTTTTCGATTACTGTGGCTTCTCCTTCATACCGCACTAACGTCAGGCTGCTTCAAAGGACCTTTGGGGTCATGAAAGCTAAGGCCATGGCTGTCAGGGTCGGTTTTTCTATTCCCAAGACGGAGCTCATCCACTGGCGCACCCCGAAGCAAAGGGATCAGCCGGACGAGCCCTCCCCCCCCCGATTGCCCTAGACGGTCAAGTTTTCTTTCCTGCGAGCCAACTCCGCTGGCTGGGGTACTGGTTCCTCCCAAATATTTCTTCCACGGCTCATTTCTCCAGACGGCTTGCCCTCTCTCAAGCCGCCTTCGCGGCGGTCAGGAGGCTTTCGGCGTTCGGGGCCGGGGTTTCTCCCCATCTTTGCCACAAGCTGGCCTACTCACTCATCTTCCCCATCCTTTCGTACGGGGCCGATCTCTTTACCCCCACTAAGGGACTGCTTCACATGATGGACGTCCATTGGCACCACGTGCAACGCTGGGTCACGAACTGTTTCAGGTCTACCCCAATCCCCATTCTGGCGGCTGAGGCCGCCCTCCCCCCCTTATCTGTGCTTCTCGCTCACAAGCGCCGAATGGCGGCCCTGCGACTCTGTTGCTCCCCACCCACCATCAATCCTGCTGCTGCTCGCCTCCCTCCCTCCTTTCCCTCCGCCCTCCCGAACCGGGAGAAGGAGGACTTTCGCTCACTCTGTGTTGGCCTGGACCCTAACGTCAGGCCTCTCCTCTGGTCCACTCCGGAGCCGAAGCCCCCTGTAAGGACTCACCTGCCGGTTGACGCCCTCGCTCGTCTTGTCCTCCCCCTTCTTGGCGACACCCCTACGTTACCTCTCCTGGGATCCTCTCTCTTACCAGACCTCCCGGACCTCCCCTCAGACGCCCTTATGAGGGCCTCCTACCGCACCCTCCAGCGAAAAGCACGGACCTTGATGCTTGACTCGTGGAGGCTCCACGCCCCCCGCCGGACTACTACACCTACCCCCTCACTACGACACCGCATCCTTTCATGGGCCTTGGCAAATTTATGGCCGGCCGAATCCATCAAATGAGGGCCCAGAAGAGCTACCTGGCTGCCCATCCCTCCTGGTCCCAACCTGAGCTCTCGCCCCTCTGCCCCGTGTGCGGAGAGGAGGACGAGACCTTCAGCCATGCCATCATCCGCTGCGAGGTCAAAGCAATACCCAGGGCCCTCCACCTCCAAGGTGTGCTCTCGGTTGGGGAAGACTCCCCACTTTGGCACTCTGCCCAACTCCTCCTCGGTTTCGCCCGGTTCATTAACGAAACGTGCACCAACTTTCCTCCTTCCATGGCTTTATACCGCGCCCTGCCCTTAGGTTCGGGGTCGGCTTCCCCCTGTTCTTCCACATAAGGTGGGAGTTGTTTATCTCGTTTGGTTTTTTGGCCTAATTTGTCTTTGTTTTGTCCAACCGTAGGGTTGGTATTTTTTATTTTTAAGTTTTTATGTGATTCATTTTTCGCGTTAGCTTTTGTTAAAGTGTTGAGTTTTCGCGCTGGAAATTTCCGTTTGTTGGTTATGTGTCGAGTACTTGACACGATTTGGGGAAGTTTGTTTGAGTTTTTACTTTGTTGTTTGTTTTGGGATTAAGGTTTTCTTTACGCCATAGCTAGCGCTGCATGCGAGTTCTTGTACCTTAACTAAGAATACATGAGATAAAAAAAAAAAAAAAAAAAAAAAAAAAAAAAAAAAAAGGCCTCTTGGTTAGGAGTTCTTCATCCAATCATCTAAGTTATTTTCCTACAATATACTTTATCTTTACCACATTATAGGACCAAAAGTATAGTATCTCGCACGAACTTAGCGATATATTGTACGAGACAGGAGTCTGTATACGCAGCTGTCATTGTTCGTACGTACTCAAGATAGTGCGACCACTATCAGGAAAAGGCTTACCTGCTGCAAACATCGCCCAAAGGGAAGAGGATTGTAAAAATTACTTTGAATATGGCAGTTACAGGATCTAGCTTAACTATTATTTATAAAGTCCCACCCCTGATCCAAGTAGAGGACTTAAAAGGCGACATCACTAATTGCTTCGTCTGTTCATTAGAAAACTGTGATATCTTCATAGTAGTGCTACACCTGAGCACGCATAATGCAATAATTGATTACAGCAATGCGATTATCAGCTTCCCAGATAAAGGAGTTGTCCTCACCTGAAAAAAGGTAAACAATGCCAGGTTCGCTGCTATGGCAAATACCGATACCCGTGACATCATCACAGAATTCCCTAAAGCGTTCCCAACCAAGAAGATCACAGTACTACCACACTTGCGTGATATTACCCACCAGGTCAATCCAATTGATTCTGCTCTGGCACACAGCTTGAAAATATTCAGGGTCCCTGATACAATCCTACTAATAGTGAGAGAGATATTATGGAATAATGGTCGAAAAAGAACAGCATCTACCCCTGCGAAGCCAACACCCATATCAACTTAGTCCCAAAGCTCAAACCCAATGGCGGAATCAGACTCTAAGCAGACCTGATCTGTAGAGATGATATGACTATCAAAAACAATAGCACTATCCCTAAACCATTCAGAATTCTGAGAACTGTGACCAGAGCGAAGTACAGATCTACCATTGACCTGTCCAATTGGTATTTCCAAACCTAAGTAGCTACTAAGTATGAAACTCTGAATACCATCAAGACGCCATTGGAATCGTGTTTATGATGGGGCCTACGGGGCCTGAAAATCTGGGCTCCCAGTGAAATTCCGAGACCCGCTCCACCCAACGGCCTGAGGCGATAAGCACTTTTTTTTCATTACCTGAACATGTACCTGTCCAGGTCCCAGCCGCGTTCAAGGCCTCGAACGGTCCCCTGTAAATTAAAGTTTCCCAGTCCGAGGCCCTGTATTGTCTGTAATGCCCCACCAAAGCCTTTATCCTTTTTTTATATTCCTGTCAACTTGTCCTCTGATAGACAAAAATATTCCCCCTTTTACTGATTAATAGTATGGATTCGATTTTCACTTTAATGAGAAGGCCCTTCTTGATGTCCCCCCCTTATCTCTTATTTTTCACGTATTTAAGCTGCTAAACCAGTTGGGTCACCCTTATGTCTACAATCATACGTCCAGAATGATACTTCCAGGATTATATACTCTGAACAATCGCCGCACATGATAGTGTAAGGCCCATAGGCTGAGACTGATTGCTGAGAGTCATACACCATGAATTATTTACCCAAGCCCTACAGCGAGAAGCATACTTACACTCTAAACCATATACCCAGGACCATTGCACAGCATCATACACCCAGAATCATATGCCCATAATTGTACTCCTAAAATCATATGCCCAAAATCAAATGCCCAAAATCATCCGCCCTTAATCATATGCCCATAATCATACTTCCGAAATCACCAAGCGATTAGTTACTAACAATATATAGTCAATCACCTTCCCACCTTGAGGTAAGAGGTGATTTGGAAGCCTCATTAGAGCTCTATAATATATATTCATCCAAAGGCTACATGGGGGAAACAGGTGAGATAAAATACCCGGCCCCCTTCAGGAGGGTGCTATATATAAAATCATACAAACATTTAAAGAGAAGGTAATTCTGATGGAAAACAAGAGTTGATTGAGGAATGGAAAGCAAAGGATAATTCCTAGACGTGCTTAGACTATACCACTCTGGCTGGGAGGACCAGCTCACGACCTGCCACCACCACATCAGCAAAAAAGCAAATCTGTTTTTTGTGCTCCACGGTGAGCCATGTCATTGAGTTCTGCCTTTTGGCTACTCGTGTGTGACCCCGGGTAATCATGATGCTTCCGATTGTGTCCCCTAATGATCAGATACCAATCTTAATTTTAGCTATTTTTATCAATATCTCATAGACATTTTACATTACAAAGTTCCATGTTATGAACTCCAATTTCTCAACTTCAGTATGTAAAAAGTCTGTGAGTCCTTAATAAAAATTGCACATATTTTTCAGAAAACAGAATTAATATCATCTTCTTTAGTCAAACGAACGGGATGTTTAATATCGCGATCATAGGACTCACGATGTGCCAAAACGTAAAACTCAACGACAGGAGGCACAGGGGGCAGGTTTCCTTTTTGCTGATGCACACCCAGAGCCTGTGCGAACTGAACTGGTCCACCCATTCCTACTACCAATACCTGCCCGCCTACTAGTCCTACTACTAATAGTCCAATGGGGTGTGGGCAACCCCTGAACTGACATGCTTGGGGCATTACTCCTACCACCAGGGGTAGATTCCCCTCCTCTATTATCCGGAGAAACCATGCCTCCTGTACCACCCTGGATAGCACTCCCAGCAGAACCACTGTCAGCACTCCGAGTAGGGCCACTAGTTGCACCACCACCCTCGTTGGCAGCAGCACTCCCAGCAGTACTCCCGTATTACTACTCCCATTGTCTCCCCCTCTGCATCCGGCGCTAGCTGTCCCGTCACTGCCGCCACACTTGCTACCTCCTATCACTCTTCTTGTATTCCCACCCTGCTTCGCACATACCAACCCTCCTAGCACCACTCATACTGCTACTGAACCCAGCCCCAGTAGCTCTTCCAGCTCCAGGCAAGAACCAATTGCAGACGGGAGTGCGAGGGTTGCTGTTGGAGCGGCTCTCATCGCTATGGTTATCACCGCGATGACCCTTGGGAGTGGGAGGGGGAGGGGGAGGAGCACCCCTCCGTCGAGGGCATGGTCGTTGCCCAGTTCCAGGAGGAGGTGGTGGTGCTGGCCCTCCGCCATCCAGATTCTGATTGCCCAGAATTCATCCAGTGTAGCCAGATCAGGCTTCCCACCCATAAGGTTTCTGACATCGTCAATAAGCCTTAGGTGCTGGACCATGAGGATAACGTGACAGGCATGTGCTGCACCAAATATACCAGCTATAACTAATTAATTACTAAATTACATGATTTGTTTAGGACAGAAATTCAACTTACGCGTCATTATCACGAATATGAACTCTTCTGCCGCTATCTGCCGGTATTCAACCTCAGATCTCTGCCAACGGAATTGCTGCTGGAGTGTCAAATCTGCCAAGATCTCTTGACTAAGATGATAAAAGGTAGGTTTGGGAATAAGGTATCCCCCATCCCAGGAGTACTTTAAAATTTCCACTATTGCGACCCTGATGGTAGGATACCTCGCCGGCTGCTGTACTCTATTAACAACTCTACCGGCTCTCTTCCGACGAAGATGCCTAGTTGTGGGCTCTCAATTCTGCCTCCCTTTAGACCCAAGACACTCTGTTTTTCACGATGGGCAGGAGGCATCGAGGCGGTATTTCATTTTGTTTTCTTTGTTTGTTTTGCTTGTTGGAGGGAAAGGTGTGTGAAGCACAGGAAGAAGATTGAATAGAAGAGACATGGTGTTTGCTTCTGGGAGATTTGACAGTGGACAATCTAGGGTGTGGGTTTATGACTCTGTCTATGTGGATTTGTGCGTATGGGTATAGACCTATAGTTGCTCAGGTAGCTGAGTTGTGAGATTAGCAGTTGTTAAGAGTGAGATAGGTATTGGGAGATCAATGGATAGAGGGACATTATATACCGATCGGAATAAGGGGAATGGGAATTGAATAACTCATATCTTTTAAGCCGCCAGCAGCCTCTTGAAATATATCGACGCCTCGGTAGTTTAGTTATATATCGATTCATGTTGGCTAGTCAATAGATACAAGATTTAGGTATGTCGTATTGGGGGGGGTTGATATATATGTACACTTGAATTGTACAATAATTTTAGTCAAGTAAGGCTCTAACCTAAAGCCTAATGAGACATACATTGTACCATCCCTCCTATATAGCAATTGCTTAAAGGTT